>CM067353.1:24490206-24532540 GCA_034190875.2 Urechis unicinctus | reverse complement strand
TACGTTCCCCCTTTTTTCCCCGGCGAAACGAAAAGTGAACTCGTCATTGACAGCCATACATCAGGTATACATATATTGGTTGAAATGCATGCCATTGAATAATTTAAAATCTAGAAATCGAGTCTCCCTTGGAGACAAATTCCAGCACACATTGGAACTCATCACAAGTGCCATCCTCAGGCACGTGTCATATCCTGAGCTGGGTATGAGTGCAATCAAATATGCCGTATATCATACACTGCCTGACATCAAAGGCGGCAGATAAAGAAGCCGACTTACTTCGGCTGGTCAATCCAATTTCCCGGATGACAGCATCAGTCTGTCCCATTATTTTGACAAGCTTTGTCATCGGCTTGTTTGATCATACTCGTACTTATATCACAAAAAGGGATTATGTGTTGCCTCCAGTGATCAAAAGATGAGACATAAAGCGACAGAGATGACGGATTATGGAAGCCGTATATCTCTCCCATCGTTCATCGCCCTCACTGAGTGACATGAAAGTCATGCAGGTTTCACGCAGATGATATAAAGCTGCACACCAAAATGAGGACAAGAAGCCCGGCTTAAATCGTACAACATATCTTACGTAGCACGTTTGACCGAGCAAGTGCTTTTTAACCTACAAAAGCAAAAGACTTCATGTAAGTCTGTCAAGTTGAGTGACGAAAGGGCAATTTGTCTTTGCGAGATGTGTCAGAGGAAAGGGATTTAGGTGTTCTGACGCATTTATGTACCGTAATCCACTTGATCACCTGATATATATATCCCATCTGGTTATATATATATATCCACGTATATATATATATATAGTATCCCATATATATATATATATATATATATAGATAAATAGATCCGCCTAATTCACTGCTATTATACCGTAATATATATATATATATATATATAGAGAGATATATATATATATATATATATATATATATATATATATATATATATATATATCTATATATATATATATATATATATATATATATATATATATAACTCGCTCGCCTTTTACCTCGGAAGTGCCAGACGAAACCATAGCGCACACAATAACAGATGAATCACGCATTTGTCTCTGCAGAAAGACACGCACTTGAAGAAATGCTGAATGACTTTGGACGGCTTAGTCACGATAGATACGCATTTGGACTAGAACAGCAGAGCAGCCGCACTGACCAACAAGGTAGCCTGGTTTACTCAACGCGCGAGGAGAAAGGCACACTGCTCGTGTTGGACGGCAGCGTTTGATATCATTTTATGTTCGTTAAATTGGTATCTATTACAACTGTTCATGGTTCGGTTTATAGCTGATAGGTTTGCTGATTGATTGTTATTACGAAGCACGCCACATTTCATCACATTAAGCTGGACTGCAGGTATTTGGCAGGTGTAGTTAAGATGGGTGTAGAGTGATGATATCACTATCACTTATCGATGATTAATGCGTCCAACCTGTTGAATACCCATTAAGAGGTTAACAGCACACTAGGCTGGAGCTCGAACGTATCAACCACTGACGCAAGGAATTCATACTTCGGCGTCCCAAAAACAATCTTGTCAAGCTAATTGTGTCCTTGGCTCCTGATATTTTGAAAAATATTTAAAATTCATTGTAAAAGACTCCAGTTTTGCTGGACTAACAGGGTTGTAGGGACATGCCGTCGTTTGTCGTACTTAAATTTCACTACCATGAGGAAACCTAGGTCTTTTCACGAGTTGTCGTACCTCGTCGACCGCGAAATGACCACATGTGTCATCCTTACGCACGAGTCACGCCCTGAGCTGGGTAAGGGTGCATTCAAATAAGCCGCTTATCATTCAATGCAGGACTAATATGAGGGGAGATATAAAAGCTAGTCTATCCAATGTCGCGGATGACAGCATCAGACTGTAATCTTATTTCGAAACAAATGAGATTCAGTATTGCTTCCAGTGACCAGAGCACGAGGGTTAAACTTACTAAGTTGGCGGGTTGTGGAAGCTGTCTATCCACCCCGTCATGTAACGCCCTCATCCTGTGAAATGAGCGCCACTAAAGACTGCTATGCCACTTGATCCGCATCGCCTCAGAGATTACACGGTACATCGAATGTGACAGCTTGCTGCTCTACCTGGCTTTCTGTCATTCTTATATAACACAGCGCAAGATGTCTTTTCACTAGATGCTTTGGGTGAAATCGAAGTGCGAGCGCTTTCGCTGCAACAGAATGTCACTTATGCGGAATGTATTATTATCATCATTTTTAATGCTGTAAACTCATACAAGTTACACATGTAGCAGGTAGAGGTGTAGGTGGGGGTGGGGGGTGAAGACAAAAGTTGAGATCAGATATGTATGTCAGACTGAACTCACTCCAGAGCTCACATCAGCCCCCCCCCCCCCAACACACACACACATACATACACACGCGCAATTCTTCCCAAATCAGTGCATGTTACACCAATAGTTAATGAACATCAAGTCTGTGAAACCAATCATGCCCGTGTTAAATCTGCAGCCGGAAGTGTCGAAGGGTCCGTCTCTGCCGGACTAGTGTGATGACGTTGCCTATAACTTGGGTCCGTCTCTGCCCGGACTAGTCGTGATGACGCTGCCTATAACTTGGGTCCGTCTCTGCCGGACTAGTCGTGATGACGCTGCCTATAACTTGGGTCCGTCTCTGCCGGACTAGTCGTGATGACGCTGCCTATAACTTGGGTCCGTCTCTGCCGGACTAGTCGTGATGACGCTGCCTATAACTTGGGTCCGTCTCTGCCGGACTAGTCGTGATGACGCTGCCTATAACTTGGGTCCGTCTCTGCCGGACTAGTCGTAATAACTTGGGTCCGTCTCTGCCGGACTAGTCGTGATGACGCTGCCTATAACTTGGGTCCGTCTCTGCCGGACTAGTCGTGATGACGCTGCCTATAACTTGGGCAATGGTAATGATAATGGTAATATAGGGTTTAACGTCGCTTTCAACAACGAGGTAACATCGCGACGGCGATGGTGATTGTGATACTTGGACAGCGCTCCTTAAGTGCCAGCGCCCACTTGGCACAAACCCGTTGCCCAGATCAAGCTATTGAGCTACCGGATGGGGTGCATCCCCTTACAGAGATGAGACCGCCATCACAGTGAACCAGTCAGGTTTTCACACCTTGGTATCGAACCCAAAGAATTTATAGCTTCGCTAAGAGGGCTCACTTCGAGTGGCTCTGCGGTGATCCCTTCCCTAATTATAATATATTGCAATCGTAAGGTGGCGCTACTGTGACACAAACAAAAGCACATGGGAATACTGGGTTGACATCACTGCCATTATTGAGAGCAGGAAAAATGCCAAAACACTTCGCACAATAGGCTTATGAATAGCGAAAATAGCAAGTACACTATTTAATAAATGTCAACTTGATAAATTACCCGCTATGGGGTACACCTATCAAAAACAGTTCGCCTCTAAAAGCGTCCGCGCAGTTTACGATCATCGATCTTTCATGTCCTCTCTGTGGATGGCAGTTTTAGATTGAAAATAACCGTGTGAAGCAAGGGATCTGGCCTGGTGTGGACATCAAAATTTTTGGGATATCATGGGGGATGTGAAGGCCTCGAGTCAGGAGTTTATAGCTACCCTTAGCTGCGTGACGATTATGAAATTACACGAACGACTCCCCCCACGACACCATGAAAACCAACAATAGCACATGTTGATCTAATGTCTCGTGGCTCGGCGGCTGTTAAAGATATGGAGTCATCTGATTGGTCGAAGCGACTACAGCAAAATATTAAACAGAGAATTCCGCGTGGTTTTAAGAAACGGTAAACGGGCGAAAGTCTCGAGTGAGCACTCTTAGCGTAGCTATAAACTCTTCGTCGAACCCACAACCTGTGAGTATAATTACCCTATAGCGAAATATGTAATGACCAGCTTTGTTGTCAGAACCGACAGGTGTCTCACTAGCGACCGTCAATGCCGCGGTAAGGCAGTGCAGTTGGCATAGAACACCCATAACTGCTTGCGGCCAAATGTGGATTTTCCATAGAACATAACCTTCGTCAGATCTTGATGAACGTCGTAATTTGACAATCATACTTCTGGTTGAACAGCTGGTCACCTAATGAACCACGCCTGAAGGCTAATGTTTCGATTCTGCTAGTACCCCTTATTTATGACAACAATAATATATAGTAAAACGCGCGGATGTAGAATATACATGATACCTAGAAATCGTGGAACCTCGACCCCGTTTCGGGTTATTGCTCCTGCACACATTAATAATCACCACGCGCTGTAACACTAAGTAAGTGTCAAATTATAAGCTGATAACAAGTGTCTGGCAATATAATGGATGGCTTACGTTAGCTGAGTAAAAAGGTTGACGTGAAGAAGCCTCCCATCTTCTTCTTGTCGAGCCAACCCCTAGGAAGGCGAACCTGACAGTCACATTCTCGTGATAAGCTCGTCAGCCTTTTTGCTTTCTGATATCACAAAGAAGATTAAAGATTGGCGCTGAAGATCAACTCGTTGACGGATCGCGGAGGCCTTCGTTCAACCCCGGCATACATGGTGTGTACTATGTGACATGTACACCAATGAAGAGTCAAACGGATATTGGTCTGACAAATGATGGCACTGGTTTGATTGCAAATGCATACATTAATTTCTTGATACAGCGCTATAAGATGCGTTATTTGATTAACTAACGCTACTTCCAGGTCTTACAGCAGGAACGTTCACCAGGGAATGCAATAACAAATGCTTCTTGTATGATAGAACAATTGTGGCAATTAAAAGTTTCGATTGTGTATAAAGTTCAAATTATCTGGTGAAGCAGTTCTGTCTATCGTATAATGAAACTTGTCTGGCTGAGGTATTATTCAGCACGCATATAACCGAATGGACTGGCAGGTTATATACTAGGGCCGCTAACGGTAATGTTAGCCAACTGAATTAAATCTCCCCTGCGTTTGTCATGCCAGACATTGAGAACATCGCTGTAGGCCGTATCGCAAGCAGCGTCACGGATGTCATGATAGATGGTACAACGTTCCGGACCTCACAGGAGGTCAATTTCAATCCTTCAACTGAGAGAATATTGAAATTGCCATAACCTGAAAACCCCGTCAGTTCCGACAACACCTTCACATTAATCACTGTCGTTGTTAGAAGCTCCCACCAATCTCGGGAGAATGTATAGGACTTGATAATGTACTTCTCACAACGGATAAACTTCCATTTCGCCTCAATCTCTGACGTTCTATAGAAACCCATTATTCATTAAGCATAAAGCAATGGAAAATAGCGGTAGAGGTTTAAACAGTGTTATCACATTGTTCTTCAGCAAATCTTATATATCTTAACCCATGTAGCACTGGGAATTATAGTGACGAACACGGAGCAAGAAGACATTAAGCCACAAGCAACGGTTCGTCATTTGTGAGGCGGTCAGATTTTGAATGCATTATGATACTAAGCAGCCAGCAATGCACACTCTGGCTTTGTATTGACATGAAGGCATTCGCATCAACTTTAGAGTCAAAACGTCATGAGTGCTCAGCTGATTGATCTTGTAGCCTCATCCCAAATGTAAACCTGTCTATGGTTGACAGTTGAGGATGCAAGTCTCAATGGATCGGATATACACGCGCAAAACTAATTCAACCAATCGGCGAGCAGTTTTTACTGACGCGCACCCTAATCAGCCAATCGCAATCCGGCTTTAATTTGTGCTCAAGCAAGTCAGCCAATGAGTGTACAGCATTCAACCTGATGCTATATTTGTTGTGAGACATGGAACTTATCAACACCACACATTTTTGTAGTCGGTATTTAAATTCCATCACTCAGATTGTCATGCCGGTCTGTCATATTATCTAGACAAGCATTGTTACTGCCTTACTGTCACCACAGAGAAGATTCGGTTTTCCCGGTATGATTAAAGCTTGAGAAAAACAGTGAAAATGTTAAGGGATCGCTGAAGCCCTCGATCTGTCCCGATATACATTCTTAACGACGATGACACGTACACCCAACACAAAGTTTTGTTCATAATCTAAATGAAAGTATCATTATGCTATTCCCTGTCCAACTTCAGGTTGATTGCTTGGCAAAAACTCTAATCTATGTTATATGTATAAACAGCCTTCAACAGCAAATTTCCGCAACAGCGGAATAAATGACAACTCCTCATACATAATATCCTTGCGTGTAAACAAATCTGCTGAAATATCGCATTTCGGGCTATAAAGCTAGGCTTAATGTAAACTAATAATAAACCCATAATGCACAGCTTGGTTTACTTACTCTGAACACAGGTCTAATTACTGCATGCTGCACGCCTACCCAGCATAGTGTAGTCAGCTATCGATGGCACGTCAGTACTCCCGATGAAGGTTTGTTTGTTAGCTCCTTTATTAGTCATCGGTGTGCACATCACCCTTCTAAATAGCGCCCACACGTTTGGGGCAATCGCTTGACAACCTAGCGCTGACATATAGTAACTTATCAGGTTGACAGTATTTACTACTACATTCAGAATAGCTTCATTCAACCCACCTATCCAACATACGCAATGCAGTTAGGAAAACGCCACATTAAAGGCAATTGCATTTACAGCTAAACATAAGTTGACCGCTCACAGCATAATATACCGGATGTAAATCGCTCAAGTTTACCTGTATACAAATCCAGGTGTTTCAACTTCTTGTTAGTTGCTCTCTGCATGCTCAATGCGTCACGCTCAGTGCGTCACGCTCAACACATCATGCCTGATGCGTCACGCTTAATGCAACACGCTCAATGCATTACACTCTATGCATTACGTTCAACACATCACGTTCAATGCATCACACTCAATGCAGTTAGGATTTGCAGACCTAACTGACTGACTACTCAGTTTTAATATCAGATATGTTTACTGACTTATGTCGACAGCATACTGCGTACGCCTAGGACTCACACATCTTATTCTTTTGTCTGCGATACATGTTGCCGGAGCAAGAGGTAAGAGGCAAGTTCTTGCAAACTATGGATTATACCATCTGGTTAAATGGGAGTCAACACATCAGCTGTCAACATGGACGAATGGGGGGGATGGTGCTGATTGCGGAGCAGTTGTTGCTGCTGTAGCGCTAGGGTTGATGATGTCGTCTTACAGACACGTTTCCGATGACGGCGTGATGCGGTAAACATATGTTTTGGTCGCACTTGCTGGTTGCAGTTCGGGAGTTGTTTGCCGTCGTTACTGGTATAAGCGCCAAAAGTATCTGGTAACGCCTAGAGTGGTCATTTCTTATTGTAGATTGTGCAAGTAAGATATTGCGAATTCAAGGCCGATATGTGTTCACAATGTGTCCTAAATATTTTACAGTTACGCTTGCATGATAAAGGGACGTAGTCGTCAATATATAAACACTCTTTTTTCATTGCAACCTAACTCTCTGTTCTGATAACAACGTACAATGTACCCCGCTGCCTCATCTCTTCCCGAGTTGTGCATGTACACATAATAAAGTACACTTCGGGTCAGGATAGCATGCACAAATGCTGTTCTGTAGTGGCGGGCATGCTTCCCAATACCACACGTAAGCGCGAGAGCAGTGAGTAATGAGTGATTGGCAGACAGATTAAGACTGGTACCAAGGCGTTCATCACAGTATATGACCAAATCGGCGCAAGCGGTAGAAACCTTCCATCTTCAGCGAGACCCTTCCGCTGCTCGAGGTTTTTCTTCGTATTCATTCCAGCGTTGTCACCAAATTATGAAGCCGATCACACTAAGTTACCACTTAGGCGAATCAGGTTACCTTTAATGATCATGGCATAAGAGAAAGTGTGAAAATAATGAGAGAATTTGGAAGCAACTGACGCATATTGTCACTCATTGTCAGCATTCAGTGAAATTAAATAATGCTTGTTTTCGAGTGCAGATTGGATAGCATTAGTATTGAAGGAGAGGCAAATCAGTGCACATGCATTGAATACAGCTAATGTCTTGATAGACAGAGCCAAACTTCTCGCTATATTTGCCTATTATCTTCAAATACTCCATGCTCGGTAGTACTGTATGTCTAATTAAAAAAATAAGCTCACACCCAGCAGCTGATATGCACCATTAGATGTGTTCGAGTCGTAGTTTCTTGCCTTCAAACTGATCCATGCATAGGACAAGACCGGCCTTCCATGGTGCAGCATTTCGCCATTCACCTGTTTACATTGATCTGGCAATACCATGTATCTGCACATTGAGATATTTCTCAATGTAATTTATGAAAGACATTTCCAGGCGGGCTAACTGCAATGATTTGTTGCGTATGTGATTAGTACATGCGTTGTGTATGACGACTTCTTAAGCGTACCTCTTACAGGTCAATAATACAATAAGAAGTTTCGTTAGAGTGCCGATAGCAGAATACCTACAAATAACTGAGGTCGCTCCTGTATTCCGGTATTTCTGATCGCCTTTTAATCCGTGATGAGGTGCATTCTGAGCACCAGGTCCGCCTATTGGCTATTCACGATATTATGCTTACCCTTAGTCTGGTCAGCACAAGAGAAATCATTCTAGACAAATGCAATGTACCGCATTTTCCTGATTCTATTATATCAACTGTTGTATACCAAGTAAATTAACGTTGATAGGAAGACCTGAACGCATATCAGACCTAGCCATGAAACAACAGGCATGGCACATAGAGCTTCCCTAAGTCTCTACGTGAGATGCTCAAGATACATCAGTTGGTCAAGGATATTGGTCAATTATTCATAATGAGTATCGGTTTGCTCTCCAAGTTTATCAACGTAAATGAGCTGATTGCCTCACAACAGATACATGTATATAAATATATATATATATATATATATATATATATATATATATATATATATATATATATATATATATATATATATATATATATATATATATATATATATATATATATATATATATATATATTAATATATATATAATTTCATGATGATTCGATAAGATGCTTGCTACGAATCTGTCTTGCCCGCTCTCTATAATCATTCCGTTATTTGCACAGCAAACTCAGACTTAATTACAATAGAAAAGTCATCGCTCACTACTGCCAATATGCACCTCCATTAGCTGCATATCAAATTCCCGTAGTCTGGAATTCCCATTCGATGCATTGTACTTATTACAACATGGCAACGGAAGATAGTTTAACCAACCGCCTGCAGCTCGTGTAGGAGGATAACGTCGCCCTCACAACTACCGATTAAAGTCTAATATGGGCAACATCGCTGCAACTGCCTGTTGTTAATGTTTTCAGCAAATGAAATATTTACGATGGTTGCTTAAGAGCATCCAAGGAGGCTTTTTAATCACAATTATCGCCGGAGTAATGTGGTAATATTTCCATTAGCAGCGTTGTGCTGTACTGCATAATGCTCATTAATATCACATGATACCTAGCAATGCATTGCTCTATGAGTGCCACGGTTACGTATATCCTGTTTATTTCGTCGGTGACGTGTTCTTACCCAAATAGTGTCATCTTAAACTCCACTATTGATGCGTCGTCCCCCGTCCCCATCCGGCATACGGTGAGTAACACGATCTAGTTAACTTAGTGGGATCATGCGTTATTGATTAAAATTATACAGATCTGCTCCACGAGTGTTGCATAAAAGTTAGACTGATTAAGACATTAACAGCACCGCGCGAAATTGAATTATCCTCTCTGGGAGTGTTCTTGGACTGTTAGATTCCCCTACGCCATTACGGCAGTCCATTGTTAACTAGAAACAAGCTCTGTTGGATGTCATCTAGCAGATATATACTGACAGTCATTGGCCACTAACGCGTAATCATGTAAATAGCATGTAAAGTAAGAGGAGGCTAGTAAGAGGAGGCTAACAGTGCCAGTTGCCTTACATGTCATGTGCTAATAGCACATCTTGTGCCGACCAGTAATCGTGGCCAACAGGTGATCAGTCTAAGTATTTAGAATTTATTCCTATCGTACTCTTGTTGAAGACTTCATATCATACTCAAGCTATTGGAAAATATATGAATCATTAATTTTCGACCCAGTAAATGTCTGAAGAGAAATACATCACCTAGGGTTGACACATCCATGAAATGGTCCACAACTGGTAATATTCTCACTGCTGTTGTCGTTCTCACACAGGCGAGGATAAATCCTCACTCAGCTTATATGAACCTTTTTGGATGTCATGCAAGTTTATTACGTCATAGTTCCTGGTGGGACATGAAATGTTCATTTGAACTAATAATACAGTTAATAACATTGTCGTTCGCAAATTATATGATGGCATGTTTATCTGCTATAATGTTGCTGAATATGTGTATATTCAAATAAGGTAGCTCAGCTGTGATATCACACCACAGTGCTACAGCATGGGAGTTAGCATAACCTGCAGAAGTTGTTTGTGTACCTTTGTCCGCAGAAATTTGAGCACTCCCGTCCTAAGTGTGCAGGTAAGTTCTGTTTATATCTGAACAAGCACATATAATGGTACACCTGAAATAATACAATCGTCAATGGCTACATGTATGTCGATGTTTCCCTTGCATGTTGGCGGGTATAATATAGCGGTCAGATAAGGAGCGACTTGTTATAAACGTGATTAACGGGCACTTGTCGGATGAATGCAATTTGCAAAATTGCATGATTTTCTGCATTTTCATGTGTTTTGCATATGGCAGTGTAAGCTGTTCTATCTTGTACGGCAGATACACTTTATGCTGCTGTACTAAAAATCATTTGAAGTTCTTGAACGTTATAGTGGCATTAGCCAGTATTGTCTCATCTCCGAAATATCGGTTCCCGGGTGAATGTTTGATTTTGTAACAAGCATTACACGGGTGCCCGGTTTTCTATTATTATAAGACTGTGGTCCTGTTTGATAACAATGATGCAATGATGACAGTGCCATGCGCCCGAGTAACTAGTTAAGCATAACGATACATATATATAACTGGTGGGTTGTGGGGATATGAGTCGCTAGTTGAATGAGTGAGTGCAGCAAATGTGTGAACAGGTTGTTGCGCAGTAAAATCAATATGACAACCTTGACCACTTTGGATTGACGACATACTTAGGTTCTAAGCAGAATAGCAATCTAATCAAGCGTCCTCAAGTAACACTGTAGGGAATAATTGTTTCGTTCGCGGATTTTTGTTCGGAAGCACTGTAGATATTGCGATATTTTTTTAACTGAGCTTAAACAAAAATCATAAAGGGGATTTACGTTCATAGTATATTTTGATGGCGACTTCTGGGTAATTGTGTTGTTGTTTGGCAGTTGAATTTAGGAACAATTATTGATCACCATGGGATCTCCAATGTCACGCACACCGTTGCTTTGCTCTCCAAGATTATGCTTTAATTACGCATATTCTGGCCTGCTGTATCTCAGTGTTTAAAGCTCATACCCAGCAACGGCACACATGCGATGATAAATTTCTTATGCATTGTATTGTCTCATATTGCTTACTCCATTGACCACGTAATGTAGCATCGACCTACTGAATTGCCATCTCCTCCCCTCTTCCGCTATTTCAAATGATGAGGGCTTCTGAGCGTTCGGAAGGAATCAGTCTCTAACTCAATCCTTTCAATGAGAGTATATTGAAATTATGAAAGCCTAAAAAAGACGTACGTTCCGACAATACATTCGCATGTATCATTATCACAGTGAGCAAGACCTTACTTAGGACTCTAGATAAATATAGGGAATCATAATATATTTCTTTCACCGAATAAACTGCCATTAACCCATGATTAATAAGGTAATAAGAAGTTGAATGTCACAACATGCTATATACAGCATCATACATTGGTTCTGTTAACGTAACATACCTTTACCAATGTAATCCTGTGACATTATAATCGTTCTCTCGTTTCTTTTACATTAGAAAATACATTGAAGCAGTTTAAATGAAGATATACGATGGCGTGAGAGATAATTCGTCCTTCATTTGCCCTTCACGAGCTGGTTGCTTCCCAGATGTAACCTAACCTGTGTTTGGCCAACAACAAATTGAACAACCAGATACCATGAATCCACACTTAATATTAATCTGAGTGCACTTTAGTGAGTAAATCACGTAACAGCTTTTGTTAGCTCGCAATTAGGTCAGCCAACCAGAGGACAGCATTAATTTTCACGAATTTGTCAAAACATAAAATTATCGTTGTTATGCAACAACTAATTTTTTAACACAATATAATTGCGTGTAATCAATAGTACCCGTATATTAAGTGATATAACTAGGTTAAGTGACATATAATCGACGACGATCAGAAGAGAGTCTCTAAAGTCGGACTACAATTGCAACACATCGATCACGCCATCGACCCTTAGTACGTCATAATTGACATAACATTTCACGCTTAATAGAGTTATCGACTTTAGCATGTGTCCAAGGAAATGCATGTTTAGGGTTCTTATAATGTGCAAACACTTAGATCTTAAGTAGCAACCATGCCTTACCTTCCAATAGTACGCTCGACCGCATCAGTTGATAAGTCCCGATGGGAGTTGAAGTTTAGCTGGTGGGTTCCTCTCATGCACAAACGTCAGAGAGATTGAATGCGACATTGCATGGTACATCGTGACGTCATAGGGGTAATTAAAGACGTCAGTAGCTTGCGATTTGTTGACAAGAGTTATAATTATGGTTTGTAATATCAAGAGTAACATAGCGCAAGCGAACCGAATAGGTTTCTTCAACAGCTATGTGAGAGCAATTGGCACCCAGAAAAAAACCGATACAGTTCTATTTCAGTTTCATACCCGAAGCTGGATCCAGGCTTGCCTCAGCATATTTTTGAGGTGATTGTCTTGCAGTCATAGCCTACCTCGTTGACACTTGCCCAATGATGCATATACGTTATCGTGTACCGTGTTATTTGCTTTGTCGTGTCACAATTGCGTTTAATGATATATTACCGTATCACAACCATGTTGTTTACACGGCAGACTGCCGCAGTCCTCAGAGAGGTTATTTCTGATAAATTATGCAAATATAATGAATTGAGTGGGAAAAGAAATGATTTCCCTGTCGATCACAAAATATTATATAAAACTGTATGCGTGTAAAATATACATGCAACACTTATGATAGCGTAAGACAGTTCTATCTCGCCGGTCTAATGCACGCATTTTGTTGGGGTTGGCTTCATTTTAACGGAATTGTTAACATGACTGTAACATACAGCAATAGCACTTCAGTGCCTCCGCAGCTTTATAATGATAAATTGTAATGATGCATACACCAACGTATATCCACCTCCCCCCCCCCCCCCCCCCCCGCACCCACATCGTAGTCATCATAAAGCGCGCACATCGACTGAAGGGCGTATATTTCCATTGATGTAGGGATACACTGCGACGGGCGGATCGCAAAAAATGAAAAATCAGCACGATTTGTTTTTTTAGAATTTAGTCAGAAACTGGACGCCCGGGCACAGTGTTTAGTATTCTGATAAAGTGAACTGTATCATTTTACTGACTGTTCCATTGAAAACTTAATGTCACGTCAACCAACTGAGTTGCCATCTCCTATCCTTTGCTATGCCAGATGATGTGGGCTTTTGTCCGTCAAAGGTCGTGTTCTCAAAAGCGTCCAGGAAGGGATCAGTGTCAAACGCAATCCTTTGAATGACAGAATACTGAAATACATTGAACACCTAAAAGAGACCTCCGTATATATCACTGTCCCTGTCGATTTAACCTTATTTAGGACTCGAGGCAAATTTACAGGGTATCATAATATATTTCTCACAACGTATAAACCATTTATCCATGATTAATAAGGCAATACGAATTTGAATATAACCATAAGTTATGTCCAGCGTCATACAATGGTACAGCGAACGTAATATACCTTAACCTATGTAATCCTGTACCATTCTCATCTTTCTTGCGACCAATTTTCTTTTATATTACACACAACTTTGAAGCAGATTAAAGGAGAAGACGCCAAGCCATGAGAAAGAATTCGTCCTTCAATTGCCCTTCACGAGCTGGTTGCCCCCAAGATGCGACCTTACCGATGGTTGGTCAAAAACAAATCGAACAATCAGAGATCATATTCAACAAATCCACACATAACATTAATCTGCGTGCATGTTAGTCAGCAAATCACATCACACCTTTTAATTGCTAAGTGACCACTTATCGACGACGATCAGCAGAGAGTCTCTAAAGTCGGGATACAATTTTAACACATCGATCACGATTACGCCTCTTAGAATTTAATTGGGAGACGTAGAATCCTTCCATCTTCAGCTGTACTTTATCAATGTCACAAATGGCAAGGTTGGCTGGCATAGTGCGCAGACAAATGCAGTCGCCAGATTATAATAAAGCTATTAAAGGAGTTCTAGGAAATGATATAGCCCATCGTGGAGTACCAGGTGTTGATACAGCTCATCACAGAGTACCAGGGGATGATACAGCTCATCACGGAGTACAATGTGGTGATACAGCTTATCAAGAGTACTAGGTGACGATACAGATCCTCACAGTGGACCAGGTGATGATACATCTTATCACAGAGTACTAGGTGACGAAACAGATCCTGACGGAGTACCAAGTGATGATACGGGTCATCGACAATTACCAGGTGATGATACAGGTCATCGCGTAGTACCACATGATGATGCAGGTTATTACCGAATGCCAGATGATGATACAAGTCATCACGGATTACCACGTGATGATACAGCTCGCCGCTGAGTACCAGGTGATGATACAGGTTATTACGGAGTACCAGGTGATGATAAAACCGCCTGCTGATGCGATTCAGGTTGCATTTAATGACAACATGGTGAGCAATAGAGACGATATATTGAGAGCATTAGGAGGCCATCGACGCCAGCTTCCATGAAATGACGTTAAACATATTCCTCGATTACAGGTGGATTAACACTGCTACAGAAACATTAGAAAGTAAACGCCCCGATAGACGAGTTTACTGCTAACTTTGTAAATCAACTTCAAATCAAGGTGGGTGTTGGAGTGGAACCTTACCTGGCAGGTTTTTCCTTCTTAACAACCCCAAGCTAGGATGAGAGCGGCGTTGCATCGTATACGTGGTAATTAAAGACGTCAGTATCTGCGATTTATCGACATCAGCAGGCGACATCCACTTCAAAGCTTCCTCAGATTTAATCCGTCACATTGGAATGATCCACACGTCAACATAAACCCCGGCCCTCCCATTGTCGTGATCTAGCACGCATATAGAATGAAGTACAGTAAGGATACGCTGCGTCGGCGGGACCGCACGAAACAAATAGAAATCTGCGATGTTGTCCGCCATTGAACGATTTTACATATATCTACTACAATATCTTTCTACTTCATGATGCCACGGTGACCGTGCAATGGTGTTACAGAGTTCTTTTGGGTAGAAGAAATTCGATGTCCTTTCCGTGAAAGAGCGGTAAATCCGTCTTTTAAATAAGGTGTTTTACTGTGTATAAATATTCAATATTCATTAACAATTTGTATGTACCATCTTTGAAATAAGCGTATTTTGCAAATATTTGCTCCATTTACAAGGTTGACTGGGTGCATCGTGAACACAGATCTGTTAGTTCAGGGAATTCTACCCAATATCGTATTCAGTTTGGCTAACTTAGAGTCATTTCATGAAACATCATAACTACACTCAGCAGCTGGCATCATGAGACCCAAAAACGCAGTAACATATGTATCGTATGCCTTTCCCTCTCCCTGGACAGGTTGTTGCACAAATTCCAACGCCCCTAACCACACCGAGCGTCATTTAAATTAACTACTTACAATTACATTCATCAGGTGTGTCACTTTGCGTTACGACCTCTTATTTGGAAATGTTACTACCTCAAGATGACTGGTCGTAGCGCATTTCTCATTCATAGTGCGATCAATACATGTATTAATCCATTGATATGCATTCCAGCTCAATGTGACATTCCACCTTAACAATGTCTGGGCAACTCCAATAAATCCATGTGTCTAGTTCCAATAGTATAATAACAACGTGTGTCTGCATTAGCCGACTGAATGCAAGACAAAGAGTCAAAGCGAATGTTGCCCAAATCATAACATGTTAATTACACGAAGCACTAATCGTGAAACCGTTCAATTTCACACTTATTATCTGATTTTTACTTGTGTGTTTACTAACCGTGGTTAATGTCACAGTTAGTGTTAGTTTCCGTTGACATCATGTGGACCCATGTAGCATCATGTTAACTTATGCAGACTCATGGAGAATCTTGGCATTTCTACGTCGTAAATTAACTACAACATCAATACCGTAGACACGCGATATAGCCTCTTTTGTAGTGTAATGTTTGATTCGACTGCAAAACATGCGCATACATTATATGTGAGTAACTTTATGTCATATTCGATATGACAATGGGGTGTTGTCCACTGTGACACCATTCTACATTTTCTGACTGCAACAGTTCTCTTGTTAAGAAACTATGATATTGCGAGCAATACTGACTGCTACCAGCGATCGGCCATATCATACTTCGAATAGCTGCTTACCTCCCATAACAAATGGGATTGGTATGAAAGAATTCATCTAAAAATAAACCAAACTGTCTCGCAATAGGAGCCTGGCTCTAGCGCTAGCTATGCAACACCATGCCCATGTAGAAGTAAGACATCTACAATTCCTTTACGGGGAAACGCACATTATTTCTTTATGCATACGGGTATTGAAGTAAAACAAATCAACGGCGTTCTTGCTGCCATCATATGTTTCTAAAGTGACCGGAAACGACCCTTCCTGCAGTTATCGAATGAGTAGTCCTATT
Source organism: Urechis unicinctus (assembly GCA_034190875.2). NCBI lineage: Eukaryota > Metazoa > Annelida > Polychaeta > Xenopneusta > Urechidae > Urechis > Urechis unicinctus. Next base: position 24,515,733 of record CM067353.1, on the reverse strand, counting down.
AGATCGGCCTTAGCAGAAGTTCCCTTCAAAGAGTAACGGTTCCTTGTTAGCGCATATGAAAATCAAATATTCAGGATGAGCGCATATTTGCTCCACATTCCACTGACTGAGGCATAACCGAATTATACGTGAATGCATAAGCCTCTCTGTGAGTGGAAAGGGACTGCCCGCCTCCCCAGCGACATAACAGCATTAGATAGATCAGCAGCTGATAAGTCGGATTGATAGCATCTACCGCAGTGTCTGTTTGGTTGTACGCATACATTCGAATACTCACTAACATTTGGGATTCACTAGAGCCGATGGAAGCGTGTGGAACAGCTGTAACAAACCATGTGTATCTTCTTCCCTGAAGCGTGGACGGCTGCTTACTGCGACTTAGCAGCGTTTATTTTAACTTCACTCACGCCGCAATTATTTACAAATATTCTGTTTAAGTGTCGTACAATGGAAAAAATAAAGAATAACTTTTTTCGCTTGATTGGCATATTTGCTCATGCTTACACACAGGTCAAATAATGGGTTACCGATTCTCCCGTAGAACTGTCAGCACGAACAATTCATCTCTTATTTGATTACATCAAAGCGTGATTGTCATACGTAATGACCTAAACAATTGCCTCAATTTCCCCCTGTTATCGACTAAGGCACCTCTCAATCCGATGGTATTATGCCTGTTTCCAGCGCTTACCTATTCGGTGGTAGAGAGCTACAAATGTGTTAATATGAGAGGCCTCACAACTACCACAGGCATATATTGACGCCAATTGTGTAATTCTTTGATGAGGCAACGATGAAAAGCAATGCATTTTAAAATACTGATGTGCCTCAGCTCATAAAGTTAACCTACTATAGTACCGTCTGGACGTAGGGAAATCTGACAAAAAATTACTGTTAACTCTCATGATTGTTGTTTTTATCATTTGCTCGACAACTCATCTTGGGCAATGCTGTGACACTCTTGAGGTATGATTTAATTGGTAACTTATTGAACCCCTTCATCCTCTTCAGTTCACAATAATAGCTTTATCATGGGTTCATCACAGCTATTCTCGCACAACAAGGTACTCTCTATTAACAATTAAAGACAGTGCCCCTTCATCCCACCATCCACGCATAAATTATATTGCAGTTCACAAGAATAGCTATGTTTGTAATCATTATGTCAACCATAATGTTATAAATAATATCCAACTGAGCCTATATACAGTTGATTCGATTGCTCATCACATAATCATGTGTCTATTAATTGCATCGAAAAAATCCGACGATTTTGTTTTGGTTTGAAGTTGAGGAGCGTGGGGTGTATATCGAATGCGCCACATATTACATTGTTGAAATTTATATATATATATATATATATTAATGGAATCTAGGCGTCTTGTGACAAGTAGGACAGTGCAATTATATATAACGTCTGGCAGTGGCATCAGTCAGGTATAAGATATAACATATTGATTATGTTAAGCATCTGACATCTGGAGACCAGGCAGATCAGCCATTAGCTGCTAGCCATCCATACGAGTAATGTCATGATGCAGCAAAGTAACGGTCACAGGATATTATTGCTAATATGCAAATATAAGGCATTGGGTGAGAAAAGTAATTATTTTCTTACCATCCACAGACTGCTGTATAAGTCTTTATGCATGTAAAATATACATGCAGCTTAGGTATTACTGATATCTTGTGACTATTCTATTACACTGACCCGAAAGCTTGAGCACGCAACCCAGCATTGTAATATGCCAAGGGGGATATCAATTTCAAAGCATCTTTATCTGAATACGTCACACTGTATTGATGCATCGTTCAACCTCTCCTCCTCTCCTTGTCCGCTCTTTACAGTTTTGGCTAGTTAATTAAGATCTTTTTCATGACACAGCACAGCATGTTGAATTAAATGAATGTATTTTGGACGATGAATGGATATTCTGCGTCTGACCATATAAATCAAGTGATTCTACATTATTGATGATGTAACGATGATTTTGTGACTTTGTTCCCAAATACACTTTTTGTAACGCTTAAGACATGACGTATCTCATGTAAAGATATGTTACACGATCAAATCGAGCGAGGCGACTTGTTGTAAGCGGAACATATTGAATATCGTGTTAATGCCTATTATGTTGCTAGACGCCCCTTGTAGTCATACTGGGAGGATCAAATGAACATCCGACCTCTTTATTGCCACAGCTATTATCGCACCGACACAAGCCGTCTCGTTGCTGTGATTGACAGTTTTGTTGATAGTGTTCTGAAATGACAATTGGTATGGCGATCACAGGCAACCTTATAAAGGGAATTCCCAGTAGGTTACACCAATCCAATTTGACATTCAGATAGGGAATCTGCGATTAGACATAAGATTTTCGTTCAGTAGTTAACACCAGGGGTAGCATTGAGTAGCATATGCGTCGTATGATAGTTTCTTTCCCTTGGACATGCAGCGGTACATATGCCAACACCGAGCGTTTGACATACTGCCACACACAAAGCTATTTGTCGAACTTCGAACATTCACTCCACTTTCTCGATTTGATTTGAAAGTTGCGATATCTTTTCTAGAACTAATACTACCAGAGTATGATTGGTTAATACGCATTATTCATTCACAGTCCAACCAATACCTATATTGATCCCTTAGTATTTATAACACGTCTCTGGCAACTCAAATAAACCCATGAATTGGAGCGTTGTCGTGGATCAGCAGATATACAGACAACGAATAAATGCAAAATGCTGCATCAATCATAACCAAAAAAAAGTAACTGCATTTTTAAACATAAAACTGATCAACTTCGCAATATATATTTATATATATTTTGATCCGGTTGCACTAATCATCGTTAGAATCTGAAGATAAATTCTTGCTGTGCATGCCTTTGGGAAACCCATAGTTCAGGGGAATCTATTTGCTTTAATATCCCGTTTTGTGTCAATCTTTGTGGAAAACATATGGCATCTTTGGTAATCGGCTATTCATATACAGCAGTCAGTGCTCGCCCTGTTGGCATTACGTAATTGTGTGTGCAATGAAGTATATATACGCTGCTAGAGAGCCTGATTTACTCATTCATTTGGGATTTGAATTAGGCGCATTGCATTATTGTTAGTTATTTTTTGGTCACATTCAATTTGAGCACGGATCATTACAGCAGATCTGAGGGCTTGGAAGCTATCAAAGGGCAAATGACTGATACAATGCATCATCGCTATTTGTTCCATTTGATTCCAATATGCAATATACCTCAAGTTGCGTCTAGGATCTGTAGGAAGCTATTATATCGAGGTAAATCAAACTGCTTCACAAAGGGACCGTACCCTTATTTAAGCTCTGCATTGTCCAGCACCTGTAATCGTTGGACAATGTTCATTTAAAGTGTGTAAAGGAATGGTTAATAAATTTGTTCACAGTTCCTCTAGCTTGAATGGCACATAATTTTACTGTGCATATTTCTATTGATGAAAACTAATCACAGGCGCTTTTGTTGCAATCACATGTTGCTAATGTTGTCACGAAATGCAATATTATTGGTGGGTGTGGTAGTGCATGATGCGACTGTTCTTACATAACAGCTACCTAATGAGGAGTATATCCCGATTGTCTTTAGCTGATAAGCCAAGAATAGTTACGTTCCACACGGTATTGCGAGCATCATTATCGCCAGATGCTCCGCAATGCGCTGAATAATGAATGGCAGTGTCTAGAATGCGGGCAAAAAATGCATTAATTAGGTTCAGTTTTCCTAATAATGCGGTTACATAAATTGTATTTACCCGAAAACGCAAAATATAACAAAATAGCGATAACAGATCTGTTATATATTGTGCTACAATTGAAAACTAAATGCCAGTGTCAAAACTGCACTCTCCAGGAAAAGCTGAATGATTCAATAATTGAATACATACTTTAGATCAATAGCCATTAGCAGAATGATACCGTGCTGTATATACTCACCATTGAAGGATGTCACTGGATGATAAACCTCAAATTGAGTGTCCGGGTTAATTTCGACATTTCTGTTGACTAAATGTCAATGCAGGTCCAGAACGCTACGACATATGTCAGGGTTTTGCTCCAATAATTTGACATATTACGTTGTCGAAAGTAATTTGAATGTCATGTGAAAAATTGGAACCATAGCCATTCCGAACCAGAAACTGTTGACGCAACCACACACTCCCGCCAACCAAGAGTAATTGTTGGTAGTTAACGCATTATGATAAACAAATATTCATAAACAATGCAGATTTGCTCCACAATTGCTGAATAGAGAAAAGACGGACTTTGGCATAACAGCATTATGTGTTTATAAATTAGCATCGGTATGAGTAGCCATGGTCTCTCGGGTATCACTACGTCATCAGCACAGTAGACAATTAATCCCCAACTAGGCGCGTTGAATGCTTCAGCTGAATATATCACGACGGCTTGGGTTATTTATTCAAAATTATGAAAATAACAAACAATGTGAGGAAGCACATTGAAGAGGAACCGTTTCTAAAAGCTACATGAGTTGTTTAGATGACAATTCTATCCGCGAACTATCATTAATCAAAGCAGTTTTTCAGTAATATACCCGTAACGTTACACTCCCTTATAATTTCAGTTGCAAAATGTATACAAATGCTAGTAATACTCAAGATAGGTACATTACCGTTAGTAAGGCCACCATACATCTGCTTTTCTATTGCTAGGTCATCATTGCCATAACCATTCTACAGCGATTGCCTCGTACGTCTGATAGCGTGAACTCGGCTAGTTCCCCGTGTGAATCATTATCCAGTTAGTTGTGTTAACATATCCTGCGCATTGTAAGCTTGACTTGCACATATCTATTGCAGTAGACACTAGTTTAGACATCGAGAAACCGGCCTCATGTTCCTATTCACATGAGGTTTCTGTCACGACCGTAGCATTAATAAACACAGGATACTGCAATGGTTCTAATGTAACAAGATGATAACCCTGCTCCCGGTTAACAATTAGTACATGTTTCTTGGAACCCAATTACCAGCATCGGGCAATCTAACAAATGTATGGCTGTTTTCACTCGTGATTGGAATTGTTTTCGATTGCACATTGTTTGCAACATGGAATATGTGATATGTGATGGCACTGAACGTTTATTGGCGATGCCTGAGCCAATGAATATGGCATTACACGATTACAGCTATGCCACCATAGTTCATATGCTCGGAACAAGCAATTCCTGAGCTATGACAAAGGATCCCAAAGTTTAATGCTTGATATAGCATACAAGCCTCACAAGAATTATACAATGATTTTAAACAATGTATTTGTTACATTTCGATTGTGTGTGTTATAGTTTCTACCCTAGAAACAATTTGAAATAAACAAGCCATGTTACGTTCGTCGATAGTATATAAAGACACGCTAGCCTGTTTTCTACAATCATTGCTTCATACACTCAGCAGACACAAATGCTGCTTATAATCGGCAATCACAAGCTGGTAATCAATTCATTTGCTGTCATCAATAATCGATGTTTAAGAGGTCTAAGCAATTGCAGCAGCAACATATTTCAGATCAAAAGAACATTTTACGCAGTTAAGCAGCACCGAACATGGTCAGAATCATAACCTTAACGATTTGTTCTAAACCTCCCTCGATTAAGACATATTCGAACACAAACATAGCTTATGAACAGGAGGTTAAAAACTATTTGAAACCTGAAGAAAAGAACGCTATTACTAGTCATCGACTGAGCAAGCTGAATCGTTAATTGGAATATTTATTCTCCTACGGAAATGTCGCTAGACAATAATTGATATTGCACAAGAATGATTTGTTCAACTGGTCGTTTAGCCTACGCGTGTTCTATGGGCATACTAGCAAATACAATCAGCAAATGCACATATATGTCCACATTGATACCTTATATGCATTCCCGACAACAGTATATTGTTTACTTGACATGGTAAGCTAAGCTAGTTATAATCAAAAAACGCTACTACTTACCCAGTTAGAAGATATGTAGTGATCAAAGAAGCAGCTCAGTGGCGGTACGCGTCTTAACAGATGTAGATTGTCCTAACGAAACGATGGCCTGGAAGAGCTTTCGCGATATATGGATTAATAATTTCCGGTCCGTGAATTATTTTCAGCAGTTGTCTTTGATGGAGAGTTAATTTCATCCCTCCAATATTCAACGGAGTTCTTCTAAAGTAGCGATAGCTATAGACACATGAAACGTTTTTTTGTGTCACGATTGATATACTAAAGCAAATAAGTTCCTCTGTGGAACGGCCAGTGAAACATTCTCACCGACAACTAACGTAGAACAGACAAGATTGTTTCGTACAAGAGCCAAGCTGGTAGATCAACTACAAACCTTATGAACGCGCTTCAGCCAACATAAGTATTCTACATAATGGTAGAAATTAGAGGCGTGATAATATTTCCAATTTGAAGGCAGGCAGCTTAATCTTCTGCAGTCAGCAACAATGGATTGTTTGCTTACTAAGTACAGAAAATCATGTAAACCATTTAATGGCGCTGTCTATGTGATCCTCTGGTAGAATATTGGCACGATGAACAGCAGCGCATTGTGTTTAACCAATGTGCCAAAATCTCAAGTTACTACAATGCTGCTCGGGCCTGTACCAATCTGAACGATCTAATTTTTATGCTAACAATTGCAATTTTTCAATGATTCAAATTGCTTGAAATGTGAAGATATGTTGTTGCACAGAGTGTAAAGGAAACATAGGATATGATCCTGTTGTGATATGCTCCAAAGGTTTCACGATTTGCATGCATCGAACGTTAATAATCCATTTTACTGACATTAATGTGAGCCATTATTCTAGGGCCATTCGGTGTATCATGCCAACACAAATGCCGCTGTGCTGGTTATATTATGTTTAAATAAATTCGTCAATTCGGATCAATTATCCCAGACAACGTTTGTTTTGTACGCTTAATACGTTTGACCTATCGTGTAACGGTTTGTAACGCGATAAAATCGCGCGAGGCTTCTTGTAACATGTAGGACATATTGAACATTGTGTGAATGACCATAATAGCATTTATAGCCACAGCTAATATTTCACAGATACAGGCCGTATATTTACGAGGAATGTAGGTTTGTATTTATCAAGCCTAGATGTGCCATTGGCATGGCGATCACATATAAGCTTTAACAAAAGGAAGTTCAATAGCATCACTGCCACCCTATATGACGTTCAGTGCGACTAACTGTAAGTCATGTGATAAAACGCCATAGCTACACTCAGCAGCTTACTTTAGCAGACACAGATCGAGCTGCAAACAACTTCAGCCCTTATCTGCTGATTAAACGATTCGGTTATCATTGACTATATCTGGCAAATTATGCAAATAAAATGCATTGGTAAAAACAAGTAATACGTACCCTGTCATCAAAAGAGACTGTTGAGAGTAGGATCAGCTATTAGTTGCGTAAAATATACATTCACCTCGGGCAGTTCTCCGAATTAGTGGTTGATCTACTGACAATCTGGCGCTCGCAAATCAGCATGATATTCATGGTCAAGCAGTTATTGATATCAGCGTTTACTGTCACTCGTAAGGTGATGTGATAACAGCAGCTGTAACTCAGGTACACATTTATCCATGTTTTCTGTATTAAGCCACAAGCAATGCTCCATGACACCCTATTCCTTGGATTGACTGTTGTCTCAAATGTTGCGCCATATTGAAAACGAGTTCGTATTTTCATGGCATCTGTCGGGAATCATTAATGATTGTGTCTGGACATCGGGATTGTGGCGATAGCGTTAACACATGTATCTTACGTTCCTGAAGGATTATTTACAGAGACGAAAACAGCAAAAAACAGTCAGTAATAATGGGACTGAATTGGGATTGAAGATTGCGCATTTGTAAAAGATTACAGTAATCTATTAATGCTAGATGACTTCTAGCAATAATACTACAGTGGTCGGCTTAGTACGATAATCCAATATCTGCGTAGAGCACAGGTCTGCTCTGCAGTTACAGCAAAACGATTACAATATTTGCGTCACAACAGAATGTCGTGTTATTGAATTTGCTACTCCATGAGAGGTAAGGGAATACGAGGGTCTCAAACGTTAACATGACAATGGGGTAATAGACATGGTAAGAAATCACGTTCGGTTCAAACGGAATTGCATTAGGATTGAATACGGAATGACATTCGGAATCAACAACTTCCACACATTTAGTCGCGCATGTTGCGTGGGCGGCAAAACTAGCTGTTGTGCTGTTAAGAGTGGCAGGACAAAATGTCGGGAATGTACTTGGCCTTTTTTTCAGCACTGTAAATATTGCACAGTAGCTTGTTATTAACTGGACTTAAGCTCTCTTGCAAAAGAACATTCCTGCACGTTCATAGCGCGTTTGCTAATGACTATGATCGGTGGAAAATTGCACCCTGTCTGGCTGTCACCAAGGAGGTGGTAATGAAATTGAAACGGCATGGGTACAAAGATAGTGGATGGCTCGTAGTAGAATGCGAGGATTATTCAACATTATTTCATGATTATTGAAAATGTGGTCAGAAAGTCGACGCCCGGATGCAGCGTGTATGCCACTGTACTGTATCATATAGCTTACTTTTAATTGACCGTCTAATGTTTAGTCAGCTAACAGAATCGCCCTCTCCTCGTCTTTGCTATGCAAGACAAGAGGGTTTTGTTTCCGTCACAAGCCCTGCCACCTGAAGTGGAGCTTTAACGGACCCGTGTCAAACTCAGTTCTTTCAGTGACAGAATAATGAAATCATCAAAGCGCAGCAGCGATTTGACAAAACCTGGGCAGATATTATCGTTTCAGTCGGTAGAATATTACGTGTGTTTTGAGGCGAATCTCAAGAACGACATAATTTATTTCAAGCAACGAAACGTATGGCTAAGCTTCCAGCCCATTGATCATGGTAACGGCCCTTTCAGGAAAAACACAATATTTCACTCATCTCTATTTCAAGGCATCCTAACTCATATGAACAACACGCGTAGAACAACGGACAAAGTATACAATAAGACGTCACAGAGCTTCATCCCAAAAGCAGCGTCTTTCCCACGTTTTGCATGTGTGCGTGGAAATACACTTGAAGGGATTGGCTACCATGCAAACAGGTGGATCTATACCGATTGTGGGAGAGCAGTAAACTGAGCTATGAATTCAACAATAACAGCCTGAGGAATGTACAAAGGTATTTGTTACAATACCTGACTATACCAGTTTGAGAAGTAAAACCCTCCGTCCTCAAGTGGTCTTTCCAATTTTACAACTGGAAAAATAATATGGTAACACGAGCTGTCAACGAATTACGAAACTGAACGCCTACTGCTATGACGAAGTAGAAGTAGAAGAGGTTGTCTGCACTCAATGAACCAACGGACAGATAATATATAGAGAATTGGAGAAGCTACCGACGCATGCACTAATTCCTCGTCCGGCTTCAGCGATACGAAGTTATACTTGCTCCTAACATCAATTTTGGACAACATTGCTGTTGAAGAATAGGATAATCGATGCATATAACTGGGATACGATGAATGTCCCTATAAGCAAAGCCGAACCAACTGCTTATCAACTTGTAACGATACACCTGACCGCGTGAATAAATACGTACGAATGGGTGTTGAAGTTTTGTTTGGCGGATTCCCCTTCAACGGAACAAAAATGATATGACGAAATCGGCATCACACCAAAGAGTTTATAGCTTCACGCGTAGCTATAAACTCTTTGATCACACTGTAAACGCCATTGAGTAATTAATGGTGCATATAGGAGGTGTACCAGGTGATTGGCTTTGTCATGTCTCAATCGCGCTTATTTGACATTCGTGTATCAAAGTTGGGGTGATTTCATGTCGTTTGGTCGGCCGGCATCCGGTAGTTCTATGCCGTCTTCGAGGGTCGTACAGAAATGCAACCATGCCAGTATGTCCTCCTTAAAGGCATTCTACCCCATGCCATTGTAATGTATCGTCACATCACACCATACCCGAATGCTGTTGCTGAAAACCAATTATAATTGCTCTCACTACCATGTCTCGTTAGCATTATTCATGTTTCACTGTACCAAACGCAATCATCCAATGAGTAATTATATAATGTTGCCATAAGCAGGATTACTAGGAATAGTTCAGTTCTGACTCAATTACTGTCTACTCTATTTGGCGATGAGCCGAATTTAGAGAAATGTGGCTGCTAATTGGTTATTTACGTCATCTCTCGCTACATTAAGGAACACATTCTGTGAGAGATGCCATATTCGGTGATTTCCCTGATCATTGCTCGGCCACTTAACGTTGATATGATTAACTGGTCACATGACAGCAATAGCAGGAAAACGGGTGGCCACATTACATGACGAACAGCCACAGTTGGTCTTGTGCAGTAGTCAAATATTCATGAAGAACATATATTTTCTTGATTCACCAAGATCCACCATGGCTAATTGTGTAAAATCATGCAAGTAACTCATTTGCGAGATGACCGTGGAGTAATACAGTCTGACATTGCTGCAATTTACATAAGTGACTGGTAGAGGGGCAGATATATGCTTGCCCTCTCGCAGCAAGCCAGGCGTCTTGTGACAAGTAGGACACAGTGAATGTTACGTTGATCGTTAATCTACATTGTTTAGCGACGCGCAGATAGCCTAACAGTGGCTAGGCTCATCACGTAAACTACCACCTGCCTCAAACCGACAGCTATTCTCACACAAGCACAGACCGTCTGTTGACAATGAAATACTGGTCTGTCTGGAAATTCAATTGGCAATGCAATTATAGATAACGTTTAGCTATGGGAAGTGTTATTGCAATGCAGCCGCCCAAAATAGTAAGGCTAACCGTGAGTCATGTAATACAATATCATAACTTTATTCAACATCTGACATCGACTGACCCAGTGTTGTCAATCACTACTGGTTGTCGCTAGAAGTGTCATGAATAAATAAAACAACGACCATGGCCTATTTCTGGTACATTATGCAAATATAATGCATTGGATGGGAAGATATATTCGTTGTCATCCACCGAGTGTTGTTTGAGATTGTATGCGTCAAAAATATACATGCAACATGTCTGATGTTTTTTTTTACTTTTTTATTGCACTGACCTGATCGCATGCACAAGCCGCTCATCATTATATTGAGTCAGGCTTCTTTACCACATCATTTACCACATGTCATGATAGTAATGTCACGCGAATTGTGTAGCACTTAAGACATGACAACTCGCATGGAGCGATATGTTACTCAGTGATGGTGAGCGAGGCGACTGGTTATAAGCAAGACATAATGAATGTCGTGTGAATGCCTGTTTTGTGGCTATAAGTCCCTTGCAATTAAATTAGAATGACCAAATGGGGATCCGACTTCTTTATAACCACGGACATTAGCAGATCTGTTATGTATTGTATTAATGTTTGATACACTGTGATTAGAAGATAACTAAAGGACAGGGTTGAAAATATACCCTATATGAAAAGCTTTCTGGTGTACCTATATGGTTAGCTACCTTACATTATTTGAATGCATCGATAGCCATTGTTGGTTCTCTTCTGTATCATAATCATCGATGCCGATCGATACTGAACGATAAGCTGCACAGTGAGTGATCGACCTTTCCCAACTATTCCATATAACCAAGTTTATTCTTAAATTACCAGCTACAGCTGAGCTGTCTATAAATGCATTTCGTCGCATGACTCAGGTTGCCACAATGACGCATTGTCGTCTGCAGAGCAAACAAGCGAGTGTTTTTATTTTCCGCGGAACAAAATCTCGACCAATATAACAGCTGATTTTACAAATCAGCATATGTTCCAGCTCGCCTGATATCAATAAAACGTAATGACGAAAGAAATCACGCTACAACTCGTAACCATGGCAACCAGACCGGTTGAGTAGGCAGGAATAAGCACACATTACTAATCACCACACGCCGGATGGTCATGTCGTGTCCTGAGCTAGGATGTCTGACGATGTACAAGATAACAGATTAAATCAAGCAAAAACGGCGGGAAAGGTCCTTCAGCGAGTCAAGCAAGCCTCATGGATAGCAGCACCAATCTCTCGTGATATATAGACCAGCCTCGTCACAGGCTCATAAAGCCCAACACTTACAGACATCAAAGTGAGGAGTGAGATTTGTCTCGGGTGATCAAAGCGTGATTGTTGAAGCGACAGGAAAGCGGAAGCCATCTATCTATCCTGTCATTTATCGCCCGAATCAGGCGAAACGACAACCAATAAACATTTTATGTCAGAAGTATTGGGTTGATAATGTATGCAGCCTAGTGGAAAATAAAGTATTGGTTTGGTTTGAAACGCAATCTACATCGCTTTATTTGTAAATCATACAATTGGAACATGCATTGACATAACAACGACGTATCACGTGAATGACTGATCCACAATTGATGTTTCCGGTATTTAGTGAGCTCCCTGCCAGTGGATTGGGCTTATTATGTTACCCAACAGCAGCACTGCATAAACAACACCATGCTATAAGTTTGACTTTTCTTCTACTGTTGTACCAATGTGGCCAACACCTGGCGTGGGTAGTCTGCCTCTCAGTATATGCTGGTATTTACATGCTATATGGCGATGGAAGTATAGCTGGCTAGGGACAGTCTGTGCTGATAGCAAAATTGCACGGCTTTACTTGATGGAGTTGGTGTGTTCAGGAAGTGCTGATGCGATTGTTGGGGTTCGCGCATGATATGAGATATCAACCTGCAAGGCGGAGTTTAAGTGCTCGACACATTCAATTCTACTGACCAGGCCAGCTACGCTAATCACATGCCTTGATAGCCACCTGTGATATTGGTGACACGTAACCCGATGTATACTTATTATGCTGCATTTTGTCATTTGTTGTTCCTATCTAGAAACTCGGAAGGTGTACAAATATAACCACAGAAGCAGTACTGAGGTGATTTATACCAGCGCTGCAGTTTGCTAGCGATACTAGTTGGCAATTGTGCATCCTCTATGGCAGTCAGACAATTACACTTTGAACACCGATATTCGATGGCATAATAATATAAATGGTTGGACGCAATCGTTAATATATTAACCCTCTATTTCGTGGCTCCCTGGCCCCTGGACCTTCCAAAGCACATGTGAAAGAACCCATAAAGTACGAACACAGACACCACATCGCTTTATGCCACAGATATATCCAACTAAATCGGCATGGGACGACGAAGCCATCAATCTTCATCTGGTCTACCTAACTTCACAAACGACGATGCCGAGTGGTCACATTAAGTAGTATAGAGGGTAGCGGTTCTGGCACACCAGTCTCATATGATTATGACACACCTATCTCATATGGTGCAACCCAGAAAACACACACACACACACAGGCTGACTCACATGTGCGAGCGGTACTGGCACACCAGTCTCATATGATTATGACACACCTGGTGCAACCCAGAAAACACACATGCTGACTCACATGAGCCAGCAAACCGCTCGCACCCCCCTCCCCCCACCATATGCGCCCAGCCCTTCCAGCCCCTATGGTATAGGCCCACACCAGTAGTTAGTCACCATAGAGGTCATTGAGTGATAAATATCTGCGACCGTCGCTGTAAGTTCCATTTTTCACGCGGTTGAGGTCCTGTATAAACTGGGCAACCTTAGCGTCGTTCTTCTCGATAAAGTCGGGATCGGACGAGCGGTTATCAATCTCATCGTAAAGAGCTTCCAACAGTAGAAAGCCCCCGTCGGCCTCTCTGTGGTCTCACTCGGTCTTCCCAACCAAGGACCGTGATGCTCCTGTTCCAAGCCCAGGCAACTATTAAACCTCCCGTTCGCACTATAGTCGCCATCTTCAAGCCCCTCCACCCCCGCCCACCCCCAAGCCACCGTCTCCTTATACTTCTTCTGATCCTTGTGATACACCTGGTTATACGTCTCAGCTCTCCCCAGGTCCTCAAAGGAGCACAACCTGAAAACGCAGTCGACAAACACCCCGATGGTCGCCACCGGACTGTGGTGCAACCCCAACAGAACCTGAGGCTTATACATATTCGGAATCACCCTCCCAGGACTCTGAGTGTAGGGGCACTTTATCTCGAGCAGTACAACCTCCTCAGGATGCCCCAGACAGACAGCATCCACTCCAGCCTGCCGGATCGGGAGCACACAAAAGCCATCCGGAGAGTAGGCCGTCGCGCCGCCATCAATATAGATATTATTTCCGTAGACCTTGGTGTCGTACACCTTCTCCAATACCGCAATTGCAACCTCCTCAAAAGCCGTACCCCAGAGGCAGGGTGCGCTAAAGCGAACACCCCCGTTGCTAGTTTTTTCTGTCAGCTTCTTGCTATAGCTGCTGAAGTAGTTTTGCCCTATGATAGAGGAGTAGTCACTTCCTCCAACGCAGCCCTTCCTCATGGTCTCCCACTGGTCCGTATTTTGTTTGACTCCAGTATGATCGTTGCAGAAAGATTTTATCGCCGCCTCCATTATATCTAGCAACCCCCACACTTCAAATGGACTGTCCGGGTCATACCTTAGCAGGTCTAGGGGGCGATTCTGCCGCTTTCAAACATTTTGCTTTAATGTCACTTTTCATTTGACTATATTTCATGATCTCGACCGAAACGAGCTTAAACTCATCATCTGAGATATACCCATCTTCAAGCGCCGCCGATACAATGTCAGCAATGGTATTCAATTTGCTCTGAGCGAGAATGCGGATCTTGTCATGCTTTTTTAACTTAATGGTCAGCCGCCTACTGATGAATTTTCCAGCAATTACAAGTAGCCCACAAGCGGCTCCAGTAGCACCCAACACTGTGGCAATAGGAATGGCAACTATTGTAGACATTACACCTACACCACTTGCGCCAAGACACATACCCACAGCAACTAAAGCAGTGTCTACAGCGTCCACTGAGTTTACTGCACACCTATATTTTTTGTACATAGCACCATATTTTTCAATTTCTTTCTCAAGGTATTGCTTCTTAAGACTGATCTCATTCAGCCGATAGGAGTGCCCCAGATCACATGGAGGAGGCTCCGGATTTAACGGTGCAGTCGTTGGTTGTTGTTTCATACTGTTGTTATAGGCACATAAGTCTATAAGTCAAGTTCATTTATGAGTGATACTACAGTACAAGTCGCCCCTCTGTTTGTAGCGGCTGTATAAAAGTTAATAACGTTGCCTTGTTCCAGCTGTAAAGGCTGTGCTAAAGATATTACAACAGCCTGTTGGTTAGCTGGCTTACTTATTCCTACCGATTGAGTTGTCCCATTTATAACAGGAAACACTGCTATAGCACCAATACCAGCGCCCGCACCAGACGACAAACCCATACGAATGATCTTACCATTGGATAACATGGTATATCCACAACTTAAGTCTAGTGAGTCTTGACCCCCATCAGCAAACGACCACTTATATCCTCTGCGAAGGGCACCACTTG
Source organism: Urechis unicinctus (assembly GCA_034190875.2). Classification (NCBI taxonomy): domain Eukaryota; kingdom Metazoa; phylum Annelida; class Polychaeta; order Xenopneusta; family Urechidae; genus Urechis; species Urechis unicinctus. The sequence continues at coordinate 24,500,280 of CM067353.1, read as the reverse complement.
CTTCTGCCCAAATAGTAATGAGATGTTTCGTTTGGGAGCTGATGTGTTCTCTCAGGTCCCTGCGATGCTGTCTATGTCTGTCATCAACATACTTTCTATTAGCAGCATCCGTTGGCGATATTGGGTCTCCCAACTGAACAATTTTATTATCTCCCATTTCAAGATCTCCAGTCATAGTACCGCCACTTTTATCCATTTTTTGTGGATCTACATAGGTCTTTGTTGCATATTCCGAGAGGTCGGCGCCGCCCTGATCCGTTTTCAGTTGAGTTCCATAAATACTCGCCTTTATTGACATCTTGTAAATTTAAGAACAACGCCAATAGGAAGGTCGTGATTGTTCAATAAACGTCCCTTATTATCTCTTATCTGAACCTTTAACTCATTCACAGCTCCGACAGTAACAAGTTTTGACACAGGATTAGCAATGTTTGTGGTTATAATATCACCGAAAGAGCTGCCCCCACAGCCCACAACTTCAAGAAGAGTAGTGGGCGCACCATCAAGCATGTTGTGCGTGGTACTGACTTGATCGAGGTGGACATAAAGTGGGTTAAAGATGCTAAAGTTCACGGGCCGGTCGCCTTTGTGAAGACCTGAAGGAATCCATCCTCCACCCAGACCGGTATCAAGACCTAATATTTTTAACACACCGTCACATCGTAAAGACCCAGAAGGAATTGAGAGGGTAACAATCCCAGTTGAATCATCAACCTCCAAACTAGGACCTAAAATATCCCGATTTATAAATTCAAATTCCTCCTGTATACGCTTGAAGCTCCAGAGGCCAGGCGGGAGACTGGAACGTTTTAACCCCTCTGGGCCAGAACTATCTGGCAGCCATAGAAGGGGCACATCTGATTCAATGTTATACCAACCCACAGTATACGTGATTGACCTAAGACCTACGTATAGATCACCCGCACTATTGTCAATAGGATTTTGCAGGGACACAGCGCCGCCGCTTTGAACATTTGACAGAGTGTGATACATAGCACTATGAATAAACAAGCCTTTAGTTTCAATAGAAAAGCTACCCCATATGGTGCGGGCGGGGTGTATCCAGCCACATATGGTGTGGGAGATAAACTAACCCGACAAACAATTCAAGTTGTTCACAATGGTGGTACATTCACAGCAAAGTTTCCTGATCTATTCAGTAACTATAAGGTGCCGCCGGTAACAGCGGACAAAGTAGTAAAAGACTGGTTGACAAATCCAATGCAGTTTTGGCAGAACCAGTTAAACTTTGCAGTGTGGTGTGCATCAGCCGGCTGCGGCGTGTCCTCCCAGGACCACCTCGAGGCTGGGATTCCACTCGTGAAAGCTCTCTACACCTTTCACCTTTATTACACAGTGCGTCGCCTATTAGCAGAACTGCAAGCGCCTCTACCTCAGGATCATGCCTATGACCCCTATAACAATACATATGACAAGAGAGCATATGACAGACTCTGCACTAACTTTGGTGTTCAACCAAACACAGACTGGCGTCAGAAGGCAACCGTAGCTAATAGTGGCCTTGGTATATTATATGCACATGATGCGTATGGTTACGGGAGTGTCGTCAAGGTTGCTGGTCGAAACGCTCGTTTTGACCCTACATGGATGGCCTTTGAGGCGGAAAAGGATACAAAGCCAGGTTTTGCCCACGCGAGTAACCTACAATCCTTTCAGGAGAAAATGGGTGCTGTTCTACATCTAGCACAGGGACCTGAAGCAGACGAGGCCTGGAGTACCTTCATACTGGACACGTCTGAGGGCTTTACACAGACCGGCGTTGAGCGAATTAACGACAGCATTCGGACCTATGTCTGGGCCATTCTTAGTGCTCAGGCGCAGACCCGCTCAGAGATACTAGGTGTTGGAACGTCCTTTGATGCCCAAAAACAATTTCAGGCCAACGTTGAGGATGCCATCAACTCCCCAGTGGATATTCCATCATCCATCCGACGGTATCAGAACGTCCTCCAGAATGCCTCCTCAAAGGTTGATTATGTGTTTGGAACCGGCCGGTACATGGCTCCGTCTGATATGAGCCTCGCCATTGGAGACGTTGCTGGGTACAACAATCTGATTACTATCGCAACTGAGGAGCAGCAGATCGGCAGCAATACTGATGTCAACGCGGTTCCGGTTGTTCCAGATAGAGGAAGCTTTGACCATCCGCCAGATACAGATATAGATACGGAACTCTCCTCTCCAGGGCCCGCCCCTATGGCCGAGACCGGTCTGCGTGGGGCGCACGAGGATGAGAAAACCGCTCTTATTGTAGGCGGAATCGCTATAGGCTTAGCTGTGCTTTGGTTTGCTACGTAGTAAGTCACGGAGTATCAGGAGGATAACTCCCCCCACCGCCACAACTGCGGCCCATACATGTTCTGCCATCCAACCAGCCACCTTTGCAGCTGACGTAAGCACCCATGATACGATGGAGCCAATTATTCCTGGAAGGGCAGCTGCTGCCTTACCGGCTAGGCCCTTCAGGACGTTTGCCAAGGAGTTCAGCTGTTTTTTAATCCATTCCTTTAAACCAGGCTTATCAGCTGGTGTCGGCGTTGGTGCCGGGGTTGGACTAGTGCTCCCTCCGCCCGTCAAAGCAACTACAAGGGTCGAGATTGCCAATCCAATCGCAGTGAGTATGGAGGCGATTGTTATACCCTGCTCCCGGAACAGGTCGCGTACACGCTCAGCTAGTGTTGTGTCCTCGTTAAGAAGTCTGTTGATCGTTTCCCTGATGCGGTTAATTTGGGTCCTTAGACGGTTACGGTTTTCAGAGGCAGCCTCAATACGGGCACTCCGCAGGTCCTGCAGCTCTGCAAGCTCATTTGCTTGGAATCTCCATGCTCGACTATCACCCCTCCCTTCCTCCTCCAGGCTTGCCATTTTAGCTTCCCGCTGTTTTATATTCCTTTCTATCTCAGTTATCTTAGCTAGGTTATTGACCAGCTCACCCCTCTGGGTCTGCATAGCCTTGTCAAGCCCTATAAGCTCTCTGAGTGGTAGTTCGTTGTCTGTTTGTGTACCTAGGTCTTGGATGGTGTTATGAACGTCCTCTATGAATCCTGTTTCTTCCACACCACCTTGCTCTGTCACAGCTTCGAGGCTGCTCATTTCTAACATATCTGGAAGTGCAGCTTCTGCTAAAGCAGCAGCTTCGTCAACGCCTTGTAGGGCTTTTACTGCTTCTGTGGATAGTTCAGCGGTCACTCCAAGAGCTCGAGCAAGCGGTGTACCACCGTAATCTAGGATACTCCTAGGAGAGAGGAATTTGTTGGGATTGTTCTTCCATGTCAGAAGCTTCCATTCTCGGTCCCACTTAACCCAAAGGTCACCTTGTTGAGACGATCTAAACTCCAGAGTGGCCTGCAGCCCATGCTTAGACACTGCCTTCTCCCACCTCTTAACTAAGACTTCAGTTTCTTCTTTGGAAGCCACCTGATCTTCTGTTAACCCCGCAGGCATTTCAGTAATAGCCCATGGTGGCATAGTCGAGTACGACGTATCTAAAGTTTCGTCAATCAGGTTAGTCTCCTCATCATCAAAGCTAGTCTCATTCCTATCCCCTCCCATAGCCCCTTCCTCCTCTGGGTCGTCAAATGCTGGGTTATCAAACTCCATGTCTGTGTGTTAAAGATATAAGTGTAATTAAACATTCAACATGGCGAGTACTTACGGACGCAAACTAAACCCACACCGCCGGATACGCGAACCCCTTGGGGTAAAGGGCGTGCGACAATCTGTAGTCGTTACAAACAATCCAAGCACTATTGATCAGAACCAACAACTGCTGGTTCGCTTCCCCAATCTAGGTGCAGAAGACGTCATTGTTCCAGGGACAGCACGGCTGGCCTTTACAATCACGCTGACCTCAACTGATGTTAACCGCACCATTGTGCAAAACCTGGGCCGCGCCGTGGTTAAGAAAATGACAATCAAGATTTCTGGCAATGAGGTCATGTCTATTGATGACAGCGATATGTACCACTGTTACCACGACTTGTGGCGGACAGCACAGGAGAGACAGGGCCTTCAGTATCAGGGCATTGACACATCAGATGATAGAAACGCAACTAAGATACGACTGGGGGCAGGAGACAAGGTTGATACCGAGGAAGAGGACAAGGCCGTAGCCGATGTGTATGGTAACAGGTTCTACGTTCCGCTTGATTTTGAACTCCTCGAGAGCCACATGCCATTCTACCAGAGCGCGCTTAATGACAGACTGGAATACGAGCTCACGTTCAACGACTACAACCGCGTGATTCACGCAACAGGCGACACCGCTGCAAGCTACAAAATTGATGGCATCTCGCTGGAGTATGACATGGTTACCCAAACAGAGTTAGCCCGCATGATACGCACCCAGTACACAGGTCGACTCTCGATTCTGTATGACCGTGTGCTTCGTCACAGGAAGCTTGTATACAATAAAAGAGATACACTGTGGAACATCAACCTGAACGTGCCGGCTCGCAGCATGAAGGGCATCCTACTGCTCTTTGAAGACCCGACCAATGTTTCATACGCCAGGAAAACAGAGTCGTTCTACAACCCAAAGATAACGAAGGTCGAGGTGACCATTGAGGGCATCCCCAATCAGCTCTATGCCCAGGGCATGCGTGGCTACCAGCAGTGGGACGAGGTGAAGAAGGCCTTTGCAGCAACGAGTAAACGAGACCCCAGTGTAGCAATAGTTGCAAAAGACTTGGCATTGTCAGACGTGTCCCTAGGAGAGTACCTAACCACTAAGTATGCTCTGTGGCTCGACTTAAGGACGAGTGATGACGACCAGCTGCACGGTAGTGGCAGGGCTGTGGAGAATGCGTCTGAGGGCATCACCATACAGATCACGAAAAAGGCAGAGGCGGCCGGTGCATTGAACGTTTATATGTATATTGTAATGGATGCACAGCTTAACATTAAAGATGGCAGGTTCGTCAGCGCAGTCTACTAATTTTACATTTCCAGGTGGTCCCTGTTCGGCAATTGTTTGTGGGCAGACAGGATGTGGGAAAAAACGCATTCATCCTCGACCTACTTGAAGGGCCCTTCTTTAGTGCCTTCGAGCATATTGTAATCTTCTGCCCTACCATACGTTTCAACGAGGCCTATCGGACACGGTCATGGGTGTGGGATGATTCAGAGGTGTACGTGGTTGATCCAGGGGAGCGGCTCCATGACCACCTGAGGGCTTTCTACCATTGTTTTAAGGGCGAGCCAACCCTGTACATTATTGATGACTGTTCGGCAACAAAGGCCCTAGCCAAGAAGAAAGACATGTTATCCGAACTGGCCTTTAGCGGCCGCCATGCACAACAAAGTGTCTGGGTCCTCACCCAAAAGTACAACTCTGTGCTGACGGACTTACGTGAGCAGACTCGCTGGATGGTGCTCTTTCACACCAAGGACCGTGACTCGTTTGAAGACGCCTTACGTGAAAATGATGTAATTCCAACAAAGGAGGAACGAGCCACAGTACGCCAACTACTAGCAAAGACCAAGCACGCAAAACTGCTGCTGAAGACTGATCAGCCTACTGCATATGCCGTCGATTGAAGTGATATTGGCCTTGATAGCAGCCGCTGCCTCAGTAATCAATTTAGGTTTCTTCATCTGGGTAGCGGTGCAGTATTTTGAAGCTCGAAAGCGTATACGTATATTCATGGATCCTGATACCATTATTGATAAACTCCTTGAACAGGACTCGACTGGCTTAGCAGAGACAAAGTCTGGGGGAGCGGAACCTAGTTGCACCTCTGGTGTAAATATGTCTTCTAAGAGAGATAGGCTTGCTGCCGTCATAGCCGGAGGTCAGGGCCGTCAGTATCTTGGTTTGAAGGGCCTTACAATTGACCAGGTTGAATCAATGTCTGATGAAGAGATCATAAAGCTGTATGTGAGATACGAGGCTCGGCTAGGTGCCAGCATGACACGTACTCTAGGTCAAACACTGCTACAGCTGTACTCAGGTATTGCTTGTAAGTTTCTACCAATCCCACCAGAACACCAGCCAAGGCTAATTACAGACCTCGAGACGGACCCGTTTGTTGGACACGCGCTAAGCACTGCCACTTGTGAGCTATATCATCGCTATGGTATGTTTTTAGATCCCTTAACTGTGGCTTTAACAACAGTTAAGCACTGTCAATTTGGAAAAACAAGCACCGAAGCAACAGGGGCCGGTGGAGAGGAGGACACCACTTCCTTGCTATAGTATGTGTTTAACTCTGATATAGCATGTGCTTAACTCCGCTATAGCATGTGCTTAACTCCGCTATAACAGGTGCTTAGTAAGAGCTATCAATTGGACAAATAAATTTAGTAAGTAAGCATGGAAGAAACGAACACGAATCAAGGGGAGACAACACCGGTGGAGATAACGTCAGTGACAAAAAACGCTAAAAGGGTTGCGGCAGGACGAAAGGGTGCTGCAGCTCGAAAAGCCAATCAAAATAAGCTTCTGAGAGAGCTCCGAGAGGCTAAGGCAGCGCTTACAGATGGTAGAGACGAAAGCTGTCGAGCCAATATCAACGAGCAAACCTATGGAAAGGTGGACGTGGCCAACATGGGCTGTGCCTTTAGTTGTCGGCGGTGTTGGCGTGTTGGCATTGTATTGCTACAGGCACCAGATGGTAGCCTCACACCCTAAACAGGTTGTGGTACAAAAGCCTCCAGACGCTCATTTAAAGGATCCGTTTTATATGGAATAAGATGACAACACCAATTACTGATGGAAAAATGCTCGTCAACGCTCTGTACCACGGTGTAGTTGTTTCCGGTATTTCAATAGGCTATGCCAAGCTTGCTAAGATGGCTCTGGGTGGTGGGGTGCCACGTCTTGATTTCACCCCACGGGACCTGGCTATGGCTGTTGCCGATGTATCACTAGCTATGGCCACAAAAGATATGCTAATTAAACAAGGAATCTTACCAGTTGATATACTGAAGTAATGGCCACACTTGCTCTACTTGTTGGGGGTGCTCTTGTTAACGCCCTTGCATTCTCTGGGAGCAACTTTTTATTCTCTAAATTACGAGGCAGCCAAGTGGACGCGGAACGTAAACGCCATGATATGGCAATCGAGCAGCTTCAATCTGCTCAGGCAGCATGGGCCAAGAAGAGAACTTCATCAATGAGCAACTGCGCCACCAGGGCCACGCCGAGCATACTTTTAAGGATGCGGACGAGGCTATGCGTGAGTACGCCTTAATTACGAATAAAACCGTTGACCCGCTGGGCTCTGAGCGGCAGCTTTCAGACTTCTACAAGCCCTCAGATGAACAGAGGGGGCGTGAGGTGGCATTCATTATACTGGGTATGGCTGCGACTGGGCTGGTTGTATACAGGCTTGCTAAGTAGGTCATTTGGAGACTCGAACGTTTACTGTATATGGATCGTCGCATGCAAGAGATCTACTATAGTCCTAAGGGATACTGGAAAGGCATTAATGCTATCAAGAAGCTTGCGACAGAAGCGAGGGTTTCTGAGGAAGTTGCCAGGGGATGGCTAATAAAGCAAGCTATATGGCAAATCTACCTGCCAGTGCCAAAACACATTCCCAGGCCAAAGTTTGATGTCCCTATCCCCAATGAGGTTCACCAAGCCGATCTCTTATTTCTTCCTCATGACGTTGTGAAGCGCCGGACTTACAAGTATGCCCTAACATTGGTTAATTTGGCCTCGCGCTACAAAGCGGCTGAGCCATTGACTACAAAAGAGGCTAAGGAGGTCGCAGGTGCACTTGAGAGGATATACAAACGAGGACCGCTGCATTGGCCTAAACTACTTCAGGTGGACCCCGGACGGGAGTTTATGGGTGCAGCGAATCAGCTGTTAGAAAACATGGAGTATCAGTCAGGCGTGGCCATGTGAATATCCATCGAGACCAGGGTATAGTGGAACGCTTTAACCGAACCCTTGCTGAACGACTCTTTGGTCACCAGTATGCCGTAGAGTTAAGGGATACTGGAAAACGATCGACTGAGTGGGTTTCTCGACTGCAGGCTGTAGTCTCTGCGATAAATAATGAGGTGACCCGCTTGACTGGAAAAAAACCTAAAGATGCTATAAAGGCAAAATGAGTTGCACAAAAGCCCTCGGCAGTCGTACCAGGGCGTCCTCTGGGGGTCAAAGAGCAAAAGCTTCCCTCTGATGTTGGCGTTCGCTACCTCTACCAGCCTGGTGAGGCAGAGCAAGACCACCGGCGGCGGGCCACTGACCCTGTGTGGTCACTCAATGTTTACCGGATTGGAAGCTCTGTCACTAAATCTGGTGAGCCTGTACTATACTATTTGCTGGATGGACCTCTCCGTGGCTTTGTAAAGGAGGAGTTGCTTGTTGTGCCACCCGATACCCAGTTACCGCCAGACGGTATTACCAATTAGACTAATAGATATCTATATATATAACAATGGTAGTATTTGACAATAAGTGCCCATGGATATTGCTCGGAAAGAAAGTCCCCTGTAACAGGCCCTGTACGCAAGAGCAAGAGTTTTGTAACTTACACAGATATAAGATAAAACATGGTGTCATTAATCGTCTTTGTACGGGTTGTCAGAAGGCTATAAAAAATAATAAGGTAGGATTGTGTATGGATTTTGGGTTCGATAAAGTCAACCACAGTCGTCTTCGTCTTGCCCAAAAAATTGCTTCACAACGGCCTATGGCTGGGGACACGCCAGTCGGCGCCACTGAACGGGGATTCCCCACTGTATAAAAATAGAAATCTTGTGGCGCTGTCAACAACATGGTTTGTCGGCTATGTGCGACGAAGCTTGGCACCTTGTCAGAGACGGGTGTTTACTGCATAGGTCAAAGTCCGCTCGCTGTATTGTTGTTGCCTTTTGTGTATCAACGAATTCCCTTTTAGACTAATGGAACTGTATAGTAAACATGACTCATAATCAGCGAGCACGTGAAGCCCAAAACGATTATGTTTCAATTCACGGTTTTCAGCCTCCTTATCCACGCTCTAAGGCTGCACTCAAAGCACTCCAAGTGCGTAATGAATATGACCGTACATACAAGGAGATTTTCGCTAGATTAAAGGCTGGGGTGCGTGCCACCCCTGTCCCCACTCCTGCCCCACGCAGACCAGTCCCTGCCCCACGCAGACCTGTCCCTGCCCCACGCATCCCCACAACCCAGTCCCCAGTCCCCACAGCGCGTCTTGCCTTCAAGAAGACTAAGTGGGCTGTTAAAAAACTATTTGCGTGGATGGGTGATGAACGTTCCTGAGTCTCACCCCCTTAGCTCGGACCTTATGATGTTCTTTAAGGGCATGCGTCGGAAGATGCATAAAGTTTTGACTGGTGAGCTGGAAGAGCTAGGTGGAATCAAGTGTCAGTTTGCCCTTAAGGTAAGACTCTCCAAGCACTCAGCTGATGACAGTACTGAGTATTTTGAGCCTGTGTTGCGTAATAAGCAGCAGGTGGTTCTCTCCTCAGAAGATATTAACGATGAGCTGGACCAGTGCAATGCTAATATCCAAGAGAGGTTGGAGAAGTGGACCAACCAAGGTTCTGGCTGGGAGTTTCAGGCGGTCACAACTCTGTGGATTGATATTGCCAACTACCAGCCATTGAAAGGTGGCTCCTACCTGAAACTGCCGAGAAAGCTGGCGGTAAAGAAGGCAATTAGAAACGTAAAAAACACAAATGACCCACACTGCGTTCTATATTCCATTGAAGCGGCTCTGCACCCGGTTGCCAAGAACCCGCAGCGACCATCGAAATATAACATTAAGCCGCTCTTAAGACTCTTAGAAGGAAAAGGCGTGGACTATCCAACACCTATCTCGCAGATTGAGAAGATAGAAAAACATGCTAAAGTAGGCGGCATGAATGTCTTTGGCTGGGATGGAAAGGCCATCGTTCACCGTATCAGCAGACAGCCTGGTCCATGTATAAACCTCATGCTGATTGAGGAGGAGGGTAGGTTTCATTACACGCAGATCGAAGACCTGAACCGCCTGCTGTATGACCAGAGTAAGTACGAGCACCGCAAGTTCTTCTGCGAGCGATGCTTGCATGGATACACCACTGAGAAACTGCTCCTGGCGCACAAAC
>CM067353.1:24444568-24482672 GCA_034190875.2 Urechis unicinctus | reverse complement strand
GGACGATGAACAGAACCCAGTTCGCCTGGGGATATAATGCAATATTAATGAAGAGCACATATCAGGTCTGTAAGTACAGCAACCACGAGGGAGCTGGTTACGCAGCAACTGCATCAAGCGATATATGATTGGCCTCTTTGCGAGTGGCCGTGGACGGCCAGCTTCCCTCCGACAGCATTATAGAGGAGAATGCATATGCTAAATTATGCGAATAGCTCGCATAAGAGGAGATAACGGAATTGGGCGAGTTGGACAATACCTTAAGCGCAGAAATCGCTGGATGTCGTAAATCAGCTGCACTCAATACGAATGGGCCTAAGCGTCTTCAATGCGAATATTGTAATATAGTATATCTATAGTGTAATTATAATGGTGGTCAAGGTATCAGTACTTCAATTATCACATGTTAAGCCCCCGTGATGCCGATTGCTCGCAGTTCAAATAAGAAGATGGAACTATATGGTGCTAATCTACAGGATTCCACGTTGCTCAATCAAATCAGATTACATAAGTATATCCAGCATGAAGGCGAACTAGCATTCCCATAGCGTGCCGTTCCTTAAGCCGAGTATACCAGAAAAAATGCAGTTCAAGTCAATTTTTGACACACTTGAAAGTCAAATCGAACGTATTGAATCATTTTCGTTGACGTTTATGTGTCATTATCCAATAACCACTTGGTAGTCCTGACAATACAGGTGTCGCTGTGGCGGCTGCATTGCGCCTTAATGTTATATTTCATTCAATTATGTGGATCAACTATCCAACGGGTTTTACTCTTTAGACATGAGACGGTTTATAACCCGATCATGGCAAGTGAGGCACCATGTTACTGGTAGGACATGTGGAATATTATGTAAATGACAATCATATCATCATTAACCCGATGTAAACCTATTAATAGGATCGAATGCGAGACCGGTTCTAACCTCTTCTTCGCAGCCACAGCTGTTCTCGCACACAGGACGTCTACGTACCATGATTAAAAGGTTTTTTTTACGAAGCCTGGGTGTGCAATTGGCATGGCGACCACATTTACGCTTTTGCAACGGGAAGTCCCATCTGCCGGTTTGGCTGTAATCTAAAATATTCACTAATAACGATCAGATCTATTGTTACCAGAAGAATAAACAAGAATCATCGATGTGCCTTCATTCCTATTGCATTTTAATATTTTGATACTGTCATGTATCGTCATATGGTTTTTACATTGCTGTTGATGAAAACCAATTACAGTTGCTCTCATTGCCATGAGAAAATGCATAATTATTGACGTCAACCTCAATGTAGCTGACGCTAGTTTCCGACGAGTAACTTAATTCGGTGGCAATTAGGCGAGTGTCTAAGAGTAATTTAGTTCCATACTCGATTACGAGCATATTTGTCTCCCCATACAGAATTATGCGAAACAGGGCTGTTAATTGACTAGTAACATCGTGCTCTATACATCAAGGTGACAAATGATATCTTCAGTGATTGCCTTGATCTTTTTGATCAACTGATCTGTAACTTGTCACTATACGCCTGAACACATGACAGACATAAAAGCAGAACGAGCATCCGCATAATATGACGAACATCCCTGGTTTGTCTAGTGCGGTAATCAAATATTCATGAAGAACACATATCTACTCTGTCGTCCAGTGTAATTAGTTGCGTCGATGTTAATGCTTCTTCTAGCGTCTAGTCTATGGCGTTACCTGGATTTCCCTGGCCTCATTATTATCTTTCATCTTAGAGCATAGCAATATCAGATATACTAACAAACGACTAACATATCACACGTTACCTGGCCAAATAGATTGAAGACATAAAAAGGAACAAAGAAGGATGGAATACACAATTATATTCGCAATCTAAAACCTCCCACTCCCTTAGTAGCACACGTTGCGTGGGCGGCAATACTAGCGGTTGTGATTGTTAGAGTGGCAGGACAAATTGTTGGGAAGGTTCGTGGTTTTCTGTCTGCAGCCTTGTAGATATTGCGACGAAGTATGTTTTTACTGGGCTTTAGCTCTTTTGCCAAATAAAAGCTATAATCTCTAGCTAATCTACAGCACGTATGTCCAATGGATTAATGACTCATCATTTCATAAGCTAGGCATCTTTGGACAAGTAAGACAAAGTGAATGTCATGTGGATCGCTATTATACATCCCTTAGCCACGTTCATTCATCCTTACTCGGCTAGATTCATCGCTTGCACTACCGCCTGCACCAAAACAGCTATATTGACGCAAGAACAGACTGCCTATGAACAATGAACGACAGGTTTGTCAATGCAGTCTAGAAATGCAGTTGGCAACGCAATCATAGATAACGTTTATCTATGGGAAGTGTTTTTGCACTGCAGCCACGCAAAATGAGTTTTAGTTGAGTGAACTGTGAGTCATATGATGTAACAGCGACGAACCAGACAGTGATGCATTATGCAAATAAAATGCATTGGATGAGAGAAGTTATCCTTTTCCTGTCGTCCACCGACTGTTGTGTAAAGCTTTATACACTCAACATAGGTTTGTCTGATGTCTTTTGACTTTTCTATTGCATTGGCCTAATTGCATGCGCACGCAACTCATCATTATATTGGGCCATGCTTCTCTTCCACAGCATTTATCACATGTCATGCTTGTCATGTCACGCTAATTGTGTAATACTTCATACATGACATTATATGTCACTCGGTCATGACGAGCGAGGCGGCTAGTTAGAAGCAGGGTATAATGAAGATCGTGTGATTGCCTGTAATGCGACTTTAAGCCTCTTGCAGATATATTGCACGACTAGATGGACATCCGACTTCTTTATAACCACGCTCATTAGCAGATCTGATATGATATTAATGTGTGATGATAGGAGATCTAAAGGAAAGGGTTGAAATTGTACTCACAGGCGCACCGACATAATTACCTACCTAACAATAATTAAATTCATCGATAGCCATTATTGGTTCTCCTCTGTATCATACTCATCATTGCCGACTGATACTCAACGGTGAGCTGCACAGCGAGTGCCCAGGTATCTTACATTATCTAAGATGATTTTACGTTAGGACGCTACGTCATTTGTCTGTGTTTTTCTCGATTCATTTGGGAATTTTCGCTGTCGACTGTCATTCGACTATCATGTGACGAACTGGAATTATTGCTAATCCGAAAACACGGAACGTTCGTTGTGAAATAAAATTGGTTCAATCGGAAGGAAAAACATAGTGGCTCAATTAATGGCAATCAATAAAGAAACGCCACCCAGTTGCCTGCAACGATTGCACTCTCCCATCAGAAGGCGCAATCGCTACTTACTTGCCTGATAGCGTTATTCAATTCCAATCAACCCATACAAGTCGCTGATGATTTGAATTGCAGTCATTCAGAATCGATTTTGCGTACTTTTGTATCTCATTTTAAAAAAGTTTCATTTACAGAGGTAGCACATTTCACATTAAGCAACACATATTTTGCAGTTAAACAGAAACAAGCATGGTCTAGGTCGAAAATGTTACGATTTATTTTTATAGGGCCTCGATTAATGCATAAATGAACACAACAAAACAGCTTAAGTTTGACCAGCTGGTGCAAATCTTATTGAAACCTGACAAAATTTATTTAAGGCATCGGAAGCAAGCTGAATATTTTCTCTCCTGTGGACAGTTCTCCAGACGATTACTGATGTAACACACTAAGAATTTTTGAACGGAGCGTTCAGTCCTCTGGCACAAATGATGTTCAGTGCAGATTTGATCTCGCGATAATTTTATATGGCTACATCTGGGCAGTGGCACTGTAGCAATACTCCAAAGAGCACTACGCCGGGTAGGTGCGGATGTTTTGGTGAGTATGATAGCATATACAATCAGAACATGCGTACAGCTGCAGCAGCTCAATATGTTTGCATTAAATCGATAATGTACATTCCCGACAACGGTTGGCTATTATTAGAATATTTGTTACTTGACAGTGGCTAAGCTAAGCCATTTGGCGCTCCTCTTAATAAATGTACATTGCCCCAAAGAAATGTTGGTCTGGCAGAGCAGTAGTGATGTATTGATTGAACATTAAATTTGAGCATTAAATATCTGTTCGCAGACTGCATCACTAATGATCCCTTTAATAAGAGCGGATAATCTGAACAACTTCACCATCTTAAAGTTGGTCACGAAGACAATGTGTGTTTTCGAAATAGACCTGGCATTTGGTTGGGTTTTACACTTTGTGAATGAGTGCTGTTGGAGTTGTAGGGGTAAGAGACGACTATGATATCACCCAATCAACATATCGTTTGGTTCTTTATATAGCCATTGAAAGAGAGAGTAGCTTACAACGGAATATGTTCTGCAAGCTTGTTAAAGCCCTAAATTAATACGCCAGTTACGATCTATACACATATTTATACAATCATGTCAACATCACTATCCAGATCGTTATATGTATAAAAGACTGACCCTTGAGGTCCATTCCTGGTTACTTTAGCAAGTCTCCGCCATTGACCAGTAATAGCATGTGCTGTATATTTGATAAAAAAAACATTCGATGGAAAACTCCGTGAATCACTTTCTGTTGTTGTCATTGAAGGACAGATCATCATTTCAAGCCTGCAATATTCAGTGTAGTTCACTTATAGTGGACATTAAGATGTTTTTTGTTAAAGAAAAATAGTAACAATCTGAGGCTCATGATTGATATACCCAAGCAAATATTGTGGCGGCCTTGTAAGCAATTGCAACGTGTAATGATTTTCAAATCGTTTGAAATGTGACAATAGCCCATGGCTATATTATTGGATTGGAAGTGTGTGAAGAAAGCGAAGTTTTCAAAAGCCATTAACTTACCTGGTAGCATGTTAAGATTTGTTTAAATGCTTCTGAGATGCAGATATCTAAATTCATGTATCAGGTTGACAGGCTGTTGCTCAGATCGTGTTGATATAGCTGTTATGTGCCATTACGATTCGAAGACCGCCATCTCAATTCTACTAAACGAGCTGACATTTGTCATATGTATAATCTGTGCATAAGCATGCGATTGCTTGACGTCTTCTTGTCTTGCTGGTGTGTGTGGGTTCGTCTTTCACCTCGCTAAGATACCATATTTAACAATCATACATTGGTGCAAGGTGGTCTTCGCTAAGCGGCTGCCTAGATTAACTTTGCCGAGTATTGAATATTAGTCCCATAGCTCTCAGGCCCATTGTGATTTCATTTACTGATGGAGTCGATTTATGTCAATGTGTTAATCTGGGTGCAGGCTTGATTGGACTATGACCGTCACGTCTCGTCAATTCCAACCGTTGATCGACTTTTCCCAACAATTCGTTTATTCTTACCAGCTACTACTGGGCCGTCAGTAAATGCTTTTTGTCACAAGATTCATGCTACCACAGTGGTGCTATGTAGTCTGCAGTGCAAACTAGCAAATGCTTGTACCTTTTTTTATTTTCTGCCTCAAACTCACGACGAACAGTGTCGTTTGCAATATATCACCTGATTTAACAATTCACCACCTGTACCAATTTTTCTGATATCAATAAAACGTACTGATAATAGCGGGCGCACTTAAACTCGCAACCGTGGCAACCAGGTCTCTTGTGTGGGTAGGAATAGTGCAAAAATTACCAATCTCCACTTACCGCATCTCTAAGGACGGGTCGTGTGTTCCTAGCTAGGAGAGGATGCCTGACAATGAACCAGATAACTGAAAATGCCATGCTAAACGGCCAGTCAATCAAATATCAGGGATGACAAGTTCAAGCTGTCATAATATTAAGACATACCTCGACACAGGCTTGTAAAGCCTTACAGTTTCTGACATCAGATCCAGGAGGCAGATGTGTCCCTAGTGATCAAAGTATGATTGTTGAAGTGATTCGCTTTACGGAATATGAAAGCCATCTATCAATCCTGTCATTTGTCGCCCGCACCAGGTGACATGTCAATAAACGTTCGACGTCGGGTGTGTTGGATCACCAAATGTATGCAACCGAGGAGGAATTAAAGTATTTGCAAACGCAACCTTAATCGCTATTCTTGTAAATTATTATCATATACTCGGCGGACACATATGTTGACACAATAAAAACCAGGGAGGGTATCAAGTGAATGATTGAGCCACAGTTGACGTTAACGATAATCACTATGCTCCCTGTCAGCGCATGGCCCCAAGAGCAGTACAGCATTAACAATACGACGCTGTTTGTTTGCCTGACATAAGCACATACGCTATCAATTACAATATAACTATTGTTAAGAACCTGTACGTTTGGTATCTGAATCAATGAGATATATGCTTAGAGGTCAATGTCTCTGTGATCTGTATGCCAGCCGCGCGATACGCGTGCTTTTACAACCGCCGTGAAGCAGCAGGGAATACTTGCTCCCATTCCCGATGATATTGAAAGACATGTCTGCATACCCTATAGAGCTTTGTTTTCAAATATGATATTGCTGAGTTATTCCGCGTTTGTGTAGCCATATGGCTACCACCCGGCCGGTATATGCTGGTCTGTGCGGGAGGTATGGCTTGCCAGGGGATATATGCTTCAAGCAAAATTGCACTGCTTTACTTGATGCGATTGGTGTGTTCAGGGAGTGCTGATGAGTTTGTTTGAATCACAAATCATATGACATATTGTTCTTCTAGGTGAGGCTCTGCAACTAGATGAATACACTTTACAATTTGCCTTCTATCGACCAGGCCGACTACGCTTATCACCGTGCTTACTTATCCACTTGGTGGAGGTGATCCCAGCTAACATACCGTTTTCGATGGCTAGATACATACATCTCACTGCTTATCGTATAACAGTCTGTGGAAGCAAGCTAGTAATTAATTTTCTTGCCGTTGATTCAGCCACATGATGCAGGATTGCTGCCGAGAACAAATAACAGCTAGAGTCAACACGACAAGCTATAATTCATGTCAACTATGTGGCAACAAATTTTGTTCTCTGCATCGCGGAATGAACCGCAACTACGAGGAGTTCACCAACATACCATGATGAGGCGTTTAAATCTTTCGGCCGAAATTTGTGTGCAGCTCGGCGGGCCAAACAACCCGACCTGTTATTCAAAGGATAAACAGCCAACATTTGGCAGGTCATCTGGTATGTATTGATCATTCACAATGTTCCAGGACGTCTTATAGGGCCTAGTAAAGAGAACCCCTATGTTCTCCATAGGTACACACTGCCCCATGTAGCGTGATGACAATGGCCATTTTATACCCATGCCCAACGTATTGGCCATAGAGCTATGCTTGTGGCCCTAATTATTCGACCCTGATATTCGCTGGCATGATAATACAAAATGCTTTGACGAAATCGTAAATATAAACTCCCTTTTTTCATGGCTTCCGGGCCTCCGCATCTTCAATAACATAACTGAACGAATCAACAGAGTACGAATAGAAACACAACATTGCTTTATACCACAAGCACATCTGACTATATAGAATGACGTGGCCATTCATCGTCATCTCGTCTATCTAACTTCACAAACGACGATGTCGAGTGGTTAAATTCTGCGTACTCGTTTACAAACCAAATGCTGACTTCTACGGGATTATCTTTTATAATCAAAGCAAAGGGGATATAGCGAATAAATGGAGACCAACATGACGCATATTGTCATTCGTTGTCTGCATTCAGTGAATTAAGCACATTCTGATGTCTAACAAACAGACTGGAAACCATTGTTATAAAAGACAAAGCCCGTCTTGCGGATATCATTGTCGTTGATGAGCTGCATTCTGCATTAATATTGGTCTATTGACAACAGCCACCGCACCACATACACAACACGTTATATGCCTCAAACACTGTGAATGAAGAATCGCAGATGGCGTTACACACATGACAGTTTATGTAATGGTATGTATCCTTCCCCATCGGTCGGCGGTTGAGAGCAAAACATTTAGTAATCAACAATATTTAATTGCTCACTAGCCTCTCTTAAATCTCATCCAGCATGTTATACCGTCAACAATGTGATCCTTTGATAGTGTTACTGCACGATGAACAGCAAAGCAGTTTTTAATTTTAACAAAGCTGTACCTCAGGCTGTCATTTAATGTTTCAATAGTACCACCTTGACACACGGCAATCGCACTAAACATTGGATGTTTACATTGATAGTTGCAACTTGATATTCTTCATGTTCTAGGAGTTATAATTCGATGTGTCGCAACCCACACTGGTTTGTGCGGCAGTACCCAGCCACATCAGTGATCTGATACATTCAGCCTCCCTTAAGGTAACACAATCCGTTAACGATGTTCCTGATATCCGACTCCAAACATTCAGAATTATGTGTTAATACCAGCAATGAGCTCATACATCGAAACAATGACTTCCATATTGCATCAATGATGTGATAGGCCATGCCGCTTTGGGCGACATGGAGGCGACAATGTGAACGTTTTGCTGAATTTCCCACTCATCGAAATTGGGTTTTGGTTTGTTTAAGGTATCAGCAATGCGACATATGCTGCACACTGCCCCTTAAAGACATATATCCGCTTATCTCTTCACTTGCTACTACGAGTCGAGAAATAAGTATTGCCTACACGCCGGTGGCTTGCAGCAAATTGACCGCGCAAACTGCAAAGCTCGCATGGCCCAGCATTTCAACTTGTCCCAGCCTGACAACTGATTGACGTTCAGTTAAGGCAACTGCTTTTCGACCACTGTTCATGTGGATGAAAGAGATTGGGCTCGGATGTGTCCCATTTCTAAACTCCATGCGCGCTTCCGAAATAGTCGCGTAAGGAATGGCCGCCAAGTAAACCATAAGGCACGTAATAACGAGCCACGTTATTGCATCCGGCAACTTACATCGCTATTTGTTCATATTTGCGCGTGTTGTCAATGTATAATTCAATACAAACTGCGCATGTATCCGCTGCCAATGATGATGAGTATACTAAGGGTATGTGGTCCCTACTTTAGGTTTACATCGTACAGACCTTTCAAGTTTGACAGTGTTTATTAAAGGGTAGAAGCAATGGCTCCTGTATTCAGGTTGAATAAGTAAAGTTATGTATGTATAAATAACCCGGATCTATGACATATGGCAGTATGTGTACTAAATGTTCACGTTAGTGTATTGGGTGGAGGAATTGCTACTTGCGGAGTTTGCCTGCGTGTTGCGGTTTCTCTCTCTCTCTCTCTCTCTCTCTCTCTCTCTCTCTCTCTCTCTCTCTCTCTCTCTCTCTCTCTCTCTCTCTCTCTCTCTCTCTCTCTCTCTCTCTCTCTCTCTCTCTCTCTCTCTCACTATGCCAGACTGAAATTCGCTCTGTATCAATTTATATGGAATAGTTGAAAATGATGACGACGTGATCTTTACTACAGCATTTATTTTCTCATATTGCTGACCAGTATTACTCTGGCGATCTGTTCGCTGTAATTGTCTAGCAGTGAGCTGGCTACATCGAGTCGCCACTGCGTACGTCATTGTTCAATATTGGCCATGTCATGTTTTCCAGCTGTTTAAGTATTATAACAATAAGCTATTAGGACTGCGGTGTTGTGTGGCTAGATAAATCAATTGCCCGAGTTGTCCTGAAACGCAGGGCGCAGACTTGTCCCATAGCGTTGACGCTTAACAACCCATTAATCAGCTGTCCTGTTGAAATTTCGCCACCAGTCGGGGTGATGCTGACAACAGACAATGCATTACCGGGACATGAATGGAATCGTCAGCACAGCGGTGATATAACATAGCTCACGAAATGAGGCATCAGATTAACGTCCTCGCTCAAAACCAATGGTGTGCAGTGGTCTATATTAATCGACCAACATCCGCCTCACCTGGTTTATCGACTATCGAACACAATTATTCACACTATGAGGACCCTAATGTACATCTACGATGTCAACCCAAAGTCGTCATCGTCTTGGATGCGTTGGATGAGTTCACAGTACGGCTAAATAGCTGCACGGTAAGACAGTGCATATTAGCAAATGGCAATTTTATAATAATTGGTGAATTACTCGACTAACCCAGAATACTGCTATAATGTATATATAATGCATCGAAATGCAG
The DNA here is from genome assembly GCA_034190875.2 of Urechis unicinctus. Taxonomy (NCBI): domain Eukaryota; kingdom Metazoa; phylum Annelida; class Polychaeta; order Xenopneusta; family Urechidae; genus Urechis; species Urechis unicinctus. Next base: position 24,472,637 of record CM067353.1, on the reverse strand, counting down.
ATGAGATATTCGTCACGCATTTTCAGTGCTTAGTCAGCACAAACGTATCCGAGTTAATCACGGCTTTAAACAAAACTCGCAACTACTATCTTCCTAGTCGAGTCGTTTATTATATCGCATATAATATGGTACACGAGTCATGTTTGCTAAGACGGGAAATGTGTGGCATTGAGTCACGTTTGCGTCCTTGTATTGTAATAAAATTATGGTATTAACAGCTTCACAGCAGGTACCATGCCAATCGATTGATAAGCACTTCTTGTCAGGTTCTACGAAACATTAATAATATGTTGAATTTAAGAGATTCCTCTTACAGCTTTTGAATGCATGGACGTGACATAATTGGGCACATGCGCCAAATCCGAGGGGTTAGATTGCTGGATTGCTCTGCTGTGAGAGATCGTGAGAATCTGTCACACGCGTCCGGTGTTAGTGGCTCATTTATCTACCAGAACCCCACATAATATATCTAAAAGTCTGTGAAAAGGTCATTTACCCAAGTCCATTGAATACCAGCCGGGTATAAAACGCCGAGCCATTCTCCCACGACAGACGATGGTTATAGACGACAAGGGCAGAGTGATTTCAGTTGTCGCTACAATACGCTGTGCAGTGCTCCTTTCGGATGTAGTGAATTCACCCAATTAGCCAGAGTTTAAAATCGGACAAACAGCAAATTCAGAGCGAACATATAACGGCTTTTTAGAATATTTGGCAATGCATATGGGAATATATAGATGCACTGTGTATGCGGGCTAAACAATAGCTACATTCACAATAGTTACTTATCAACATTAAGCTCACTTAATGTGGTGATTGTTCAGTTGTATAGGCTCTGATCGAGCACAACGGCGTTGTATAGTGGATTCTCATGTTGTTAACCGAGATTGTTAGGTAGCCAGGCCACATTCAGCGATACCTCATGACTTTTTGGTTTAACTGTTATGCGCCATGTTGATTTACAGACTTCACTGTTTATTCTTCGCTTGCTTTTATCCACGAACAAACAGGAAACGAACCAAATTACCAAGTGCATAATCGGGAAATTTTCCGGCTCGAAGCGGCCTTGTAACACGTTGGCCGCTAGGGTTAAGGAAAAGATGTTGTGTCAATATCCCCTTTTCCGGCACTGATTATGTATGTTCTTTTAATGAGCTACATGACATATAGCAGTGCTCAGAGTTCGTCAAATTGCCGAATGTCGACTGCTGAGCTACCAAATGGATACTATAACTGTCAACGTTACGCTGCGTGTGTGTAGTTGCGGTAGGTTCTAAGTTCGATAGAAAACAGCGAATCTGTGAAATAATACACCAGACTGCATGAAATCGGCGCCACTGTACTTAACTGACCTTTAGTAGCGTTCTGCGTACCCAGAAGCTGGTTAGAATTTATTGTGTATTGCGCATATATCAGAATATCTTATTCAGCTGATGGCTGTGAAATTACGTGGCTAAGCGGGTTGACTAGCGGACGATAATATATTGCGAATATTTATTTTATACCGTCGTCATCCACTGCCCTCGATCAAATTATGTTATCACTATTATAGTGTGCTCAACATAAAATAATTCTAATACTATCCGATCTAGCTTGTAGTTTACGTCACTAGCTTATGGGTTCGTTTTTAGACCCTTGGCTTTAGCATCGCAATGAATGGGCGCTTAGCTACTGCACACGACGCATTGCGTTATATTGATCGTGTCATCTATGCTAAATGGCTTTCTTTATCACTATCTGTTGTGGCGGTGACCCCGTGTTCTTGAAATATCTTGTTGGTAAGTCCATTAATTCTTAGACCATCATTTACGGAATAAATGCATCATTTAAATGAGTAGGTGTGCTTTGTAGATTTAACTTAAGTTGCCTTGCACCGTCGATCCTACATGTTGATCATCGTGCCCGAGCAGTAATTCCATGACACTCTGTTTGAGCACAGTATATTATCAAATATATCTCACGTGCGCATACTTGATGTTTTATATCTCACCCCGAATGCGATCCGTACAAACAAAACAAAAGCAAATATGTTCTGAGGTTAGCTAAGTTGATTCCCGTGGCGTAGTGGTAAACTGCGAATCCTATCGACCCATAGGTTGTGGGTTCGATGGCAATGTGTGAAAATCTGACTGGTTCCTTGCGACTTGGATAATCATGTATAATGACGGTATCATCTCTGAATGGGGCTGTTCCGACCCGGTAGCCCAATAGTTCCGTGCTGGACCTTTGTCTTAGCGGCGTGGGTTTTGCAGCCCGGTATGGGCTATGAGTTTGGGCAATGTGCGCGCTGGTACTTAAGGGGGGCTGTCCAAGCCTCATAATCATCTTCATCCATCGACATCGCGAAAACACATCGTTGTTGAAAGTGACGTTAAACCCTTATATTACCATTAGTTATCTGCCGATTTAAGAGCCACAGGTGTTTACAGCAACTCGTTATCTGTTTGAGTACCCATTGTAGCACGTGGTCCCCACTAATCATGTCACTTAATTTTTAATATAATCTCTGCTATTTCCAAAACTGCGGGTGAAGTGTTTCTTCTGAGGTCAAGTGGTGCTTTGCTAAAAGTGGTACTTAATGTCAGGTTATATCAGGTAAATGAGAACCGTCAGTGGCTCATCTAGGTCAATACCAGCTGATACTTATGGTAGGTTGGGAATGACAATTCATAACTGCGCTGTTCAGAAACGCATTTCGTCCTACATATTACACTGCTTTAGTGTTTTTATTGCAGTCCAAGGAGCGAACTATCAATGCTTGTAGCCAATTTATTCTATTGAACAACATTTTAACCAACCCATGATGAACATCATCGTTGGTAAATATATATGGGAAATAGCATCTGGTTAATAAATCAAACCCTGGTTTTGGCTAGTGACTTTTCCATACATTTTGCACTTTGCTTTGATATCAATACGAAATATTGCACAGAGAAGGCACAGGAAAAATATGAAAACATGGCAACCGTGGCACCGGGACAAACTTTGTTGGCACGAATGTTCCCACACATTACTAATTACCAGAGGCTGCACCCGCAAGCATGGCTCTTGACTTGGGCTCTGCCTGACACTGCCAGATAACAGCCAATGTCAAACTGAAGACGCGATCGAGAAAGAAAACCTTCCATCTTCTGCTTGTCCAGTTTTGCTAATGGCAGAATCAAGCTGTCATCTTATTTCATAGGCTCGTCAAGCCTTACACGTACTGATATCACAAGTAAGATTTAGGTTTGCAGAAGCCATCAACCCATCCTGTCATTCATAAGTCGGTCGCATGACCCCAAATAAAGATCCATGCCAAGGTTATTAAAAGGGCGCATGTTCACATATAACGGCATTCGGTTGATTGTAAAGGCAAACAGAGAGCACTGTTTGGAAACCACGTTTCAGAATTGTATTCCAAGGGCAATTTTCAAAAAGATAATTCGCAGGTCTAAATCGTATCGACGCACATAACGTAATGACCCATTCGAGGTATTGCTTTTTAAATTAGGATTTAGCCGGTTTGCAACACTATCGCTACATAATTCGCCGGGTAACTTCAGACAAACTGTAACAGTTTAATCGTTTAAAATACGAAATCCGCTAGTCTATTAGCATGTCCTGTCCCTGTCCCTGGTATGTGAAGCGAGAGCATCGTAATTGGCATCTAGGTGCGCACTTCAAGCAGCAGTACCCAGTTCGTCATTATAAGACAAGACCTGACGTATCCTACAGAGCAGGTCCTTCCTGGCAGCTCTCTGTTTGTGTACGTGATATATTTTATCATCGACACCAAATGTGCATCAGTGATGTAAGGCGGTTCAGTTTGCCTGGTGCTGCAAGCTACCCATTGTCTTACAATTAAAATGATACCTGTAACATTTTTTTTAATTTTCTCTATTTTCAATGCTTACAACTCACAAGAGATCAAAAGTTGCCTAGTGGGAGCCAGGACCGCTTATAACATTTTCCGTTAAATATTTTGTTGGCAACATAGTCAGTGGCCAATCCAGAAGCAAGTTTACCTGGACGCATGAAGAAATGTATCTACCACACACATAACGATATTGATTACGTTTTCCTGTCTGTGGCTTGGTACTGAAACCGTACATCTGTACAATAGTGTATGGTGTTATAACGTCAAATATCCCCTAAACAAGACATTGATGAGTGGCGAATGTCCCAGTACTTAATCCAACAACTCCCCTGCATCGACATTATCCCATGACTGTGTGGAGCAGACCAGAAAGGAAGAGTATCCAAACAAAGTGGGGAACGTTTCGCAATGTTAACACTTGAAAGGGGCGTATCATTTAAAATAATTTGAAAGCTTATCTTCATGTTAGAAAAGGCATGGTTTGTGTACTTCATTGTCGAATGGCCATAGACGTCTGACAACTATACAAAGTCGATCCATAATATCAGAAATCATATATCTATTTGAAAGCTAATTTGTTAAAACGCTTTTAAAAGTATGGTAGCATATTCCGTTATTATAAATTTTTACAGCATGGCATGCTGTAACAAATGGCTTCGTGATTGGCAATTCAGAGTCTGGGTTTACAGTTTTTGTATTTGCAAGTAAAATAACATTTCAAGCGTACGTCATTTTTAGATTACAGATACATGTATCTAAGTAATTCTCCACAAATTTCGGTTGCCAATAAATGCATTCCAATTTTTTAGCGTTTAGAACCCAGAATGTCAAAGTGATCAATTCATTTTCTAAAGATTACATCAATCAACGCAAAAGAGCAGCAACACACCGACACGAGTGCCATCAGAGTAACAGAGAGAGTGACATTTTATCCATTTATGTCGAATATTTTACACCGGAATGCAGTTTATATATGGACGGATTGTGGCAAAATGACTACCCATGATATCCAATGCATTCTGCTCCGTTGGTTTACAGTGAATCTGTTTGGTGGTCACTGTTGGATAAAATGTATTGTCATGTACATTATTTAGATACGTATGTCAACAGCACAATATATAACTTCAGTGCAAATTAAAACCATGATTGACCCCAGCATTGCTGTATTCGTTGGTTACTTTCACTCTCCAGCAATTGTGCGCAAATATCTTTAAAATGTCGTGTACTGGGACAAGTAATTGCATAATGCTGATAGAAATAACAGTTTTTCCTACATTGTTGTTTCCTACATATTTGCTCAGGCTGATCACAAAGTTAGTATTGTTTAATGCGACAACTTAGTTCCTATCTCCAGCAAAATGTTTTCCTAAACGACTGCTGAGAACTTTATTACGGAGCTACTGACAACAAGTTTGGTGATCACCGACTCTTACAAATCTTAACCCGTAGGCAGTGACCTAAGCTGTGTGATCCTCTGACAGGGCTACGGGGGATGAGCAGCAATGCTTACATCAATAATGACAATAGTCAGGGGTTCAATAATGGCGATTGCATGCAAATAGTCCATCCATCTGCGATCTAAACCTCTGTTCGTATAGTAATGACAAATGCGTCATGCCACTGACCTATTTGTACGGCCTTACCTTGTCATTTCTATAACAGGCTCATGGCAAGAATCACCAATCGTTGTGATAAGGCCTAATGGGACTTCGCACAGGCGGATATGTTAGTGAATTTGTGACATTTTCAAGGAAAATGGGGACGAGTGCAGCAGGAGGGCGTTATGATATTTCTTGCTATCAATTAGTTTGTAATTGTTCCATGCTAACTTTATAGCACAGACGACCGCCATTATTTTAAATGTTTGCAATCTGACTCAATATTTTGTGACATCAATTTCCATTTGTTGTATAATCCTATTTCTGACTGACATGATTCAGACCTATGCCTTTGCAAACTAGTGAAACGCTGTTTCCATTATCATTTTAACACATACGAGAGAGGTTTGAGAGAGCAGGGTGTTAGTCCAAATTACATGGCGTTGGATTGCCTAATGGATATAATATGTAACATAATAACTTCTACTGGTAATACTGAATCTCTAAAATCTCTAACATTCCTAGTGCGGCTAAAGGAGGTAAAACAGTTGAATGGGTTCCGCATTTTAAAAGTTCCGATTGCAATGATATGCTTGCCTCCCTGTTGTATCATACAATCTATCCAATTACTTCTAAGATTTGTAGGCAGGTAGATTAACTCTTGATCTAATTCCACCCGTCTCTTAATGGTCAGTTATTTGTCAACCAAAAAATCAGTACACAACCACCAATATAACCACGGCCCATTTGTGAGCTATATTTGAAGATCTGAATCTAATCATGTCGCATGTAGACAAAACATGCTGCAGGTTACACTACACAAACGATGCTGTTTGTTTGTGTTCTAACTATTGCAAAGACTAGTTAGTTATGTATTGTTGCTTGCGTTTTGTGATGCCACCCTCAACAATGCCGTATGTGGTGTCACGTTTACACCAATTGTGTTCGTCATTAAATTAAGTCCGCATTTTAGCATTTGTATGTTCAATCATAAGCGATTTGGAACCAAAATATAAAACAATGGCACTTCTGTGTGGAGCCGCCATCCTGCCCACTTATTTGGCAGCTGCCAACAATTATCGCATTATTACCACATCCGGCGCATTTGTTATTCGATAGCATTTTTAGCATCTAAACTCCTTTAAGTTGCCAATCAACTTAACAATAAATTGGTCACATCCGAAATTGGAAATGCCAAATTGCGTTTTCCGTTTTTAAATGTCACAGTAATTACTAAAGAGACCAAGTAAAGTTCTAGCAACGGACTTGTAATATCATATCGAGGATGATGAGAACTGACCTGTAGCATTGTTCTGCGTACCCAGTAGCTGGTTAATTGTGTATTTGCAAAAGCGCTTGTGCAATGCGCTCATATCTGAATAGTAAATTCAGCTGATGGCTGCATAATTGCGTGGCTTAGGGGATTAATAATCGGGCAATAATATATTGCGAATATATATAATTTTACTGTCATAATCCATTGCCCTCGATTCAATTATGTTATAATTATCGTAATGTGCTAAATATAAAATAGTTCTGATATTATTCTACCCAGATGGTACTTTGAAAGTAGTTCACTTTACTAGCTTATGGGCTCGTCTTGGGTTCTTGGCTTAAGCATCGCAGTAATTGGGCGCTTAACTTCTGCACATGACGCATAGCGTTATATTGATCGTGTATCTATGCTAAATGGCCTTCTGTATTACCATCTGTTATGGTGGTGACCCCGCTTGCTTGTCATGTCTAGTTGGTAAGTCCATTAACTCTCAGTTCAATTGTGACATCATTTGCGGAGGAAATGTACTATTTAAATGTGTATAAGGTGCTAGGTTTGTATTGTAAATTTGACTTCAGTTGCCTTGCACCGTCGATCCTACAAGTTGATCATCGTGCCCGAGCAGTAATTCCATGACACTCTAATCATGTCACGTAATTTGTGATATAATCTTTGCTATTACCACAATTGTCCCTGCTACAAGTGCGGATGAAGGCCTAGTGATCGTGGCACGCCACCAACTTAGATGGCGCGAAGGTTCCCACACAATACTAATTACCGCATATATATATATATATATATATATATATATATATATATATATATATATATATATATATATATATATATATATATATATATATATATATATATATATATATATATATATATATATATATATATATATATATATATATATATATATCTATATATATATATTGCACACTCGCATTGCACACTTTTGAACATTACAGAAAAGAATTAACTGGGTCACATGTCCTTAGATAGTATCACCTGGTTTTAACTTGAAATTTTTTTTGGTTGCAATTTATCAAAGCAAATAGCTGTGACGGCACTATGTAGCGGTAAATTTTACTCTTAAACCTGTTGAGTATTGACTGTATTCATACATTATTCTGTGGGTAGACTTCTTGTGTTCACCATCTATTTAAGGCGTCACAATGTTATTATGTTACTTGTCTAACAAATCGCTACCGCCAAACTCATCAAGATGATGTATTGCGATTTGCAGCATGTTGTATACTTCATATACTAAATGCATCGGTCTGAACAGGTATATCAAGACTATTCATCCCTTAAGTTGCTCGCTAAACAATGCCACCTGCTAATTGCTGAGAACAAATCGCGATACGTTCGTGCCAGACCAAAAACAGCTGCATCAATAGCCTCATTCTTACGGGCATGACCCTGGCTAGTGTTATCCTAGTTACGGCAGTTCTTCCGATTCGAAGAACTAAATCTCCAGTAACCAGCGACAATATTTTGCTTTAGTATGAGTCCTTAGCCTCCCGCACAGCATGTGATGACGTTATCTGTATATTCCTCTTGTCGAACGCACGATGAACAGCGTGGAAATCGTAATGAGACAATTGTCATTCCCTGAACTATATTGATATTAGCTGTGAACGTGCTAGTTTTTAATGAGTACATATGCATGTATAAATTGGATGACATTTGCAACTTGAATCTGAATGTGCGTCGTATTGAGGCATATTAGGCTCTTGTAGTTGTCGAACGCTCAGGCGATGCCAGTGAAGCTGTAGTAAGCACTCTACCTGAGCTTTGTTGAGCACATCATCAGCCATTGTACGCACCTGCCAGTGGTAGCACAATAGCCAATAACTGCTGCAGAGCTACCTGCATGGCGATTTGGATAATAGGTTCGTCATTGCTGCAATAGAAGCATAGCCCGTATTCCATAAACTCTTTCCGCTCATTCCTGTCTGCCCACGTGCTGCTCAAGAAAGACACTAGGTAAGTGGACTAAAATTGCCTTAATGCCTTGATAAGACTCAGCACACTATAACAAGACGCTCTTCATATTATTTTGTTCAATATTAAACAGTGTGAGATTCTGTTTTGATTAGATTTGTGACTTTACGTAGCATTTGGCGGTTACACCGTACCCACTATAACATAAGTAGCAGCTTTGAAAAGCAACCAATGTATTGCGATGATGGCGTGTAGTGATCTTAAAAAAACAGCTTTGTCACAATTTCTTTTGTCTGAAAACTATAATTAATGCATTGTGCAGCTCTCCCTCCCTTTCGGATTGATTAAAACCCCACACATTAGGGCTTAAAAATGGATATAGAGCAAAATGTTTACAGCTATGCAGAATATTAGGTCATACTTTGAGGAATAATAAAATATATTGCATATGAGGTCTACCCAGTAGTTAACACTCAGCAGCAGAACCTCCTGCTTGGTGACTGAGTAGGCTCTAATAGTAAATGAACGTCACTCCGTAGCGCAATGTATCAGATAGCCATGTCGTGTTCAGATATTGCTTCTTTAAAGCTTTAAAGCATTATAGTAAGGCAAACTTTATTCGTGCTTTTCCGCCAGGGAACAGGAAGCAACCAAAATTGACAACTGTGCTATGTGGTCCTTTGTCATGCTAAAAGATTCATCGTTAGCGTCAGCAGAAATATGCTGAACTATCCACTAACCGTTAGTATGGTTAGCTCACCTTCTCCGTCGATTGGGAACAATGCTGTTGACACAGCACCGCTCGATCATTGCAATATTCCTTCACATGGCAAGTTCCTCTTTTAATAATTAAAGTCGATTATTAGGTGATATTCACTGTTGCCGCATATCTGCTCTGGATATGAGCCGCAATTCGATTGATGCTAAGCGTGTGCCAATGTCCATTTTGATAGACCTGTTAACGCTCAAAACATTGATTGTAGATAACATGCTTGACCTAAAATAATTTGAACGCATAAGTGCATCATGCAATAGCAACTGTATCCTCTTACCAACTATGCTTCGTCTTTTACAGATCGTAGCTTTTGAACCATGCCTTCGCGTAACGGTCTGGTCGCTGTTAATGACCCAGACGTCCAGATGTCTTATTGCAAAACCTATACATATGAACGCGCCATATTGGGATATTTGATTCCCTCGCTGTCGTTACTTTGTCAGGATTTATATCAGCAAGCATCGCTCGGTGCCCCAACAATGCCATCCTTTTCATGTGGTCCATAAAAAGTCGTACAAACTGCAGAGAAAGCAAATTCAATATATTTAAGGCTTGAAAGAGATATCATTGACTTAAATGATCTACGTCCAAAATGTAGTTCACAATACATCCAGCTGTTTGCGATAAAACATCCTAGCGTCCCTAATTAGTCAGTAACGGTTTACGTTCTGAATACAATGACACCATAAGATCCATCTGTAAAGCAAACGATCCATCTTTCCCTGCTGCGTGATCAGAGATGGATCGTGCCTTGTTATGAGTGGTTAAATGTGCCATGATCATTCATAGAACGCAGTCTTTATGCTGGTCCTGCTTTCCTCCACAAGCAAATAGGAGGCAACCAAAATCAAGTACAAAAACCATCGATGTTTATGCCTCAAGTGTTACATCAATCGATTTAGGGTCAGGATCAACAGCGGTAATATGTTTATTGTATTGTAGTGTTTGTCAAATCTAAGATGCAGCTTGACAAATAGCCGTGCTCCAAGCTAGTCGATTTGATCAACATTGACCCGTTACCACTAGTGAGTGTATGGGTGGCGTATTTATGGGTTAACATTTGAATGGCGTCAGTGCAAAATATTTCCTTAGTTTAGGTACTGGTCAGCAGTTGCCTCACCCGGTGCAATGTTTCATCACCACCAGGGGATCAATCGATCTATGTGTAGTTGCAAATGGTACATATGGGAGCATCAGTGATTACACTCCAGCTTTGTTATCATTATATCAAGGTCAAGTATAGCAGCGACACTAGGTAGCCAGTTTGGGTCGGCCTCTCACGTTGTTAGGAATATTGATTAAGGAGAGTGACCTCTCCGACCTGATTATTGACTGATACATGAGCGCCATTGACCGCTCACCCATTTAACTTTCTCATGTGTACACATGTTCCAAACCACTCCTCCCGTCTTTCCCACCTGTCTATTCCCTCCCAGTTAATTCCAAGTCTGTCACGCCCCCATCCAATCACACCCGAAACCCCTCGAAAGCAGATTTCCAAGCGCTTACTTCCTCGCACCATTACAAACAGCACCTTGTCGACTAGCTGTAAATCCGTGTTGGCGTCGTTGAGCACGTCAATTAGAGTCCTGTAGAGAGATACTGTGTCCACAAACTAGCTCGGTTGCGCTCCTAATTCTACTTATTCATCATTTAGTTAAATGGAGGAAATAAACAACGAAGCACCTCGGTTGAATGATAATAACACCTGTAGGAAAATGTAACATATCACTTTTGCGTGTTAAAAAATAATAGAACAAAAGTAATCTTGGGTGCAGTTAACACCTTACTTAACAGTAAAAACCCACTTGCCCAAGAAGGCGCAATGCCAACCTTATGCAGGAGTAGCAGCTCTTACTATGTATGTTTGACTGCCCCTGGGAAATAAGGTTGTTTGTATCGCATAACGATAGGTTCAACAATGACGCTAGGCGTTGATTTAGCATGACGCTTAAACAACGGGGACGACATAGACGCTTGACAGCTTACTGTGGGTACCCATCACGATTAGCTGCATCATCGCATTTACGTAAAGCCATACGCGTGCAGTGGATCCGCTGTCGCAGAGCAGCATCCTCTACAGTTAGCCAGGTGAATTCCTAACGACATCGGCAGTACCTCGGCAACGTCGTAACTAACCGACATTTGTCTGTTAACTAATTCCGGGACTAGACAAATACACGACAAGACTTCCTTGGGAAACATATCTTATCAATGGGACAAGATGCAGAGTAGAATTACGCTGTTTGAAACCTTGGGAATAATATGGTGAGGCTGTGCGCAATCTCCAACACGCCAAGTAGAACACCACCATTGACTATTCATATAAACTAATATTTGTGCTCAACGACAACTTTGGCCTTGAACATATCATCCTTTGTTGGACTTTAACAGTGGATATAGTGTGATGTAGGCGACGTAGATTGTGATGCTGTGGAAGGATAGGGCGCTTAGAGCCAGACTGTGGTTATCTCAGTGTCAGCTATATAACTACCAAAGAAACCCGTGACATCAGCCTCCCTGCTTCAGTCGCACAACACCCTGTACATTTAAATGCACAATTAATGCTAGCTATAGTCGTCCTTAGCCTCTCTTTGGGATGTTATAGATTTACTTCGGCAAATAATATAACAACTAATGTAATTGTTAGCAAATAGTATCAGCAACTAGAATTAATATTTCACCCATTTTCATTACTGTGTATCACTATGTATTGCCTCAGGCGTCTCCATTGACAATTGCAAGGTTCTTCTACCCAAGCTGCAGCTGATGATTTGTTTGTCTTCTTTAAATAGCCATCCTCAGGTTGGTATAAAATAGGAAGGTTACCAAACCATGCGAGCGGCGAAATGAATTCGTGAGTTATCATTAGGAAATATGCTGGCGTGCGATGTCAGATAAGGTTCATCATAATTCCTAAGTAGCGCCTATTATACAGAGTAATCAGCAATAGCCGAGATTCACTCTCATTCATTATATAACCGATTACTTCACGTGCGTGGTCACGACCCGCCCCATCATGCTGTAATATGATTAGCAGCAATGAAGCCAATTATGACTGGAGTGCTTTTGATTACCTTATGTTGCGGGTAACGTGTGGAGATCAAGCGTCGAATTGAGTTCGACTCAATGAAGCATTATTCGGAATAGAGAGCACAAGTTTTACTAGCCACAGGGTCCAACTTTCTTTTATCCAAGTGGCTGATTGGTGTGCAGCTTTGCATACTGCTTTTGACAATTTGATGTTGTCTACAAGAGCTGCAGTAAAGATGGGGAAGTTATTAGGAGTTGCGGGGCAAAGGGAGACTACCTAATAGCAATCGGAAATTAGCGTCACTGTGAGGTCATCTTAAGTGTGATAAGTTAACACGCAATATAAGCCGTTAGCTGGGGGTTTGGGGCCAGAGGGGGTTGGGGCTGGCACCATTAGTGTCTCTACTTGTTTGCCGACTCTTTAACATTAAGATTGATACGTATTGACCGTCGCAACAGATAAGGGGTCATTCGACAACCACTTGAGCTGCACTAGTTGGAGTAAGCCACGACTGCCTTACCGCGTTTCGGTTTTGCTGGTTTTCTCACATTCGCATCTTCGGCTGCTGAATCTCACTTGGCTATTTGTCATTGTTGGTTAAATAATGTACGGGGATGTGGTTGCTTCCAAGGTGGGATTAGTTTCTTTGATGACATACACGGTGTAATTGCGCATTTTACCAATCGATGTTTAAAGGTTATTCGTTCGGCTGTTTTATGCGGATCAACAAATGAACACATTGGCATTATCGCAACATCTTCCGAGATCCAGAAATACATGTATAGTGCATTGATTAATCACTGACTGACATATGTTAGATTGACCGATTCAGACTAAGTCAATCCTGCTGCCTGCTGAGATTGTAATAACAATGTGTTTTACGTGTGTTATTTATGTATAATGCCCTTTACAGTGTTACACGCATTTATTACCAGCAGTTGAATACGACTAACCTGATGCATCACATACAGGATCGACAGCAGTCGGCCGCGTTATAAATGAAACATGGCTTACACTATGACGACTTGCATACCGATAAACCCTGCATGCAAAATGTTCTTATGGAACACCAGTATTATAAATGCCTGAATCGCCTAGTGGTATTGATTGAACAATTATGACAATTATATAATCGTTGTTGAGTCACAGGATGACCTTGACATCCGTCGACTGATGCCCGTATAGATACTGTATCTAGTATACCGGATATCTGCTTGTCCCGGTGTAATAGAGCAGTGCATTGTCTATGCTGCATTTCTTAATTTGTGATCTCGTTTCATATTGTTTCTTCATTTTATGTCGTTCGTTCAGCGAATGATTGTTGCTTATAGCATCAGGTTAATGGTTGTTCGTTACATATGCTACGTTGTTTAATCATAAAGATGTGGCGAAGAGAGGTATTTTGTCACCTTCCAATCGAAACGGGAAGTATGTACATTGGTGAATTACGAATACGTAAATCAATTTCTTATTCTCAATCATCACATCCTTTAAGCGTAATATTCGTTTACCTGAATGTCGGTTGAGTCATGAGCGTCCCATGTGTTTTACTGTAACGTGAGTCTGCATATTATTTATAATGGTGTATATTATAACATTTGAGAACTATGACTTAAAAAAAGAAGAAGCGGTGCTATCAATGACAGCGGACATATGACGTCATCAGCCACCGCCTCAAACTTTGACTTTGATACGAGAAAATAGTAACGTAACCCAGCCTAACTGAAGCACGAAAGCCAATGTGCCCGGAAGCGTCTATGGCTCAAAAAGGTTCTACTTCTCGCCTGTTTACCGGTGCAGTGTGAGATCGTGAATCCACCATGTTAGTATCTATGAATGATGTCCCACTAAAACATGCGGCCCTAATTCGATGACGCCCGTCCTATGGTTACTTTTCCTTTTATTGTTAGCGAATGGTTAAGCCACTACAGGGATTTCATTGAGATTTATGCATTACACGGGCGTACTTACTTGTCGAAGTTACTAAAATGATTAATGTCATGATAAAATTTTTATGCATTATATAGTGAACGCTTCCAACGGGGTACCATCAAGAAATCATACCTTTCATTGTTAACGAAGGACGATTATGTATTTTAGATGGAGTGTCTTTAAAACCTGCATTAACCATCAGTAATAGCGACTATAGGACGATGGTACTGCATTGCTTGCTTGGTGTCAACAACTGGTCAATTATGACTCCAAAAAGCCAATTCCTCTGGCTCATCTTCTTCGTAAGAACCACCCATTCGGTAATCGAACTTGACCTACCTTGATCTGTATTCAGCCCAATACATTGCATGAGGTCCAAATCATTTAAAACCTATCTCTCTATCATAATGCGTCATGTCTGCTTTGTTGCTTGTTATGAGTCTCAGGTTTGGCCCTTTGTAATTGATTAAGCAGAGTAGAGGTCCTACGGCCGGTAAACTTGATCGATCGCTCTATATCTGCTGTCCTTGAATTAATGTCTTTCACATGTAGCAGTGTGGTAGTCTCTATCCTGATATCATGTCTGCTTCAGCTTGAACTTTATGTGCAGTAGAGATTAATATATATACGATATGGTTTAATTCTTCCTTATGGTTGAGTTATTTGCTCGGGATTAATAGGTCAATAATTACCAGCCGCAATCTTTGATCGTATATACCCATAGAACAAAGCCTGATCGTTTAATGCAACAACCAAGCAGTTAAATCAATAAGATATCTTTGATAAGCCGTATCCCTGTCAATACTTCCGATCAAAGGAAAATAAGATACCCTTGCCAGTAAAAATTATTGTCTTGTTGGTTCAGTGAACAAATATTCCACTCAGTCAAGTGTGATCGAGTTATAACCAGATGAACAGCACATGTATTGTTTGTACAAAAATGTGCTTCCGGCAAACTTATTTAGTTACAATTGCACCAAACTCACACAGGGCATTTTTATAATGCAGTCAGAGTTTAAAGTGATGATCGTGATTCAAATCGTTTGATGCATGAAAACAGCTATGGGTCATATTGCTGCAATAGCAGCATGTGTTAGAAGCGGATGTAGTAGACGTTATAATTTGCTACGTCATGCAACTGTATTCCATGCATATGGCAGCACGCTATCAAATATGTGACACTTTCATCACACAAGCACAAAGCATCCTGATAAGGTCTAATTCATAAGAGCTACTTAAGGTTACATAATGATTTTACGCCATATGTACGCGTCTCATCCAAATACATGGTAACGCCAACATTATTGTCGTATTTGGAGTCAAGGACGACCCAATTGCAGCAATAATATGATGAGCAGGTGATGAGGGGTTGATGATATGATGTTTCCTATATTAATTTGGGACAAAGCGTGGTAGGATGGCGACAAAACACAGATGGACGCTTTGCTCTATAAACTATGCCACCGGATTTTATTTATATATGTATATATAAATATATACGTTACTAACGCATGAACAGGTGGATTAGCGTCTCTAGCGCTGGTCATGTGGTGTGTGGTCAAACTTTGTGTTATTTGGTGCAAGTGAAACAATGCGCTTGCTATGTACAAATGTTGAACATTTATTGTTTCTCGATTTGCAGCAACCTTGCACATTTTTATGTAGATGATGCTCTCCGTTGTTATGATATTAGGAATATAAAAGCGTTTTGACGCATGTCAAGTGTTATTTTTCCTACGTTTTCTGACACTTGTTTTGCAGCAATGCAATAATATAATTATAGTCCATTCGAATCACTTTGACGCACATTGGAATTCTACCTGACATGCCATGATATAATTTGTCATACGAGGCATTAATATTAGAGCAGAAACAGAAATCCTATTTCGTCAGTGTCGCTGCTAATGAAATTATCAATGAGCTGACAAAACAAATTCACAGGGTTCACACATTCGCTAAATCAGATGGCAATAACCTGGTTCAAGTCGTAGGTATATAAATTATGTAAGCATAAACACGTGACACAAAAGCAGCTTTGCGGACCAATTGTTAGTGAGATGCAAATATGCGTGGCATTGAGTCATTCTATGCTCATGTATTTTATGAACGCTCCGACGATCTCATTTAAACGGTTAAAGCTCTACCTTACGTCGAATATACCCGTAGCTGTGTTAGGCACCTGATGGCAATCGCTCAATATCGAACCATATGTGCAGAAAGGGAATGCTTGGTCAAGTTGATTGTATGTCATTTTGACTATTGCTGTAAGTATCCTTTTTATAAATATGCTGCAATTTACGGTTGTTTCTAACTCACTGGCGTCGTTTTGTCAATCATTATGCATTTGATCTCAATTTCGTAGAGATGGTTGCCATATTTACAGGGTTATTATTCGAGGGCTATCTATAATAGATGACAACAGTAACACCTGCCAATGGTTGGTTGTTAAACTTGCTTTGAACACATTGAGGTAATTGGCAAAACAGTTACCCCAAATCGCGTCCATTTAGCCATGTCGTGCTACAATGGCCAGACCGTCATATCCAGCGATCGGCAGTAACCTGAACTCCCGTCTGATAGTTCACTTGCTCTGCAGCTGCTCTGTCGTGTCTAAAATAGCTTCTCTTTGACCGCTCAGTCGGTAAATACATCAACAGCCATTCAACCGCTCACTTAACTCAGCTAGAGCTGCTGGCTTCTAAACTTAGATGATTCTGTTTAGTAACACGTTTTGGGATGGCTACTAACTTGGGTCTCGATTCTTCTGGCTTGAACCACTCAAATAGCCTCATTCGATAGAATAACGCAGAACTACGAATCAAGTTGAATTTACTGAACTATATTTACGTGTTATTTACTGGGGTGTGGGGCAAGGTTGTGGCATCTGACATTATCGGGATCGACATATAGATCAACATATCAGTAAGTTATGCATTACCTTCTGGCATGGGATTTATACAGACACAATCTCATCTGAGCCTATTTTGTGAATTACAATCAGTGTTCAGTCACTCAGAGGAGAATATTTAGATAAATTGCGCAAGAAGGTACAACAACAGCGCAACCATACGCTTACTATGCGTGGCGATTGTATTGGCTTTAATCTAGGAAAACGTGGCGGTATTAGGGGTTCATCTTGTTGTTAATAGAGATGTATCAGGTAGCCAGGCCGTGCTCAGTGATCATCAGAGAAACATGCTGCGGCGACATGGTCCGCGTCCGGTAGAGTTTGTCAACGTTCTTTGCAGGTGCAGCATGGGGAGTACTCATGCTTACAAGCGGTCGAATTGTTCATTATTGACCCGTTATCTACTGGATTAGCCTGTATTTGAGGCATGCAGGGCCGTTATGAACGGGTAGTTTGTGTTTGGGCAGAGTGTTAGCGTGGCTTCATGGTGGATTGTACGATACACAAAGCAACGTACTAAAGAATACAACGGTGTCGGTATTCTGCATCGAACGGGCACCTGGATTTGTTATCTCAATCCATCCCATGTTTATTATCTTTGCAAATGTGTCTCGTGCATTCGTTGCGAGTGGCTGATAAATAGGCTGCCCTGGCTAGCCGTTACCCATGTTCCAAACCACACACCTTAACACCTCCAATCTTTTCTCACGCTCTTATGTCATTGCTACAATACTTTGTACTTTTGGCACATGGGCGGTATATCTGTAAAGCTGGCACCGAGAAGGCCAATCCGGGCCCTGTAGATATATCTCGCGTATATGAACGTACACAGTTGTCTTGGCATTAGATTGATGCCAAAACATGTCGCACTTTAATTCTCGGTTTTAATTGAGAGAATGAAATGACGTGATTACACAAAGTAGCATATCGTTGGACTAACCGGTACAGAAATTGCTTTGGATCAGTTCTGTTACAGACAATGCTTATTTCAGAGGCAATGTATTCAGTTTCCTAAATTGCAAGTGTGCAATCGTTATGAGTATGTTATATCCTGCCCACACCCTGATACCTGATTGCAAGGTGTTTAAAAAAGACGCTTGGTGTCTTCCAGTGGCTGTTTCTATCACTGGTGACAAGCTACCTGTCATCTGGCAACGGTCGTTAAACCCACTGCATGTTGGAATGATGCGTCCGTCTTGGATTATAGTGCGTCTTTGTGACTTAACCTTAAAAATCGGTCTCTGACGGAGATTTTCCAGCTATTGCCATCCATGGCCGTTTAGTATTAGTATCCAAGACACAAAGTCTGCTTGGTCCATAGATTTCCAGACAAAGTGTACGGATGGGCACTTGAGTATTTACTTTTTTGAAATCGTCCCATTTATATTAAACCATCCGGTGATGAATTCATCATTCCATTGTCTGGAGATCGGAGCAGTTACAACAACCAATCCCAGATCAAAGCTACACAGTATTTTTACCAGCAGAACCGAGCAAGGTCAGACAAGAATACACAGCGACAACATTTTAACTAGCTGCTAATGAGGAAACAGTAACAGCATAATTTCCGACCGCATTTAACTAGCGCCAGACTAAAGAACAAAATAACCTAACAATTCGTGCACATATCGAGCGCAATTCTTTTTTCAGTTATCTTAGCACCAAGCAAACTGATTAGATCATATATATTGGAGCTCCGCCCAGCGGCATAATTATTTTACGCCATGTGTACGCGCCTCATACAAAGGGGTTAAAAGGTGGATTAGGGTCAGTAGTGCTAATCATGAGGTGTGGGGACAGCCATGTTTAAAGTACATTATGCACCTGAAACAAATCTCATTATAAAAGCATGTTAAATATTTATGCTTGCACCTTAACATATACATAATGCTGCACCTTGCTATGACACCAACAATATATCATAATGAAGCACGCGAGGGGGTTTACGTGGTGTGTTCTGACGCAACGGTGTTGGCCAATGAATAATATTTCAACAGTTCACAATTACAGTGACATTAGGCACTTTGACGTACATGATAATTCCCTGAATGAGTTTTTGAATATTATGGGAGTAGCAAAGAAAGTCGTATTTCGTCAGTCTTTTGAAATTACCAAAGGGCTGCCAAAGCAATTTCACTGGGTTCAGATATTCGCTGAATAAGACGGCAATAAGCCACTTCATTACAAATTTCAAAATTACTGAAGCATAAAGACATGACACAAAACCAGCATTGCGAACCAATTGTTAGTTATGTGCAAATGTGTAGGCACTGGGTCTTTCTATGCTCATGTATTTTACGAACGCTCCGACGATGTCATTCAAGCTGTTTAAGCTTTACCTGAGTTTTGTTGAAAATACCGAAGCTGTGTTAAGCACCTGATAGCGATCTCACTATACCGAACCATATGTGCGGAAAGGAAATGCTTTTTTATTGCAGCAAGTATCCGTCGTTTAATGAATGCCGCAGTCTATGGTTGCTTCAAACGTACAAGCGTAGCTGTAAATGCTTGTGGCTCATTTGTGAAGAGTTTCGTCCATTTTCATGCATTTGATCTCCTTTATGAAGATTCAATCCCAATCATTATAGTGTTACAATCCCAGCAGTTACCAAAGTTACAACTACCTGCCAATATGCTTGGATGATTGCATTAAATCTTGTACAACGTCTTGTGAACACATCGAGGGAATTGGCATAAAAAATATGCACAACCAATGGCTACAAGTCAATGCAACCTCCTGTAATATTACAGGCTTCTGTAACCAAATACCATATATCTGTACATGGCGGTGTCGACTGATTAAACGGTAAAGCGACCCTGACCGTTATCCATGTCACACCTCAGGCCATGAAATCAATTTCTACGGGGATCTGAGCTATGCACTTCATCGCCTATCATTAGCGCAATATGAGCGCTATTAAAGCCAAACGATTGAGGGGCTCATAAATCACATATCCTGCGGGTATACTTTATTAGCATTTTGGTGGTGCACGAATAGATCCCGCAGAATGAACGTGCAGTCTGGTAACACAATGGTTGACTTCGCATTCGATGCTTGGGCTGTCGCTTATTATAGCATGCTCATTGAAGCTAAAATGATCTTCCCATAATATTTAGTTACTAATTTAACTAAATATGTTCCCATGACGGCAAATATTTTTTCCACAAGCCTTGCTACGGTGTCCTGTGAAATTATTTGAGAATCAGAACGCATGTTGGATATTGAATTGTCGCTCTCAGCACTTTTTAACATACCCACACGATATTCTGCGTAACGCTATTAGAAACACTCATAAACAAACGCAATATTTCCACTGCGTTTTCTGGTCAATTATCAGTATCACCCGAACCTTAATGTCAGCTGCTTAAATGTGACATGCTCTGATTGTACAGGCATCACCAGACAAAAGATCCAACGCCACCAACGCCACCAACCCATACTTAAGGAGTATTCCGTTGTGTGTTACGTTCTAGTTGTCAGCTAGGCAATTTTGTGTGAAATTGCCGTTATTCTATTTTGGTTCAATAATGTTTGGTGTGTCCAAAGTGGTTATCCAAACATCTAGTAAAACATTCAGAATTCACAAATGATACACACGCGGAAACTTTTTAGGCTAGCTGATTGACATATGCAAACCCTAATATATTGTCTACTAAGAAATTATGCTCCTTTAATGTAAAGTACTCAAAATATGTTGGTTAATGCAGAGATTTGTTTTGACAGGGATCGGATTATGTCGTCTCGTCCACAGCAATAAATGCAAAGGAAAGTTATCACCTGGGTGGATTTGACGTTGCTTTCTAATGAATACAACATCAGGAGACGGATGTGTAGGGAGTATAACCGTCGCTGCCTTTCGTCTCATTTGATGGCAACTGTTGGTAATAAATGACAGCTGGCTTAGCATAGCTATTCAACCTTCTACTGTACATATAGATCAACAAAGTAGTAAGTAATGCAGTACCTTCTGCCTTGGGATTAAAATAGACCAAATCTCATTTGAGCCTATCGGAAGAACAATAATGAGTTTTTCCTGCAATATATCCCTCAGAGTATTTAGTAATTCAGTGGGGAATATATAGATAAATGGCAACGTCGCAACCATACGCTTACTAAGCGTGGTGATTGTATTGGCTTTTATCAAGTAAAACGTCACGGTATACCGTGTTAATCATGTCGTTACGGGAGATGTGTCATGTAGCCAGGTCGTGCTCAGCGATGGCTTTGGTCTTGTTATTGTATCATTAATGTGCCTTTGTGATTCACGGACCGCAACCGTTATTCTGATCATGTTTTTCTCGTCAAGTCCATAAACCGATGATTGTCCTGCGTTACCTACACTTGTGCCACATAAATTGGTTGCCAGCAAAAACATGCTGCGGCGACATGGGCTTTTTCCAGTAGTATGTGTCCGTTTGTAAGTGCTGCATGGCAAATACTCACTCCTATAACTGGTCAAAATGTTTAATATTGATCGCGGGATAAGCATGCATTTGAAACAATGTGTATGTTATGAACGGGGAGTTTGTGTTTGTATGGAGTGATCGCGGCTTTTAAGGTGGATAGCACGTTACACACAGCAATTAATAATATTCCGTGTTGCCTTTGTCAGATCTATGGCATTAAACGGGCACCTTGATTTATTATCTCAATTAATGCCATAATTTTTACCAAAGTATAAATGACATATTCATTTGATGTAAGGTGGCGGATAAATAGGCTGATCTGCGTAGATTTACTTGGGTTGATGGCAGCGTAATGACGTAGGTGGTATTCTCAATGTTGATTACTTCCGCTCACTCACTCATTATTATCGTGCTTAATGATTACAAATAAGATCTATATTCTGTAATAGTCCCATTAAGCATCCACAATGCAACATTACTGTGATGTCATGCCAATATTCCAGAACACAATATGGCCTTCTCGTGCGTCAGCAATTATATTTAGGTGATTGTCGACATTCACAACCGCGCCAGGATGTATACTGGACGCGTGTCCAACGTATGATATTGCATGTAAACAAACTGCCTGTTTACCGGTACAGTGTGAGATCGCGAAACCCCCATGTTAGAATCTATGAATGATTTCACACTAAAACATGCGATCCTAATTCGATGACGCCGGTCCTATGGTTACTTTTCCTTTTATTGTTATAGTCAATATCACTCTGAGCGAATGGTTGAGCCACTACAGTGATTTCATTGAGATTTATGCATTACACGGGCGTACTTACTTGTCGAAGTTACTAAAATAATTAATGTCAAGATAACATTTTTATGCATTATATAGTGAACGCTTCCAACGGGGTACCATCAAGAAATCATACCTTTCATTGTTAACGAAGGACGATTATGTATTTTAGATGGAGGCGGACGAGTGTCTTTAAAACGTGTATTAACCATCTGTAATAGTGACTATAGGACGATGGTACTGCAATGCTTGCTTGGTGTCAACAACTGGTCAATTATGACTCCAAAAAGCCAATTCCTCTGGCTCATCTTCTTCGTAAGAACCACCCATTCGGTAATCGAACTTGACCTACCTTGATCTGTATTCAGCCCAATACATTGCATGAAGTCCAAATCATTTAAAACCTTTCTCTCTATCATAATGCGTCATGTCTGCTTTGTTGCTTGTTATGAGTCTCATGTTTGGCCCTTTGTAATTGATTAAGCAGAGTAGAGGTCCTACGGCCGGTAAACTTGATCGATCGTTCTATATCTGCTGTCCTTGAATTAATGTCTTTCACATGTAGCAATGTGGTAGTCTCTATCCTGATATCATGTCATCCTTCAGCTTGAACTTCATGTGCAGTAGAGATTAATATATATATATACGATATGGTTTGATTCTTCCTTATGGTTGAGATATTTGCTCGGGATTAATAGGCCAATAATTACCAGCCGCAATCTTTGATCGTATATACCCATAGAACAAAGCCTGATCGTTTAATGCAACAACCAAGCAGTTAAATCAATAAGATATCGTTGGTTAGCCGTATCCTTGACAATACTTCCGATCAAAAGATAATAAGATACGCTTGCCAGTAAAAATTATTGTCTTGTTGGTTCAGTTGAACAAATATTCCACTCAGTCAAGTGTGATCGAGTTATAACCAGATGAACAGCACATTTATTGTTTGTACAAAAATGTGCTTCCGGCAAACTTCTTAAGTTACAATTGCACCAAACTCACACAGGGCATTTTTATAATGCAGTCAGAGTTTAAAGTGATGATCGCGATTCATTATGATTCAAATCGTTTGATGCATGAAAACAGCTATGGGTCATATTGCTGCAATAGCAGCATGTGTTAGAAGCGGATGTAGTAGACGTTATAATTTGCTACGTCATGCAACTGTATTCCATGCATATGGCAGCACGCTATCACATATATGACACTTTCATCACACAAGCAAAAAGCATCCTGATAAGGTCTAATTCATAAGAGCTACTTAAGGTTACATAATAATTTTTCGCCATATGTACGCGTCTCACCCAAATAAATGGTAATGCCAACATTATTGTCGTATTTCGAGTCAAAGACGACCCAATTGCAGCAATAATATGATGAGCAGGTGATGAGGGGTTGATGATATGATGTTTCCTATAATAATTTTGGACAAAGCGTGGTAGGATGGCGACAAAACACAGATGGACGCTTTGCTCTATAAACTATGCCACCGGATTTTATTTATATATGTATATATAAATATATACGTTACTAACGCATGAACAGGTGGATTAGCGTCTCTAGCGCTGGTCATGTGGTGTGTGGTCAAACTTTGTGTTATTTGGTGCAAGTGAAACAATGCGCTTGCTATGTACAAATGTTGAACATTTATTGTTTCTCGATTTGCAGCAACCTTGCACATTTTTATGTAGATGATGCTCTCCGTTGTTATGATATTAGGAATATAAAATTTTGACGCATGTCAAGTGGTTTTCCTACGTTTTCTGACACTTGTTTTGCCAATGCAATAATATAATTATAGTCATACGAGGCACTTTGACGTACATTGGAATTCCCTGAATGCAGAGTTTTCTAATATTATTAGAGCAGAAACAGAAATCCTATTTCGTCAGTGTCGCTGCTAATGAAATTATCAATGAGCTGACAAAACAAATTCACTAGGTTCAGACATTCGCTAAATCAGATGGCAATAACCTGGTTCAAGTCGTAGGTATATATCCTTCTAAATTATGTAAGCATAAACACGTGACACAAAAGCAGCATTGCGGACCAATTGTTAGTGAGATGCAAATATGCGTGGCATTGAGTCATTCTATGCTCATGTATTTTATGAACGCTCCGACGATCTCATTTAAACGGTTAAAGCTCTACCTTACGTGGAATATACCCGAAGCTGTGTTAGGCACCTGATGGCAATCGCTCAATATCGAACCATATGTGCAGAAAGGGAATGCTTGGTCAAGTTGATTGTATGTCATTTTGACTATTGCTGTAAGTATCCTTTTTATAAATATGCCGCAATTTACGGTTGTTTCAAACTCACTGGCGTCGTTTTGTCAATCATTATGCATTTGATCTCAATTTCGTAGAGATGGTTGCCATATTTACAGGGTTATTATTCGAGGGCTATCTATAATAGATGACAACAGTAACACCTGCCAATATTGTTGGTTGTTGGACTTGCTTTGAACACATTGAGGTAATTGGCAAAACAGTTACCCCAAATCGCGTCCATTTAGCCATGTCGTGCTACAATGGCAGACCGTCATATCCAGCGGTCGGCAGTAACCTGAACTCCCGTTTGATAGTTCACGTGCTCTGCAGCTGCTCTGTCGTGTCTAAAATAGCTTCTCTTTGACCGCTCGGTCGGTAAATACATCAACAGCCATTCAACCGCTCACTTAACTCAGCTAGAGCTGCTGGCTTCTAAACTTACATGATGCTGTTTAGTAACACGTTTTGGGATGGCTACTAACTTGGGTCTCGATTCTTCTGGCTTGAACCACTCAAATAGCCTCATTCGATAGCATAACGCAGAACTACGAATCAAGTTGAATTTACTGAACTATATTTACGTGTTATTTACTGGGGTGTGGGGCAAGGTTGTGGCATATAACATTATCGGGATAGACATATAGATCAACATATCAGTAAGTTATGCATTACCTTCTGGCATGGGATTTATACAGACACAATCTCATCTGAGCCCATTTTGTGAATTACAATCAGTGTACAGTCACTCAGCAGAGAATATTTAGATAGATTGCGCAAGAAGGTACAACAACAGCGCAACAATACGCTTACTATGCGTGGCGATAGTAATGGTTTTAATCTAGGAAAACGTGGCGGTATTAGGGGTTGATCTTGTTGTTAATAGAGATGTATCAGGTAGCCAGGCCTTGCTCAGTGATCATCAGAGAAACATGCTGCGGCGACATGGGCCGCGTCCGGTAGTGTTTGTCAACGTTCTGTGCAGGTGCAGCATGGGGAGTACTCATGCTTACAAGCGGTCGAATTGTTCATTATTGACCCGTTATCTACTGGATTAGCCTGTATTTGAGGCATGCAGGGCCGTTATGAACGGGTAGTTTGTGTTTGGGAAGAGTGTTAGCGTGGCTTCATGGTGGATTGTACGATACACAAAGCAACGTACTAAAGAATACAACGGGGTCGGTATTCGGCATCAAACGGGCACCTGGATTTGTTATCTCAATCCATCCCATGTTTATTATCTTTGCAAATGTGTCTCGTGCATTCGTTGCGAGTAGCTGATAAATAGGCTGCCCTGGCTAGCCGTTACCCATGTTCCAAACCACACACCTTAACACCTCCAATCTTTTCAGTTTCCCAAATTGCAAGTGTGCAATCGTTATGAGTATGTTATATCCTGCCCACACCCTGATACCTGATTGCGAGGGGTTTAACAAAGACGCTTGGTGTCTTCCAGTGGATGTTTCTATCACTGGTGACAAGCTACCTGTCATCTGGCAACGGTCGTTAAACCCAATGCACGTTGGAATGATGCGTCCGTCTTGGATTATGGTGCGTCTTTTTGGCTTAACCTTAAAATCGGTCTCTGACGGAGATTTTCCAGCTATTGCCATCCATGGCCGTTTAGTATTAGTATCCAAGACACAAAGACTGCTTGGTCCATAGATTTCTAGACAAAGTCTACGAGTGGGCACCTTGAGTATTTACTTTTTTGAAATCGTCCCATTTATATTAAACTATCCGGTGATGAATTCATCATTCCATTGTCAGGAGATCGGAGCAGTTACATCAATCAATCCCAGATCA
Source organism: Urechis unicinctus (assembly GCA_034190875.2). NCBI lineage: Eukaryota > Metazoa > Annelida > Polychaeta > Xenopneusta > Urechidae > Urechis > Urechis unicinctus. Next base: position 24,446,028 of record CM067353.1, on the reverse strand, counting down.
CAGCTACACAGTATTTTTACCAGCAGAACCGAGCAAGGTCAGACAAGAATACACAGTGACAACATTTTTACTATTTGCTAATGAGGAAACAGTAACAGCATAATTTCCGACCGCATTTAACTAGCGCCAGACTGAAGAACAAAATAACCTAACAATTCGTGCACATATCGAGCGCAATTCTTTTTTCAGTTATCTTAGCACCAAGCAAACTGATTAGATCATATATATTGGAGCTCCGCCCAGCGGCATAATTATTTTACGCCATGTGTACGCGCCTCATACAAAGGGGTTAAAAGGTGGATTAGGGTCAGTAGTGCTAATCATGAGGTGTGGGGACAGCCATGTTTAAAGTACATTATGCACCTGAAACAAATCTCATTATAAAAGCATGTTAAATATTTATGCTTGCACCTTAACATATACATAATGCTGCACCTTGCTATGACACCAACAATATATCATAATGAAGCACGCGAGGGGGTTTACGTGGTGTGTTCTGACGCAACGGTGTTGGCCAATGAATAATATTTCAACAGTTCACAATTACAGTGACATTAGGCACTTTGACGTACATGATAATTCCCTGAAAGAGTTTTTGAATATTATGGGAGTAGCAAAGAAAGTCGTATTTCGTCAGTCTTTTGAAATTTCCGAAGGGCTGCCAAAGCAATTTCACTGGGTTCAGATATTCGCTGAATAAGACGGCAATAAGCCACTTCAATACATATTTCAAAATTACGGAAGCATAAAGACATGACACAAAACTAGCATTGCGAACCAATTGTTAGTTATGTGCAAATGTGTAGGCACTGGGTCTTTCTATGCTCATGTATTTTACGAACGCTCCGACGATGTCATTCAAGCTGTTTAAGCTATACCTGAGTTTTGTTGAAAATACCCGAAGCTGTGTTAAGCACCTGATAGCGATCTCACTATACCAAACCATATGTGCGGAAAAGAAATGCTTTTTTATTGCAGCAAGTATCCGTCGTTTAATGAATGCCGCTGTCTATGGTTGCTTCAAACGTACAAGCCTAGCAGTAAATGCTTGTGGCTCATTTTGTCCATTTTCATGCATTTGGTCTCCTTTACGAAGAGTTAATCCCATTCATTATAGGGTTATAATCCAAACAGTTACCAAAGTTACAAACTACATCCCAATATGCTTGGATGATTGAATTAAATCTTGTACAACGTCTTGTGAACACATCGAGGGAATTGGCATAAAAAATATGCACAACCAATGGCTACAAGTCAATGCAGACCTCCTGTAATCTTTACAGGCTTCTGTAACCAAATACCATATATCTGTACATGGCGGTGTCGACTGATTAAATGGTAAAGCGACCCTGACCGTTATCCATGTCACACGTCAGGCCATGAAATCAATTTCTACGGGGATCTGAGCTATGCACTTCATCGCCTATCATTAGCGCAATATGAGCGCTATTAATTGAAAC
>CM067353.1:24300925-24436766 GCA_034190875.2 Urechis unicinctus | reverse complement strand
CAATAGGCTATGCCAAGCTTGCTAAGATGGCTCTGGGTGGTGGGGTGCCACGTCTTGATTTCACCCCACGGGACCTGGCTATGGCTGTTGCCGATGTATCACTAGCTATGGCCACAAAAGATATGCTAATTAAACAAGGAATCTTACCAGTTGATATACTGAAGTAATGGCCACACTTGCTCTACTTGTTGGGGGTGCTCTTGTTAACGCCCTTGCATTCTCTGGGAGCAACTTTTTATTCTCTAAATTACGAGGCAGCCAAGTGGACGCGGAACGTAAACGCCATGATATGGCAATCGAGCAGCTTCAATCTGCTCAGGCAGCATGGGCCAAGAAGAGAAGAGAACTTCATCAATGAGCAACTGCGCCACCAGGGCCACGCCGAGCATACTTTTAAGGATGCGGACGAGGCTATGCGTGAGTACGCCTTAATTACGAATAAAACCGTTGACCCGCTGGGCTCTGAGCGGCAGCTTTCAGACTTCTACAAGCCCTCAGATGAACAGAGGGGGCGTGAGGTGGCATTCATTATACTGGGTATGGCTGCGACTGGGCTGGTTGCATACAGGCTTGCTAAGTAGGTCATTTGGAGACTCGAACGTTTACTGTATATGGATCGTCGCATGCAAGAGATCTACTATAGTCCTAAGGGATACTGGAAAGGCATTAATGCTATCAAGAAGCTTGCGACAGAAGCGAGGGTTTCTGAGGAAGTTGCCAGGGGGTGGCTAACAAAGCAAGCTATATGGCAAATCTACCTGCCAGTGCCAAAACACATTCCCAGGCCAAAGTTTGATGTCCCTGTCCCCAATGAGGTTCACCAAGCCGATCTCTTATTTCTTCCTCATGACCTTGTGAAGCGCCGGACTTACAAGTATGCCCTAACATTGGTTGATTTGGCCTCGCGCTACAAAGCGGCTGAGCCATTGACTACAAAAGAGGCTAAGGAGGTCGCAGGTGCACTTGAGAGGATATACAAACGAGGACCGCTGCATTGGCCTAAACTACTTCAGGTGGACCCGGACGGGAGTTTATGGGTGCAGCGAATCAGCTGTTAGTAAAACATGGAGTATCAGTCAGGCGTGGCCATGTGAATATCCATCGAGACCAGGGTATAGTGGAACGCTTTAACCGAACCCTTGCTGAACGACTCTTTGGTCACCAGTATGCCGTAGAGTTAAGGGATACTGGAAAACGATCGACTGAGTGGGTTTCTCGACTGCAGGCTGTAGTCTCTGCGATAAATAATGAGGTGACCCGCTTGACTGGAAAAAAAACCTAAAGATGCTATAAAGGCAAAACGAGTTGCACAAAAGCCCTCGGCAGTCGTACCAGGGCGTCCTCTGGGGGTCAAAGAGCAAAAGCTTCCCTCTGATGTTGGCGTTCGCTACCTCTACCAGCCTGGTGAGGCAGAGCAAGACCACCGGCGGCGGGCCACTGACCCTGTGTGGTCACTCAATGTTTACCGGATTGGAAGCTCTGTCACTAAATCTGGTGAGCCTGTACTATACTATTTGCTGGATGGACCTCTCCGTGGCTTTGTAAAGGAGGAGTTGCTTGTTGTGCCACCCGATACCCAGTTACCGCCAGACGGTATTACCAATTAGACTAATAGATATCTATATATATAACAATGGTAGTATTTGACAATAAGTGCCCATGGATATTGCTCGGAAAGAAAGTCCCCTGTAACAGGCCCTGTACGCAAGAGCAAGAGTTTTGTAACTTACACAGATATAAGATAAAACATGGTGTCATTAATCGTCTTTGTACGGGTTGTCAGAAGGCTATAAAAAATAATAAGGTAGGATTGTGTATGGATTTTGGGTTCGATAAAGTCAACCACAGTCGTCTTCGTCTTGCCCAAAAAATTGCTTCACAACGGCCTATGGCTGGGGACACGCCAGTCGGCGCCACTGAACGGGGATTCCCCACTGTATAAAAATAGAAATCTTGTGGCGCTGTCAACAACATGGTTTGTCGGCTATGTGCGACGAAGCTTGGCACCTTGTCAGAGACGGGTGTTTACTGCATAGGTCAAAGTCCGCTCGCTGTATTGTTGTTGCCTTTTGTGTATCAACGAATTCCCTTTTAGACTAATGGAACTGTATAGTAAACATGACTCATAATCAGCGAGCACGTGAAGCCCAAAACGATTATGTTTCAATTCACGGTTTTCAGCCTCCTTATCCACGCTCTAAGGCTGCACTCAAAGCACTCCAAGTGCGTAATGAATATGACCGTACATACAAGGAGATTTTCGCTAGATTAAAGGCTGGGGTGCGTGCCACCCCTGTCCCCACTCCTGCCCCACGCAGACCAGTCCCTGCCCCACGCAGACCTGTCCCTGCCCCACGCATCCCCACAACCCAGTCCCCAGTCCCCACAGCGCGTCTTGCCTTCAAGAAGACTAAGTGGGCTGTTAAAAACTATTTGCGTGGATGGGTGATGAACGTTCCTGAGTCTCACCCCCTTAGCTCGGACCTTATGATGTTCTTTAAGGGCATGCGTCGGAAGATGCATAAAGTTTTGACTGGTGAGCTGGAAGAGCTAGGTGGAATCAAGTGTCAGTTTGCCCTTAAGGTAAGACTCTCCAAGCACTCAGCTGATGACAGTACTGAGTATTTTGAGCCTGTGTTGCGTAATAAGCAGCAGGTGGTTCTCTCCTCAGAAGATATTAACGATGAGCTGGACCAGTGCAATGCTAATATCCAAGAGAGGTTGGAGAAGTGGACCAACCAAGGTTCTGGCTGGGAGTTTCAGGCGGTCACAACTCTGTGGATTGATATTGCCAACTACCAGCCATTGAAAGGTGGCTCCTACCTGAAACTGCCGAGAAAGCTGGCGGTAAAGAAGGCAATTAGAAACGTAAAAAAAAACACAAATGACCCACACTGCGTTCTATATTCCATTGAAGCGGCTCTGCACCCGGTTGCCAAGAACCCGCAGCGACCATCGAAATATAACATTAAGCCGCTCTTAAGACTCTTAGAAGGAAAAAGGCGTGGACTATCCAACACCTATCTCGCAGATTGAGAAGATAGAAAAACATGCTAAAGTAGGCGGCATGAATGTCTTTGGCTGGGATGGAAAGGCCATCGTTCACCGTATCAGCAGACAGCCTGGTCCATGTATAAACCTCATGCTGATTGAGGAGGAGGGTAGGTTTCATTACACGCAGATCGAAGACCTGAACCGCCTGCTGTATGACCAGAGTAAGTACGAGCACCGCAAGTTCTTCTGCGAGCGATGCTTGCATGGATACACCACTGAGAAACTGCTCCTGGCGCACAAACATGAGTGCATGGGTATCGGCTAGACTGCTGTGCGAGTTGACATGCCTGAGGAAGGGAAGAACATATTATCCTTCCAGAACTGGCAGAAGCAGCTTGCTGCCCCCTATCTTATCTATGCCGACTTTGAGGCGCTCACAGTGAAGCTTCCGGGACCTGCGCCTAATCCTGGTAAGAGCAACACGCAGAGAACACAGGAGCATGAGCCATGTGGTTACGGCTATGTGGTAGTCCGATGTGATGGGCAGACAGAACCCCCTGTGGTTTATAGAGGAAGCGATGTTGTGGAGAAGTTCTTACAGGCTCTGCAGCAGGAGGAGCAAAAGATCAAAGCAGTTCTGTCCATGCCTGTCCCTATGCGGATGACTCGGGAGGATAGAAGGGCACATAAGGCTGCAACTCACTGTCATGTGTGCAAGAAAAAAAACTGGGCTGTGACTCTGTTCGCGATCACTGCCATATAACAGGCTTGTACAGAGGGCCAGCCCATAACGTGTGTAACCTGAAACTTCGGCTGAGTCCCAAGACAACACCCATCCCTGTTGTGTTCCATAACCTGCGGGGCTACGACTCCCATCTCTTGATGCAGGGTATAAGCAAAGTGGAGGGCAATATCAACTGCATCCCAAATAACATGGAGAAGTATATCTCCCTGTCGGTCGGACAGTTGCGCTTCATTGACAGTGCACAGTTCCTCCTGGCCTCGCTCGACAAGCTTGTGTCTGCTAACAACCCAGATGCCTTTGCTGTGACGGAGGAATACGAGCCAGACCAGATGAAGCGGCGCTTGCTGCTGCGTAAGGGAGTGTAACCCTATGAGTTCATGGATGGCTGGGATAAGTTTGATGCTCCACTGCCGCCGATCCATGATTTCTACAGCAAGCTCTCTGAACAGGGTATATCTGCTGCAGACTATGAACACGCCCAGAAAGTCTGGAACGCGTTCGGTTGTAAAAACATGGGGGGACTACCATGACCTTTACTTACGCACGGATGTACTGCTCCTGGCCGATGTGTTTGAAACATTCCGCAAAACCTGTCTTAAGCAATACGGGTTGGATCCGGCCCACTACTATACCAGCCCCGGTTTGTCGTGGGATGCGCTTCTTAAGAGCACAGGGGTGAAACTCGAGCTTCTCACCGATTATGACAAGCACCTGTTAATTGAGAAGGGGCTGCGCGGTGGGATAAGCATGGTATCACATCGCCACGCTAAAGCGAATAACCCATACGTGGAGGTCTTTGAGCAGGATAAGCCAGCGAGCTATATCCAGTACCTCGATGCCAACAACCTGTATGGGTGGGCGATGAGCCAAGCCCTACCTACTTCGGGTATTGAGTGGGTGGAACGGCCTGAGAACCTACAGATCCAGGACCATCCCGATGATGCTGAAACGGGGTATATACTTGAGGTTGACTTGGAGTATCCTGCTGCGCTTCATGACGAACACAACGATTACCCCCTAGCGCCGGAGCGGCTTCTTGTGCAAAATGAGTGGTTGACTACCAGAAAGATCTCCTAGGTGCATTGGGGAGCACCGGAAATGGAGTTGAAAAGCTGGTGCCCAACGTGCGGAACAAGGAGAAGTATGTGGTACACTACAGGAACCTCAAGCTATATCTGTCTTTGGGGTTGAGACTCACCAAGTTTCATCGTGCGCTTGTCTTTGACCAGAGTCCATGGATGGAGCCTTACATAAGGATGAATACAAATCTGCGCAAGGCCGCCAACAGCGACTTTGAGAAGGATCTCTATAAACTTATGAATAACTCCGTCTTTGGTAAAACGATGGAGAATCTCCGGAGGCGAGTCGACGTTAAGATTGTGCGCTCATTGGAAAAAGAAAAAATACGTTGGCTTGTGGCCAGCCCCGCCTATGCTCGACAAAAAGTGTTTGACGATGATCTAGCTGCCCTGCATATGCACAAGACTCGCTTAGTGCTGAACCGCCCGGTCTACGTTGGCATGTGCATTCTGGACCTCTCCAAGCACTTGATGTATGACTTTTACTACAATACCATGAAGGCTAGATATGACAGTAATATTAACCTGCTTTACACAGACACAGACTCGCTGCTGCTTGAGATCCGTACCACTGACGTCTATGCTGATATGAGGGAGGATGGGCATCTCTTTGACACTAGTAACTTTGACCCTTCTCATGCCCTACACAGTGACAAAAACAAAAAGGGTCTGGGTAAGATGAAGGATGAGTGCGCTGGCGTGCCCATCAAGGAGTACGTTGGTTTGCGCCCTAAGATGTACTCTATCCTGATGTCTGATGAGGGCGAGATAAAAAGAGCTAAGGGTGTGAAGAAGGTGGTGGTGAAGAAGCATCTACGACACGCTCAGTACGTGGAGTCACTGTTCGCCCAAAAGCAGTTTCGCCACGGAATGAACATGCTCAGGAGTGACTGCCATAAAATATATGGGCTCCACGTTAACAAGGTGTCTCTCTCCCCCTTTGACTCAAAGCGGTGGATAGCTCCAGGTGGTGTAGACACTCTGGCCTATGGGCACGCGTCGATATGTTGAACATATGATAGCTGAGGTATAGAATGAGCACCGATGAACATATTGGGTGGCCGAGCTGCAAGCAGATGTGGAACATATATGGGAGGAGAAGGTGGACCTTGAGAATGATGTGAGGGATTTGGAATCAAAGTATGAGGACCTTTTGGAGCACGTGAGTCGTTTAGAAGAGCTTATTCCTCAGGGTCCTGGTGTAGAGGAGAAGGTGAGGGAATTGGAATCGAAGTATGAGGACCTTTTGGAGCGCGTGAGTCGTTTAGAAGAGCTTATTCCTAAGAGTCCTGTTGTAGATGGTTGACATTGCTGTCGCCCTCTTTAGTGGGCCTATACCATAGGGGCTGGAAGGGCTGGGCGCATATGGTGGGGGGAGGGGGGTGCGAGCGGTTTGCTGGCTCATGTGAGTCAGCATGTGTGTTTTCTGGGTTGCACCAGGTGTGTCATAATCATATGAGACTGGTGTGCCAGTACCGCTCGCACATGTGGGTCAGCCTGTGTGTGTGTGTGTGTGTGTTTTCTGGGTTGCACCATATGAGATAGGTGTGTCATAATCATATGAGACTGGTGTGCCAGAACCGCTACCCTCTATACTACTCATTATGCGTACAAACCCTTTAACTTGATAACCACACGAATGCTGACTGATACGACGCTGCTGATTTGGGATTACCTTTGATGATCAAAGCTAAGGATGTAAAGTGAATATATGAAGACAATCTAATCATCGAAGCATTTCGTCGTTCATCAACTAAATACTTTTTGCTTCCTCAAGCGCATACTTGTAGTCACTCTTGTAAGATAAAAAGCATACGGGAGGACACAACTGAATGGTATGATTGACCAAGCCCAACTTATGGGTATCATTGTCAGTGAGGAGCCACTTGCTGCATTAAAAGGTGCAAAGCTATTGACGTTTATCTGACAGACTGAAAACAGAGCCGAAACCGCCACAGCACCGCATATGCGGCAGTTTTTACGACTCAAACCTTCCTGTGGGACGATGAACAGAGCCCAGTTCGCCTGGGGATATAATGCAATATTAATGAAGAGCACATATCAGGTCTGTAAGTACAGCAACCACGAGGGAGCTGGTTACGCAGCAACTGCATCAAGCGATATATGATTGGTCTCTTTGCGAGTGGCCGTGGACGGCCAGCTTCCCTCCGACAGCATTATAGAGGAGAATGCATATGCTAAATTATGCGAATAGCTCGCATAAGAGGAGATAACGGAATTGGGCGAGTTGGACAATACCTTAAGCGCAGAAATCGCTGGATGTCGTAAATCAGCTGCACTCAATACGAATGGGCCTAAGCGTCTTCAATGCGAATATTGTGATATAGTATATCTATAGTGTAATTATAATGGTGGTCAAGGTATCAGTACTTCAATTATCACATGTTAAGCCCCCGTGATGCCGATTGCTCGCAGTTCAAATCATAATATGGAACTATGTGGTGCTAATCTACAGGATTCCACGTTGCTCAATCAAATCAGACTACATAAGTATATCCAGCATGAAGGCGAACTAGCATTCCCATAGCGTGCCGTTCCTTAAGCCGAGTATACCAGGAAAAATGCGTTGCAAGTCAATTTTTGACACACTTGAAAGTCAAATCGAACGTATTGAATCATTCTCGTTGACGTTGATGTGTCATTATCCAGTGACCACTTGGTAGTCCTGACAATACAGGTGTCGCTGTGGCGGCTGCATTGCGCCTTAATGTTATATTTCATTCAATAATTTGGATCAACTGTCCAACGAGTTGTACTCTTTAGACATGAGACGGTTTATTACCCGATCATGGCAAGTGAGGCACCTTGTTACTAGTAGGACATGTGGAATATTATGTAAATGACAATCATATCATCCCGATATTAACCCGATGTAAACCTATTAATAGGATCGAATGCGAGACCGGTTCTAACCTCTTCTTCACAGCCACAGCTGTTCTCGCACGGACACAGGACGTCTACGTACCATGATTAAAAGGGTTTTTTTACGAAGCCTGGGTGTGCAATTGGCATGGCGACCACATTTACGCTTTTGCAACGGGAAGTCCCATCTGCCGGTTTGGCTGTAATCTAAAATATTCACTAGAAAACGATCAGATCTATTGTTACCAGAAGAATAAACAAGAATCATCGATGTGCCTTCATTCCTATTGCATTTTAATATTTTGATACTTTCATGTATCATCATATGGTTTTTACATTGCTGTTGATGAAAACCAATTACAGTTGCTCTCATTGCCATGAGAAAATGCATAATTATTGACGTCAACCTCAATGTAGCTGGCGCTAGTTTCCGACGAGTAACTTAATTCGGTGGCAATTAGGCGAGTGTCTAAGAGTAATTTAGTTCCATACTCGATTACGAGCATATTTGTCTCCTCATACAGAATTATGCGAAACAGGGCTGTAAATTGACTAGTAACATCGTGCTCTATACATGAAGGTGACAAATGATATCTTCAGTGATTGCCTTGATCTTTTTGATCAACTGATCTGTAACCTGTCACTATACGCCTGAACACATGACAGACATAAAAGCAGAACGAGCATCCGCATAATATGACGAACATCCCTGGTTTGTCTAGTGCGGTAATCAAATATTCATGAAGAACACATATCTACTCTGTCGTCCAGTGTAATTAGTTGCGTCGATGTTAATGCTTCTTCTTGCGTCTAGTCTATGGCGTTACCTGGATTTCCCTGGCCTCATTATTATCTTTCATCTTAGTGCATGGCAATATCAGATATACCAACAAACGACTAACATATCACACGTTACCTGGCCAAATAGATTGAAGACATAAAAAGGAACAAAGAAGGATGGAATACACAATTATATTCGGAATCTAAAACCTCCCACTCCCTTGGTAGCACACGTTGCGTGGGCGGCAATACTAGCGGTTGTGATTGTTAGAGTGGCATGACAAATTGTTGGGAAGGTTCGTGGTTTTATAACTGCAGCCTTGTAGATATTGCGACGCAGTATGTTTTTTACTGGGCTTTAGTCAAATAAAAGCTGTGATATCTAGCTAATCTACAGCACGTATGTTAAATGGATTAATGACTCATCATTTCAAATATCATCTAACGGCAAAATGTCAATGCTTAGATATTCTCCACGAACATTACCTCTGGCAGTGTAAACTTTCGTTCCAATCTAAGGACATAACAATCACAGAAGTTATTGCACGTTGTGCGATCGAAAAAGATTTGAGACATAAGTTTGGACCGGAATAAGGATAGAATCCTCCATTATTCCTTTCAGCTCATAAAGCCATGCACACATGTTCTATGCGAATTTCAATGTAAGTATAATTGCGGTGCCCATGTAAGTCGCCGCGCACGTCTGGCATAACCTAGGTTTTGTTCCATGTGCTTCTTCATTCATTCAGTAAGGTCGACACACGTCATCAACCGTCAATTCTGCGCGGACCATAAATCAAAGAACTATCAACATGGCGCAATGTTACCATGGATGCATATGCTCAGGTAATTAGTGTTGCACTGCGGATTGAACAGGATGATTGAATCATAGCTACAAATATGTTATATGTTTCAGTATGGCACTAGCACAGACACAACACGACTTGCAAAGAAACATGATGCAAGCTAAGATCCCCAACAAACTTGATTAACTCTGGTGACTTCGCTTATACTCCCATCCCATTCATCGCATCATCGTTGCTGACATACTTAAGAAACCACTTTGCCAATAAGTCAATCATTGTATTATCCATCACATGAATGGCAGGTGGACATATTGAAGACCGCAAGCTAGGCATCTTGGGACAAGTAAGACAAAGTGAATGTCATGTGGATCACTATTATACATCCCTTAGCCACGTGCATTCATCCTTGCACTACCACCTGCACCAAAACAGCTATTTTCACACAAGAACAGACTGCCTATGAACAATGAACGACAGGTTTGTCAATGCAGTCTAGAAATGCAATCTGCAACGCAATCATAGATAACGTTTATCTATGGGAAGTGTTTTTGCACTGCAGCCACGCAAAATGAGTTTTAATTAGGTGAACTGTGAGTCGTGTGATGTAACAGCTACAATCAGACAGTGATGTCAATAACTATTGGCCATCACTACTAGAAGTGTCACGAAGAAACACACCGACAGCCATGGGCTATTTTTGGTACATTATGCAAATAAAATGCATTGGAGGAGAGAAGTTATCATTTTCCTGTCGTCCACCGACTGTTGTGTAAAGCTTTATACACGAAACATAGGCATGTCTGATGTCTTTTGACTTAACTATTGCATTGGCCTAATTGCATGCGCACGCAAATCGTTATATTGGGCAAGGCTTCTTTTCCACAGCATTTACCACATGTCATGCTTGTCATGTCACGCGAATTGTGTAATACTTAATACATGACATGATGTGTTACTCGGTCAGGGCAAGAAACAGGGCATATTGAAGATCGTGTGATATCCTGTAGTGCGACTTTAAGCTCCTTGCAGATATATTAACCGACCAGATGGACATCCGACTTCTTTATAACCACGGTCATTAGCAGATCTGTTGTGTATGATATTAATGTGTGATGATAGGAGATCTAAAGGAAAGGGTGGAAATTGTACTCACAGGCGTACCGACATAATAACCTACCTAACAATAATTAAATTCATCGATAGCCATTATTGGTTCTCTTCTGTATCATACTCATCATTGCCGATTGATACTCAACGATGAGCTGCACAGCGAGTGCCCAGGTTTCTTACATTATCTTAGATGATTTTACGTTAGGACGCTACGTCAATTGTCAGTGTTTTTCTCGATTCATTTGGGAATTTTCGCTGTCGACTGTCATTCGACTATCATATGACGAAGTGGAACTATTGCTAATCCGAAAACCCGGAAACCTTCGTTATGAAATAAAATTGGATCAATCGCAACTTAATTGGAAGGAAAAACATAGTGGCTCAATTTAATGGGAATCAGTAAAGAAACGCCACCCAGTTGCCTGCAAAGATTGCACTCTCCCATCAGAAGGCACAATCGCTATTTACTTGCCTGATAGCGTTATTCAATTCGAATCAACCCATACAAGTCGCTGATGATTTGAATTGCAGTCATTCAGAATCGATATTGCGTACTTTTTTATCTCATTTTAAAAAGGTCCATATAGTAGCAGTTAAACAGAAACAAGCATGGTCTAGGTCGCAAATGTTACGATTTGTTTTCATAGGGCCTCGATTAATGCATAAATGAACACAACAAAACAGCTTAAGTTCGACCAGCTGGTGCAAATCTTATTGAAACCTGAAAAAATTTATTTAAGGCATTGGAAGCAAGCTGAATATTTCCTCTCCTGTGGACAGTTCTCCAGACGATTACTGATGTAACACACTAAGAATTTTTGAACTGAGCGTTCAGTCTTCTGGCACAAATGATGTTCAGTGCAGATTTGATCTCGCGATAATTTTATATGGCTACATCTGGGCAGTGGCACTGTAGCAATACTCCAAAGCCGGGTAGGTACGGATGTTTTGGTGAGTGATAGCAAATACAATCAGAACATGCGTACAGCTGCAGCAGCTCAATATGTTTACATTTAATCCATAATGTACATTCCCGACAACAGTTGGCTATTATTAGAATATATGTTACTTGACGGTGGCTAGGCTAAGCGATTAGGCGCTCCTCAGTGTTGTTCGCCTCTTAATAGATGGACGTTGCCCCAAAGAAATGTTGGTCTGGCAGAGCAGTAGTGATGTATTGATTGAATATTAAATTTGAGCATTAGATATCTGTACGCAGACTGCATCACAAACGATCCCTTTAATAAGAGCGGATAATCTGAACAACTTCACCATATTAAAGTTGGTCACGAGAACCATACGTGATTTCGAAATAAACCGGGTATTTGGCTGGGTTTTACACCATGTGCACTTGTGAATGAGTGCTGTGGGAGACCACTGTGATATCATCACACAACAAACATATCCGTTGGTTCTTTGAATAGCCTTTAAAAGAGAGAGTAGCTTACAGCGGAATATGTTCTAAATCGCCAGTTACGATCTATACACATATTTATACAATCATGTCAACAGCACTATCCAGATCGTTATATATATAAAGGACTGACCCTTGAGGTCCATTTCTGGTTACTTTAGCAGGTTTTAACCTCCGCCATTGACCAGTTATAGCATGTGCTGTATATTTGATACAAAACATTCGATGGAAAACTCCGTGAATCATTTTCTGACATAAGATGTTTTTGTTAAAGACACATAGTAACAATCTGAGGCTCATGAATACCAAAGCAATATTGTGGCGGCCTTGTAAGCAATAGCAATGTGTAATGATTTTTTTGAATGACAGATCATCATTTCAAGCCTTTAGATTTGTTCAAATGCTTCTGAGATGCAGACATCTAAATTCATGTATCAGGTTGACAGGCTGTTGCTCAGATCGTGTTGATATAGCTGTTATGTGCCATTACCATTCGAAGACCGCCGTCTCAATTGTACTTATGTTTATTTCTGAACGAGCTGACATTTGTCAGATGTATAAGCTGTGCATAAGCATGCGATTGCTTAATGTCTCCTTTTCTTGTTGGTGTGTGTGGGTTCGTCTTTCACCTCGCTAAGATACCATATTTAACAATTCTTTTTCACTTTGGTGCAAGGTGGTCTTCGCTAAACGGCTGCCTAGATTAGCTTTGCTCACTTGCCGAGCATTGAATATTAGTCCCATAGCTCTCAGGCCCATTGTGATTTCATTTACTGATGGAGTCGATTTATGTCAATGTGTTAATCAGGGTGCAGGCTTGATTGGACTATGACCGTCACGTCACGTCAGTTCCAACCGTTGATCGACTTTTCCCAACAATTCGTTTATTCTTACCAGCTACTACTGGGCCGTCAGTAAATGCTTTTCGTCGTCAGATTCATGCTACCTCAGTGGCGCATTGCAGTCTGCAGTGCAAACTAGCAAATGCTTGTACCTTTTTTGTATTATCTGCCTCAAACAAATCACGACGAACAGTGTCGTTTGAAATATATCACCTGATTTAACAATTCACCACCTGTACCAATTTTCTGATATCAATGAAACTTACTGATAATAGCGGGCACACTTAAACACGTAACCGTGGCAACCAGGCCTCTTGTGTGGGTAGGAATAATGCAAAAATTACCAATATCCACATACCGCATCTCTAAGAACGGGTCGTGCGTTCTGAGCTAGGAGAGGATGCCTGACAATGAACTAGATAACTGACAATGCCATGCTAAACGGCCAGTCAATCAAATATCAGGGATGACAAGATCAAGCTGTCATACTATTAAGACAAGCCTCGACACAGGTTTGTAAAGCCTTACAATTTCTGACATCACACCAAGGAGGCAGATGTGTCCCTAGTGATCTAAGTGTGATTGTTGAAGTGATTCGCTTAACGGAATGCGAAAGCCATCTATCAATACTGTCATTTGTCGCCCGCACCAGGTGACATGGCAATCAATAAACGTTCGACATCGGATTTGTTGGATCATCGAATGCATGCAACCGAGGTGGAATTTGAAGTATTTGCAAACGCAATCTTCATCGCTATTCATGTAAATTATTATCATATACTCGGCATACACATATGTTGACACATTATAAACCAGGGAGGGTATCAAGTGGATGATTGATCCACAATTGACGTTTATGATATTCACTAAGCTCCCTGTCAGCCGTAAAAGCTCATTACCCCATGAGCAGTACAGCATAAACAATACGACGCTGTTTGTTTGCCTGACATGAGCATATACGCTATCAATTACAACCTGTACGTTTGGTCTCTGAATCAATGAGATCTATCTTTAGAGGTCGATGTCTCTGTGATATGTATGCCAGCCGCGCGATACGCTTGCTTATAGAACCGCCCTGAAGCCGCAGGGAATACTTGCTCCCACTCCCGATGATATTGAAAGACCTGTCTGCATCACCCATAGAGCATTGTTGTTCTAATAAGAGATTGCCGGTTTTTTTGCCGCGTTTGTATCAATATGGCTAGCACCTGGCCGGTATATGCTGATATGTTCGTGGTACATGGCGCGGGAGGTATGACTTGCCAGGGGATATATGCTTCAAGCAAAATTGTACTGCTTTACTTGATGCGATTGGTGCGTTCAGGGAGTGCTGATGAGTTTGTTGGAGTTACAAATCATATGCCATATTGTTCTTCTAGGTGAGGCTCTTCAACCAGACGAATACACTTTACACGTTGCTTTCTATCGACCTGGCCGGCGCTTATTACCTTGTTAAATTATCCACTTGGTGTAGGCGATCCCAGCTAACATACCGTTGTCGATGGCTAGACCCAAACATCTCAATGTTTATCGTGTAACAGTGTGTGAATGCAATCTAGTAATTCATTTTCTCACCGTTGGATAGTTTATTCGGCCACATAATGCACGATTGCTGCCGAGAACAAATAACAGCTAGAGTCAACACAACAAGCAATATATCATTTCAACTATGTGACAACAAACATTGTTCGCGCATCTCGGAATGAACCGCAACTATGAGGAGTTCACCAACATACCAACAACCCGACATGATATTCAAAGCATGACCAACCAAGATATGGCAGATCATCTGGTACGTATTTATCATTCACAATGTTCCAGAACGTCTTATAAGGTCTAGTAAAGAGAACCCTTATGTGCTCCATAGGTACACACTGCCCTATTTAGCGTGATGACAATGGCCGTTTGATACCCATGTCTAACGAATGTGCCATAGAGCTATGCTTGTGGCCCTAATCATTCGACAATTTTAAATCATGTATAAAATCATTTCGACGACGCATATCTAATGTACAGAATCAGGACAGGTGTACTCAAGTAAGCATGGAAACGGTCGTGAGGTGACTTCTACAAGCGCTTCAGTTTGTCATTCCTGGTTAGCAATTGTGCATCCAATTACACTTTGGACACTGATATTCGCTGGCATGATAATACAAATGCTTTGACGTAATCGTAAATACAAACTCCCTTTTTTCGTGGCTTTCGGGCCTCCGCATCTTCAATAACATAACGTTTATCGTTTATGATCAAAGCAAAAGGGATATAGCGATGACATGGAGACCATCAGGACGCATATTGTCATTCGTTGTCTGCATTCAGTGAATAAAGCACAGTTTGATGCCTACCAAACAGACTGGAAACCATTGTTGTAAAAGACAAAGCCCGTCTTGCGGATATTATTGTCGTCGATGAGCTGCATGCTGCATTAATATTGGTCTATTGACAACAGCCACAGCACCACATACACAACACGTTGTATGCCTCAAACACTCTGAATGAAGAATCGCAGATGTCGTTACACGCATGACAATGCAATAGTATGTATTCTTCCCCATCGGTGGCTGAGAGCAAAACATTTAGTAATCAACAATATTTAATTGCTCACTAGCCTCTCTTAAATCTCATCCAGCATGTTATACCGTAAACCTGTGATCCTATGATAGTGTTACTGCACGATTAATTTTAACAAAGATGTACCTCAGGCTGTCATTTAATGTTTCAATAGTACCACCTTGACACACGGCAATCGCACTAAACATTGGATGTTTACATTGATAGTTGCAACTAGATATTCTTCATGTTCTAGGAGTTATAATTCGATGTGTCGTAACCCACACTGGTTTGTGCGGCAGTACCCAACCACATCAGGGACCTGATACATTCAGCCTCCCTTGAGATAACACAATCCGTTAACGATGTTCCTGAGATCCGACTCCAAACATTCAGAATTATGTGTTAATACCAGCAATGAGCTCATGCATCGAAACAATGACTTCCATATTGCATCAATGATGTGATAGGCCATGCCGCTTTGGGCGACATGGAGGCGACAATGTGAGCGTTTTGCTGAATTTCCCACTCATCGAAATTGGGTATTGGTTTGTTTAAGGTATCAGCAATGCGACATATACTGCACACTGCCCCTTAAAGACATATGTCCGCTTATCTCTTCACTTGCTACTACGAGTCGAGAAGTAAGTATTGCCTACACGCCGGCAGCTTGCAGCAAATTGACCGCGCAAACTGCAAATCTCGCATGGCCCAGCATTTCAACTTGTCCGAGCCTGACAACTGATTCACGTTCAGTTAAGGCCACTGCTTTTCCACCACTATTCATGTGCATGAAAGAGAATGAGCTCGGATGTGTCCCATTTCTAAACTCCATGCGCGCTTCCGAAATAGTCGCGTAAGCAATGGCCGCCAAGTAAACCAAAAGACACGGAATAACCAGCCACGTTATTGCATCCGGCAACTTACGTCGCTATTTGTTCATATTTGCGCGTGTATTCAATGTATAATTCAATACAAACTGCGCATGTATCCCCTGCCAATGATGATGAGTATACTAAGGATACGTGGTCCCCACTTTAGGTTTACATCGTACAGACCTTTCAAGTTTGACAGGGTTTATTAAAGGGCAGAAGCAATGGCTCCTGTATTCAGGTTTAATTAGTAATGTTATGTATGTATAAATAACCCGGATCTATGACATATGGCAGTATGTGTACTAGATGTTCACGTTAGTGTATTGGGTGGAGGAATTGCTACTTGCGGAGTTTGCCTGCGTGTTGCGGTTGATCTCTCTCTCTCTCTCTCTCTCTCTCTCTCTCTCTCTCTCTCTCTCTCTCTCTCTCTCTCTCTCTCTCTCTCTCTCTCTCTCTCTCTCTCTCTCTCTCTCTCTCTCTCCTAGATAAACCTGTTGCACTATGCCAGACTGAAATTTGCTCTGTATCAATTTATATGGAATAATTGAAAATGATGACGATGAGATCTTTACTACAGCATTTATTTTCTCATTTTGCTGACCAGTATTACTCTGGCGATCTGTTCGCTGTGATTGTCTAGCAGTGAGCTGGCTTCATCGAGTCGCCACTGCGCACGTCATTGTTCAATATTGGCCATGTCATGTTTCCAGCTGTTTAAGTATTATAACAATAAGCTATTAGGACTGCGGTGTTGTGTGGCTAGATAAATCAATTGCCCGAGTTGTCCTGAAACGCAGGGCGCAGACTTGTCCCATAGCGTTGACGCTTAACAACCCATTAATCAGCTGTCCTGTTGAAATTTCGCCACCAGTCGGGGTGATGCTGACAACAGACAATGCATTACCGGGACATGAATGGAATCGTCAGCACAGCGGTGATATAACATAGCTCACAAAATGAGGCATCAGATTAACGTCCTCGCTCAAAACCAATGGTGTGCAGTGGTCTATATTAATCGACCAACATCCGCCTCACCTGGTTTATCGACTATCGAACACAATTATTCACGCTATGAGGACCCTAATGTACATCTACGATGTCAACCCAAAGTCGTCATCGTCTTGGATGCGTTGGATGAGTTGACAGTACGGCTAAATAGCTGCACGGTAAGACAGTGCATATTAGCAAATGGCAATTTTATAATAATTGGTGAATTACTCGACTAACCCAGAATACTGCTATAATGTATCTATAATGTATCGAAATGCAGATGAGATATTCGTCACGCATTTTCAGTGCTTAGTCAGCACAAACGTATCCGAGTTAATCACGGCTTTAAACAAAACTCGCAACTATTATCTTCCTAGTCGAGTCGTTTATTATATCCCATATAATATGGTACACGAGTCATGTTTGCTAAGACGGGAAATGTGTGACATTGAGTCACGTTTGCGTCCTTGTATTGTAATAAAATTACGGCATTAACAGCTTCACAGCAGGTACCATGCCAATCGATTGATTAGAACTTCTTGTCAGGTTCTACGAAACATTAATAATATGTTGAATTTAAGAGATTCCTCTTACAGCTTTTGAATGCATGGACGTGACATAATTGGGCATATGCGCCAAATCTGAGGGGTTGGATTGCTGGATTGCTCTGCTGTGAGAGATCGTGAGAATCTGTCACACGCGTCCGGTGTTAGTGGTTCATTTATCTACTAGAACCCCACATAATATATCTAAAAGTCTGTGAAAAGGTCATTTACCCAAGTCCATTGAATACCAGCCGGGTATAAAACGCCGAGCCATACTCCCACGGCAGACGATGGTTATAGACGACAAGGGCAGAGTGATTTCAGTTGTCGCTACAATACGCTGTGCAGCGCTCCTTTCGGATGTAGTGAATTCACCCAATTAGCCAGAGTTTAAAATCGGACAAACAGCAAATTCAGAGCGAACATATAACGGCTTTTTTGAATATTTGGCAATACATATGGGAATATTTAGATACACTGTGTATGCGGGATAAACAATAGCTACATTCACAATAGTTACTTATCAACAATAAGCTCACTTAATGTGGTGATTGTTCAGTTGTATAGGGTCTGATCGAGCACAACGGCGTTGTATAGTGGATTCTCGTGTTGTTAACGGAGATTGTTAGGTAGCCAGGCCACATTCAGCCATACCTCATGACTTTTTGGTTTAGCTGTTATGCGCCATGTTCATTTATAGACTTCACCGTTTATTCTTGTCTTGCTTTTATCCACGAACAAACAGGAAACGAACCAAATTACCAAGTGCATAATCGGGAAATTTTCAGGCTCGAAGCGGCCGTGTAACACGTTGGCCGCTATGGTTAAGGAAAAGATGTTGTGTCAATATGCCCCTTTTCCGGCACTGATTATGTATGTTCTTTTTATGAGCTACACGACATATAGCGGTGCTCAAAGTTCGTCAAATTGCCGAATGTCGACTGCTGAGCTACCAAATGGGTACTGTAACTGTCAACGTTACGCACGATATTTTCTGCATGTGTGTGTAGTTTTGGTAGGTTCTAAGTTCGATAGAAAACAGCGAATTTGTGAAATAATACACCAGACTGCATGAAATCGGTGCCACTGTACTTAACTGACCTGTAGCAGTGTTCTGCGTACCCAAAAGCTGGTTAGAATTTATTGTGTATTGCGCATATATCAGAATATCTTATTCATCTGATGGCTGTGAAATTACGTGGCTAAGGGGGTTGACTAGCGGACGATAATATATTGCGAATATTTATTTTATACCGTCGTCATCCACTGCCCTCGATCAAATTATGTTATCACTATTATAGTGTGCTCAACATAAAATAATTCTAATATTATGCGATCTAGCTTGTAGTTTACGTCACTAGCTTATGGGTTCGTTTTTAGACCCCTGGCTTTAGCATCGCAATGAATGGGCGCTTAGCTACTGCACACGACGCATTGCGTTATATTGATCGTGTCATCTATGTTAAATGGCTTTCTCTATTGCCGTCTGTTGTGGCGGTGACCCCGTGTGCTTGCCATATCTTGTTGGTAAGTCCATTAATTCTAAGACCATCATTAAAATGAGTAGGTGTGCTCTGTAGATTTAACTTTAGTTGCCTTGAACCGTCGATCCTACATGTTGATCATCGTGTCCAAGCAGTAATTCCATGACACTCTGTTTTAGCATAGTATATTATCAAATATATCTCACGTGTACATACTTGATGTTTTATATTTCACCCCGAATGCGATCCGTACAAACAAAACAAAAGCAAATATTTTCTGAGGTTAGCTAAGTTGATTCCCGTGACGTAGTGGTAAACTGCGACGCCTATCGACCCATAGGTTGTGGGTTCGATGGCAATGTGTGAAAACCTGATTGGTTCCTCGCGACTTGGATAATCACGTAAAATGACGGTATCATCTCTGAAAGGGGCTGTTCCGACCCGGTAGCCCAATCGTTCCGTGCTGGACCTTTGTCTTAGCGGCGTGGGTTTTGCAGCCCGGTCTGGGCTATGAGTTTGGGCAATGTGCGCGCTGGCACTTAAGGGGGGCTGTCCAAGCCTCATAATCATCTTCATCCATCGCCATTGCGAAAACACATCATTGTTGAAAGTGACGTTAAACCCTTATATCTGCCGATGTAAGAGCCACAGGTGTTTACAGCAACTCGCTCTCTGTTTGAGTACCCTTTGTAGCACGTGATCCCCACTAATCATGTCACTTAATTTTTAATATAATCTCTTCTATTTCCAAAATTGCGGATGAAGTGTTTCTTCTGAGGTCACGTGGTGCTTTGCTAATAGTGGTACTTAATGTCAGGTTATATCAGGTAAATAAGAACCGTCAGTGGCCCATCTAGGTCAATACCAGCTGATACTTATGGTAGGTTGGGAATGACAATTCATAACTGCGCTGTTCAGAAACGCATTTCGTCCTACATATTACACTGCCTCAGTGTTTTTATTGCAGTCCAAGGAGCGAACTATCAATGCTTGTAGCCAGTTTTTTTCTATTGAACAACATTTTAACCAACCCATGATGAACATCGTCGTTGGTAAATATATATGGGAAATAGCATCTGGTCAATAAATCAAACCCTGGTTTTGGCTAGTGGCTTTTCCATACATTTTGCCATTTGCTTTGATATCAATATGAAATATTGCACAGAGAAGGCTCAGGAAAAATGTGAATACATAGCAACTGTGGCACCGGGACAAACTTTGTTGGCACGAATGTTCCCACACATTACAGAGGCCGCATTCAGAAGCATGGCTCTTGCCTTGAGCTCTGCCTGACACTGCCAGATAACAGCCAATGTCAGATTGAAGACGCAACAGAGAAAGAAAACCTTCCATCTTCTGCTTGTCCAGTTTTGCTAATGGCTCGTCAAGCCTTACACGTACAGATATCACAAGTAAGATTTAGGTTTGCAGAAGCCTTCAACCCATCCTGTCATTTATCAGTCGGTTGCATGACTCCAAATAAGATCCATGCGTAGGTTATTAAAAGGGCGCATGTACAAATATAACGGCATTTGGTTGATTGTAAAGGCAAACAGAGAGCACCGTTTGGAAACCACGTTTCAGAATTGTATTCATAGGTCACTTTTCAAAAAGATAATTTGCAGGTCTAAATCGTATCGACGCACATAACGTAATGACCCTTTCGAGGTATTGCATTTCAAATTAGGATTAAACTGGTTTGTAACACTATCGCTACATAATTCGCCGGGTAACTTATATTTTACAGACAAACAGTAACAGTTTCATCGTTTGAAATACGAAATCCGCTAGTCTATTAGCAT
This sequence comes from Urechis unicinctus, assembly GCA_034190875.2. Lineage (NCBI taxonomy): Eukaryota > Metazoa > Annelida > Polychaeta > Xenopneusta > Urechidae > Urechis > Urechis unicinctus. The sequence continues at coordinate 24,415,867 of CM067353.1, read as the reverse complement.
GTCCTGTCCCTATCCATTTTTACCGCCTGGTAGACAACGCTTGTCTCATACAATGGTATGTGCAGCGAGAGCATCGTAATTGGCAAGTAGATGCGCACTTCAAGCAGCAGTAACCATTTTGTCGTTATAAGACAAGACCTGACGTATCCTACAGAGCAGGTCCTTCCTTACAGCTCTCTGTTTGTGTACGTTATTTAGTTTATCATCGACACCAAATGTGCATCAGTGATGAAGGGCGGTTCAGTTTGCCTGGTGCTGCAAGCTACCAACTGTCTTACAATTAAAATGATACATGTAACATGTTTTAAATTTTCTCTATTTTCAATGCTTACAACACACAAGAGATGATAAGTTGCATAATGAGAGCCAGGACCGCTTATAACATTTTCCGATAAATATTTTGTTGGCAACATAGTCAGTGGCCAACCCAGAAGCAAGTTTACTTGGACGCATGAAAAAATGTTTCTACCACACACATAACGATATTGAATATGTTTTCCTGTCTATGGCTTGGTACTGAAACCGTACAACACACAAGAGATGATAAGTTGCATAATGGGAGCCAGGACCGCTTATAGCATTTTCCGATAAATATTTTGTTGGCAACATAGTCAGTGGCCAACCAGAAGCAAGTTTACTTGGACGCATGAAGAAATGTATCTACCACACACATAACGATATTGAATATGTTTTCCTGTCTATGGCTTGGTACTGAAACCGTACAACTGTACAATAGTGTATGGTGTTATAAAGTCAAATATCCCCTAAACAAGACATTGATGAGTGTCAAATGTCCCAGTACTTAATCCAACATCTCCCCTGCATCAACCTTATCCCATGACTGTGTGGAGCAGACCAGAAAGGAAGAGTAACCAAACAAAGTGGGAAACGTTTCGCAATCTTAACACTTGAAAGCGGCGTAGCATTTGAAATAATTTGAGAGCTTATCTTCATGTTAGAAAAGGCATGCGTTTGTGTACTTCATTGTCGAATGGCCATAGACATCTGACAACTATACAAAGTCAATCCAAAATATCAGAAATCATATATCAATTTGAAAGCTAATTTGTTAAAACGCTTTTAAAAGTATGGTAGCATATTCCGTTATTATAAGCTTTTACAGCATGGCATGATGTAGCAAATGGCTTCGTGATTGGATATTCAGAGTTTGGGTTTACAGTTTTTGTATTTGCAAGTGAAATAATATTTCAAGCGTACGTCATTTTCTCACTATTTGCTTATGCTTACCAGATACCAAAAGTTGATATGTGGCTACATATTCAACTGTAACAAATCTAACTATGTTTTATTGTGCCTAGAAAGTATGAAAACAATTTGTTGTGGAGTTCATTAAGACAACCAACCAAAATATATAATTGCTGTATATCTCATATAATGAAAATTATCATGAAACCGATGACATTTTAGATTGTAGATAAGCACATGTATTTAAGTAATTCTCCACAAATTTCGGTTGACAATAAATCCGTAGGCAGTGACGTAAGTTGTGTGATCCTCTTACAGGGCTACGGGGGATGAACAGCAATGCTTGCATCAATAATGACAATTGTTAGGGTTTCAATAATGGCGATTGCATGCAAATAGTCCACCCATCTGCGATCTCAACCTCTGTTCGTATAGTAATGACAAATGCGTCATGCCACTGACCTATTGGTACGGCCTTACTTTGTCATTTCTATAACAGGCTCATGGCGCGAATCACCAATCGTTGTGATAAGGCCTAATGGGACTTCGCACAGGCGGATATGTTAGTGAATTTGTGACATTTTCAAGGAAAATGGGGACGAGTGCAGCAGGAGGGCGTTATGATATTTCTTGCTATCAATTAGTTGGTAATTGCTCCATGCTAACTATATAACACAGACGGCCGCCATTATTTCAAATTTCTGCTATCTGACTCGATATTTTGTGACATCAATTTCCATTTGTTGTATAATCCTATTTGTAACTGGCATGATTCAGACCTATGCATTTACAAACTCGTGAAACACAGTTTTCATTATCATTTTAACACATACGAGAGAAGTGTGAGAGAGCAGGGTGTTAGTCCAAATTGCATGGCGTTGGATTGGAATATAATATGTAACATAATAACGTCTACTGGTAATATTGGATCTCGAAAATCTCTAAAATTCCTAGTGCGGCTAAAGAAAGTAAAACAGTTGAATAGGTTCTGCATTTGTAAGTTCCGATTGCAATCATCTGCTTGCCTCTCTGTTGTATCATACAATCTATCCAATTACTTCTAAGGTTTGTAGGCAGGTACATTAACTCTTGATCTAATTCTTCTCTTAATGGTCAGTTATTTGCCAACCAAAAAATCAGTACACAACCGCCAATACTAACCACGGCCCACTTGTGAGCTATATTTGAAAATCTGAATCTAATCATGTCGCATGTAGACAAAACATGCTGCAGAATACACTACACAAACGATGTTGTTTGTTTGTTTTCTAACTTTTGCAAAGACTAGTTAGTTATGTATTGTTGCTTGCGTTTTGAGATGCCATCCTCAACAATGCCGTGTGTAGGGTCACGTTTACACCAATTGTGTTCGTCATTAAATTAAGTCCGCCTTTTAGCATTTGTATGTTCAATCATAAGCGATTTGGAACCAAAATTTAAAACAAATGCACTTCTGTGTGGAGACGCCATCCTGCCCACTTATTTGGCAGCTGCCAACAATTATCGCATTATTACCACATCCGGCGCATTTGTTATTCGATAGCATTTTTAGCATCTAGACTCCTTTAAGTTGCCAATCAACTTAACAATAAATTGGTCACATCCAAAATTGAAAATGCAAATTGCGTTTTCCGTTTTTAAATGTCACAGTAATTACTAAAGATACCCAGAAAAGTTCTAGCAAAGGATCCACTGCACGCGTATGGCTTTACGTAAACGAGGATGATGAGAACTGACCTGTAGCATTGTTCTGCGTACCCAGTAGCTGGTTAGAATTAATTGTGTATTGTGCAAAAGCGCATGTGCAATGCGCTCATATCTGAATAGTAAATTCAGCTGATGGCTGCATAATTGTTTGGCTTAGGGGATTGATAATCGGGCAATAATATATTGCGAATATATATAATTGTACTGTCATAATCCATTGTCCTCGATCCAATTATGCTATAATTATCGTAGTGTGCTCAACATAAAATAGTTCTGATATTATTCTACCCAGATGGTAGTTTGAAAGTCGTTCACTTCACTGTGACGGCACTATGTAGCGGTAAAGTTTATTTTTAAGCCGGTTGATTAGTGGCTGTATTCATACATTATTCTGTGGGTAGACCCGTTGCGTTCACCATCTATTTAATGCGTCAAAATGTTAGTATGTTACTTGTCCTACAAATCGCTATCGCCGAACTCATCCAGATGATGTATTGCGATTTGCAACATGTTGTATACTGCATATACCAAATGCATTAGTCTGAAAAGGTATATCAAGACTATTCATCCCTTAAGTTGCTCGCTAAACAATGCCACCTGCTAATTGCTGAGAACAAATCGTGATACTTTCGTGCCAGACCAAAAACAGCTGCATCAATAGCCTCATTCTTACGGGCATGACCCTGACTAGTGTTATCCTAGTTACGGCAGTTCTTCCGATTCGAAGAACTAAATCGCCAGTTACGAGCGACAATATTTATATGTGTCAAAGCGCTCCTGACGTGATGTGCTGAGCGTTATGAAGCTCACCTTAGGCCTTTCTGTCCAGTCTTATGTGCAATAGGTAAGTGGACTAAAATTGCCTTAATGCCTTGATAAGACTCAGCACACTATAACGAGACGTTCTAAATATTGTTGAATTGTAACTAATTTATCATCTGTGAAAGCGTAAACAATTGGTTCTGATGATTGTGTTCAATATTAAACAGTGTGAGATTCTGTTTTGATGAGATTTGTGACTTTACGTAGCATTGGGCGGTTACGATGTACCCGCTATAATATGCAACTGAGGAGCAGCTTTGAAAAGCAACCAATGTATGGCGTTGATGGCGTGTAGTGGTTATAAAAAACAACTTTTTGACTATTTCATTTGTCTGAGAACTTAAAGGCAAGTTAATTAATGTGTTGTGCAGCTCTCTTTCCCTTTCGGATTGACTAAAACACAAAACATTAGGGCTTAGAAATGGATATAGAGGAAAATGTTTACAGCTATGCTAAATATTTGGTCATACTTTGAGGAATAATAAAATATATTGCGTATGAGGTCAACCCATTAGTTTTATTCTGTGTTAACACTCAGCAGCAGAACCTCGTGCTTGGTGACTGAGTAGGCTAAAATAGTAAATGAACATCACTCCGTAGCGCAATGTATTAGATAGCCATGTCATGTTCATAAATTGCTCAGAACTTGCTATGGTGGCTTCAAAGCTTTAAAGCATTATAAGGAACAGAAAGTAACCAATATTGACAACTGTGCTAAAAACGAAAGGATTATCGTGATCTCAGTGGTCCTTTTGTCACGCTAAAAGATTCCCCGTTAGCGTCAGCAGAAATATGCTGAACCATCCACTACCTCACCTTCTTCGCCTATAGGGAAAAATGGATTCGATTGATATTGAGCGTGTGCCAATGTCCATTGTGGTAGAACTGTCAACGCTCAAAACATTGCTCGCGGATAATATGTTGGACCTAAAGTAGTTTGAACGTATAAATGCATGATGCAATAGCAACTGTCTCCTCTTAGCAACTATGCTTCGACTTTTACCGATCGTAGCTTTTGAACCATGCCTTCGCGTAACGGTCTGGTCGCTGTTAATGACCTAGTCTTATTGCAAAACCTATACATATGAACGCGCCATATTGGGATATTTGATTCCCTCGCTGTCGTTACTTTGCCAGGATTTATATCACCAAGCATCGCTCGGTGCCCCAACAATGCCATCCTTTTCATGTTATCCATAAAAAGTCGTAAAAACTGCAGAGAAAGCAAATTCAATATATCTTTAGGCTTGGAAGAAATATCATTGAATTAAATGATCTACGTCCAAAATGTAGTTCGCAATACATCCAGCTGTTTGCGATAAAACATCCTAGCGTCCCTAATTAGTCAGTAACGGTTTACTTTCGGATTACAATGACACCATAAGATCCATCGGTAAAGCAAACGATCCACCTTTCCCTGCTGCGTGATCAGAGATGGATCGTGCCTTGTTATGAGTGGTTAAATGTGCCATGATCATTCATAGAACGCAGTCTTTATTCTGGTCCTGCTTTCCTGCACAAGCATATAGGAGGCAACCAAAATCAAGTACAAAAACCATCGATGTTTCTGCATCAAGTGTTACATCAATCGATTTAGGGTAGGGATCAACAGCGGTAATATGGTTATTGTATTGTAGTGTGTGTCAAATTTTAGATGCTGCTTGACAAATAGCCGTGCTACTAGCTAGTCGAATAGATCAACATTGACCCGTTACCAGTAGTGAGTGTATGGGTGGCGTATTTATGGATTAACATCTGAATGGCGCCAGTGCAAAATATTTCCTTAGTTTCGGTACTGGTCAGCAGTTGCGTCACCCGGTGCAATGTTTCATGCACCACCTGGGAATCAATCGATCTATGTGTAGTTGCAAATGGTACATGTGGGAGCATCAGTGATTACACTGCAGCTTTGTTATCATTATATCAAGGTCAAGTATAGAAGCGCAACTGTGTAGCCAGTTTGTGTCGGCCTCTCACGTTGTTAGGAATATTGATTAAGGAGAGTGACCTCTCCGACCTGATTATTGACTGATACATGACCACCATTGACCGCTCACCCATTTAACTTTCTCATGTGTACACATGTTCCAAACCACTCCTCCCATCTTTCCCACCTGCCTATTCCCTCCCAGTTAACCATTTCCATGTCTGTCACGCCCCCATCCAATCTGACCCGAAACCCCTCGAAAGCAGATTTCCAAGCGTTTACTTCCTCGCACCATTACAAACAGCACCTTGTCGACTGGCTGTAAATCCGTGTTTGCGTCGTTGAGCACGTCAATTAGAGTCCTGTAGAGAGATATTGCGTCCACAAACTAGCTCGGTTGCGCTCCTAATTCTACTTATTCATCATTTAGTTAAAGGGAGGAAATAAACAACGAAGCACCTCGGTTGAATGATAATAACACCTGTAGGAAAATGTAACATATCACTTTTGCTAAAAACAAGGCAAGCAGAGCGTATTAAAAAATAATAGAGCAAAAGTAATCTTGAGTGCAGTTAACACCTTACTTAACAGTGTAAAAACCCACTTGCCCAAGAAGGCGCAATGCCAACCTCATGCAGGAGTAGCAGCTCTTACTATGTATGTTTGACTGCCCCTGGGAAATAAGGTTGTTTGTATCGCATAACGATAGGTTCAACAATGACGCTTGGCGTTGATTTAGCATGACGCTTAAACAACGAGAACGACATAGACGCTTGACAGCTACTGTGGGTACCTATCACGATGAGCTGCATCATCGCATTTACGTAAAGCCATACGCGTGCAGAGGATCCGCTGTCGCAGAGCAGCATCCTCTACAGTTAGCCAGGTGAATTCCCAACGACATCGGCAGTACCTCGGCAACGCCGTAACTAACCGACATTTGTCTCTTAACTAATTCCGGGACTAGACAAATACACGACAAGACTTCCTTGGGAAACATATCTTATCAATGGGACAAGATGCAGAGTAGAATTACGCTGTTTGAAACCTTGGGAAGAATATGGTGAGGCTGTGCGCAATCTCCAACACGCCAAGTACAATACCACCATTGACTATTCATATAAACTAATATTTGTGCTCAACGACAACTTTGGCCTTGAACATATCATCCTTTGTTGGACTTGAACAGTGAGTATAGTGTGGTGTAGGCGACGTAGGTTGTGACGCTGTGGAAGGATAGGGCGCTTAGAGCCAGATTGTGGTTATCTCAGTGTCAGCTATATAACTACCAAAGAAACCCATGACATCAGCCTCCCTGCTTCAGTCGCACAACACCTGTACATTTAAATGCACAATTAATGCTAGCTATAGTCGTCTTTGGCCTCTCTTTGGGATGTTATAGATTTACATCGGCAAATAATATAACAACTAATGTAATTGTTAGCAAATAGTATCAGCAACTAGAATTAATATTTCACCCATTTTCATTACTGTGTATCACTATGTATTGCCTCAGGCGTCTCCATTGACAATTGCAAGGTTCTTCTACCCAAGCTGCAGCTGATGATTTGTTTGTCTTCTTTAAATAGCCATCCTCAGGTTGGTATAAAATAGAAAGGTTACCAAACCAAGCGAGCGGCGAAATGAATTCGTGAGTTATCATTAGGAAATATGCTGGCGTGCGATGTCAGATAAGGTTCATCATAATTCCTAAGTAGCGCCTATTATACAGAGTAATCAGCAATAGCCGAGATTCACTCTCATTCCTTATATAACCGATTACTTCACGTGCGTGGTCACGACCCGCCCCATCATGCTGTAATATGATTAGCAGCAATGAAGCCAATTATGACTGGAGTGCTTTTGATTACCTTATGTTGCGGGTAACGTGTGGAGATCAAGCGTCGAATTGAGTTCGACTCAATGAAGCATTATTCGGAATAGAGAGCACAAGTTTTACTAGCCACAGGGTCCAACTTTCTTTTATCCAAGTGGCTGATTGGCGTGCAGCTTTGCATACTGCTTTTGACAATTTGATGTTGTCTACAAGAGCTGCAGTAAAGATGGGGAAGTTATTAGGAGTTGCGGGGAAAAGGGAGACTACCTAATAGCAATCGGAAATTAGCGTCACTGTGAGGTCATCTTAAGTGTGATAAGTTAACACGCAATATAAGCCGTTAGCTGGGGGTTTGGGGCCAGAGGGGGTTGGGGCTGGCACCATTAGTGTCTCTACTTGTTTGCCGACTCTTTAACATTAAGATTGATACGTATTGACCGTCGCAACAGATAAGGGGTCATTCGACAACCACTTGAGCTGCACTAGTTGGAGTAAGCCACGACTGCCTTACCGCGTTTCGGTTTTGCTGGTTTTCTCACATTCGCATCTTCGGCTGCTGAATCTCACTTGGCTATTTGTCATTGTTGGTTAAATAATGTACGGGGATGGGGTTGCTTCCAAGGTGGGATTAGTTTCTTTGATGACATACACGGTGTAATTGCGCATTTTACCAATCGATGTTTAAACGTTATTCGTTCGGCTGTTTTATGCGGATCAACAAATGAACACATTGGCATTATCGCAACATCTTCCGAGATCCAGAAATACATGTATAGTGCATTGATTAATCACTGACTGACATATGTTAGATTGACCGATTCAGACTAAGTCAATCCTGCTGCCTGCTGAGATTGTAATAACAATGGGTTTTACGTGTGTTATTTATGTATAATGCCCTTTACAGTGTTACACGTATTTATTACCAGCAGTTGAATACGACTAACCTGATGCATCACATACAGGATCGACAGCAGTTGGCCGCGTTATAAATGAAACATGGCTTACACTATGACGACTTGCATACCGATAAACCCTGCATGCAAAATGTTCTTATGGAACACTAGTATTATAAATGCCTGAATAGCCTAGTGGTATTGATTGAACAATTATGACAATTATATAATCGTTGTTGAGTCACAGGATGACCTTGACATCCGTCGACTGATGCCCGTATAGATACTGTATCTAGTATACCGGATATCTGCTTGTCCCGGTGTAATAGAGCAGTGCATTGTCTATGCTGCATTTCTTAATTTGTGATCTCGTTTCATATTGTTTCTTCATTTTATGTCGTTCGTTCAGCGAATGATTGTTGCTTATAGCATCAGGTTAATGGTTGTTCGTTACATATGCTACGTTGTTTAATCATAAAGATGTGGCGAAGAGAGGTATTTTGTCACCTTCCAATCGAAACGGGAAGTATGTACATTGGTGAATTACGAATACGTAAATCAATTTCTTATTCTCAATCATCACATCCTTTAAGCGTAATATTCGTTTACCTGAATGTCGGTTGAGTCATGAGCGTCCCATGTGTTTTACTGTAACGTGAGTCTGCATATTATTTATAATGGTGTATATTATAACATTTGAGAACTATGACTTAAAAAAAGAAGAAGCGGTGCTATCAATGACAGCGGACATATGACGTCATCAGCCACCGCCTCAAACTTTGACTTTGATACGAGAAAATAGTAACGTAACCCAGCCTAACTGAAGCACGAAAGCCAATGTGCCCGGAAGCGTCTATGGCTAAAGAAGGTTCTACTTCTCGCCTGTTTACCGGTGCAGTGTGAGATCGTGAATCCACCATGTTAGTATCTATGAATGATGTCCCACTAAAACATGCGGCCCTAATTCTATGACGCCCGTCCTATGGTTACTTTTCCTTTTATTGTTATAGTCAATATCACTCTGAGCGAATGGTTGAGCCACTACAGGGATTTCATTGAGATTTATGCATTACACGGGCGTACTTACTTGTCGAAGTCACTAAAATGATTAATGTCAAGATAACATTTTTATGCATTATATAGTGAACGCTTCCAACGGGGTACCATCAAGAAATCATACCTTTCATTGTTAACGAAGGACGATTATGAATTTTAGATGGAGGCGGACGAGTGTCTTTAAAACGTGTATTAACCATCTGTAATAGCGACTATAGGACGATGGTACTGCAATGCTTGCTTGGTGTCAACAACTGGTCAATCATGACTCCAAAAAGCCAATTCCTCTGGCTCATCTTCTTCGTAAGAACCACCCATTCGGTAATCGAACTTGACCTACCTTGATCTGTATTCAGCCCAATACATTGCATGAGGTCCAAATCATTTAAAACCTTTCTCTCTATCATAATGCGTCATGTCTGCTTTGTTGCTTGTTATGAGTCTCAGGTTTGGCCCTTTGTAATTGATTAAGCAGAGTAGAGGTCCTACGGCCGGTAAACTTGATCGATCGCTCTATATCTGCTGTCCTTGAATTGATGTCTTTCACATGTAGCAGTGTGGTAGTCTCTATCCTGATATCATGTCTGCTTCAGCTTGAACTTTATGTGCAGTAGAGATTAATATATATACGATATGGTTTAATTCTTCCTTATGGTTGAGTTATTTGCTCGGGATTAATAGGTCAATAATTACCAGCCGCAATCTTTGATCGTATATACCCATAGAACAAAGCCTGATCGTTTAATGCAACAACCAAGCAGTTAAATCAATAAGATATCTTTGGTTAGCCGTATCCCTGCCAATACTTCCGATCAAAGGAAAATAAGATACCCTTGCCAGTAAAAAATATTGTCTTGTTGGTTCAGTTGAACAAATATTCCACTCAGTCAAGTGTGATCGAGTTATAACCAGATGAACAGCAACTTTATTGTTTGTACAAAATGTGCTTCCGGCAAACTTCTTAAGTTACAATTGCACCAACCTCACAAAGGGCATTTTTATAATGCAGTCAGAGTTTTAAGTGATGATCGCGATTCATTATGATTCAAATCGTTTGATGCATGAAAACAGCTATGGGTCATATTGCTGCAACAGCAGCATGTGTTAGAAGCGGATGTAGTAGACGTTATAATTTGCTACGTCATGCAACTGTATTCCATGCATATGGCAGCACGCTATCAAATATGTGACACTTTCATCACACAAGCACAAAGCATCCTGATAAGGTCTAATTCATAAGAGCTACTTAAGGTTACATAATGATTTTACGCCACATGTACGCGTCTCATCCAAATACATGGTAATGCCAACATTATTGTCGTATTTGGAGTCAAGGACGACCCAATTGCAGCAATAATATGATGAGCAGATGATGAGGGGTTGATGATATGATGTTTCCTATAATAATTTGGGACAAAGCGTGGTAGGATGGCGACAAAAACAGATGGACGCTTTGGTCTATAAACTATGCCACAGGATTTTATTTACACAGATGGATATATTTGATATATATATATACTATGTATATATACCGGATATTTATATATATATATGAGAGATATATATATATATATATATATATATATATATATATATATATACATATATGTATATATATAATATATATATATATATATATCTATACATATATATATATATGTCCTCTTTATATATATATATAAATATATATAGAGATATATATCTCTCTCTCTAGAGATCTATCTCTATCTCTATATATATATCTCTATATATATATATATATATATATATATATATATATATATATATCTATATACGTTACTAACGCATGAACAGGTGGATTAGCGTCTCTAGCGCTGGTCATGTGGTGTGTGGTCAAACTTTGTGTTATTTGGTGCACGTGAAACAATGCGCTTGGTATGTACAAACGTTGAACATTTCTTGTTTCTAGATTTGCAGCAGCCTTGCACATTTTTATGTAGATGATGCTGTCCGTTGTTATGATATTAGGAATATAAAATTCTGACGCATGTCAAATGGTTTTCCTACGTTTTCTGACACTTGTTTTGCCAATGCAATAATATAATTATAGTCATACGAGGCACTTTGACGTCTAATATTATTAGAGCAGAAACAGAAATCCTATTTCGTCAGTGTCGCTGCTAATGAAATTATCAATGAGCTGACAAAACAAATTCACTGGGTTCACACATTCGCTAAATCAGATGGCAATAACCTGGTTCAAGTCGTAGGTATATAAATTATGTAAGCATAAACACGTGACACAAAAGCAGCATTGCGGACCAATTGTTAGTGAGATGCAAATATGCGTGGCATTGAGTCATTCTATGCTCATGTATTTTATGAACGCTCCGACGATCTCATTGAAACGGTTAAAGCTCTACCTTACGTCGAATATACCCGTAGCTTTGTTAGGCACCTGATGGCAATCGCTCAATATCGAACCATATGTGCAGAAAGGGAATGCTTGGTCAAGTTGATTGTATGTCATTTTGACTATTGCTGTAAGTATCCTTTTTATAAATATGCTGCAATTTACGGTTGTTTCTAACTCACTGGCGTCGTTTTGTCAATCATTATGGATTTGATCTCAATTTCGTAGAGATGGTTGCCATATTTACAGGGTTATTATTCGAGGGCTATCTATAATAGATGACAACAGTAACACCTGCCAATATGGTTGGTTGTTAAACTTGCTTTGAAAACATTGAGGAAATTGGCAAAACAGTTACCCCGAATCGAGTCCATTTAGCCATGTCGTGCTACAATGGTCGGTCGGTAAATACATCAACAGCCATTCAACCGCTCACTTAACTCAGCTAGAGCTGCTGGCTTCTAAACTTAGATAATGCTGTTTAGTAACTCGTTTTGGGATGGCTACTAACTTGGGCTCGATTCTTCTGGCTTGAACCACTCAAATAGCCTCATTCGATAGCATAACGCAGAACTACGAATCAAGTTGAATTTACTGAACTATAATTACGTGTTATTTACTGGGGTGTGGGGCAAGGTTGTGCGTCTGACATTATCGGGATAGACATATAAATCAAGATATCAGTAAGTTATGCATTACCTTCTGGCATGGGATTTATACAGACACAATCTCATCTGAGCCTATTTTGTGAATTACAATCAGTGTTCAGTCACTCAGAGAGAATATTTAGATAATTGCGCAAGAAGGTACAACAATACGCTTACTATGCGTGGCGATTGTATTGGCTTTAATCTAGGAAAACGTGGCGGTATTAGGGGTTGATCTTGTCGTTAATGGATTTGTATCAGGTGGCCAGGCCGTGCTCAGTGATCATCAGAGAAACATGCTGCGGTGACATGGGCCGCGTCCGGTAGAGTTTGTCAACGTTCTTTGCAGGTGCAGCATGGGGAGTACTCATGCTTACAAGCGGTCGAATTGTTCATTATTGACCCGTTATCTACTGGATTAGCCTGTATTTGAGGCATGCAGGGCCGTTATGAACGGGTAGTTTGTGTTTGGGAAGAGTGTTAGCGTGGCTTCATGGTGGATTGTACGATACACAAAGCAACGTACTGAAGAATACAACGGTGTCGGTATTCTGCATCGAAAGGGCACCTGGATTTGTTATCTCAATCCATCCCATGTTTATTATCTTTGCAATGTGTCTCGTGCATTCGTTGCGAGTGGCTGATAAATAGGCTGCCCTGGCTCGCCGTTACCCATGTTCCATACCACACACCTTAACACCTCCAATCTTTTCTCACGCTCTCATGTCATTGCTACAATACTTTGTACTTTTGGCACATGGGCGGTATATCTGTAAAGATGGCACCGAGAAGGCCAATCCGGGCCCTGTAGATATATCTCGCGTATATGAACGTACACAGTTGTCATGGCATTAGATTGATGCCAAAACATGTCGCACTTTAATTCTCGGTAAGTGCACCGTCGTCTGTTACATGTTTAATTGAGAGAATAAAAATGACGCGATTACACAAAGGAGCATATCGTTGGACTAACCGGTAAAGAAATTGCTTTGGATCAGTTCTGTTACAGACAATACTTATTTCAGAGGCAATGTATTCAGTTTCCGAAATTGCAAGTGTGCAATCGTTATGAGTATGTTATATCCTGCCCACACCCTGATACCTGATTGCAAGGTGTTTAAAAAAGACGCTTGGTGTCTTCCAGTGGCTGTTTCTATCACTGGTGACAAGCTACCTGTCATCTGGCAACGGTCGTTAAACCCACTGCATGTTGGAATGATGCGTCCGACTTGGATTATAGTGCGTCTTTTTGGCTTAACCTTAAAGTCGGTCACTGACGGAGATTTTCCAGCTATTGCCGTCCATGGCCGTTTAGTATTAGTATCCAAGACACAAAGTCTGCTTAGTCCATAGATTTCCAGACAAAGTGTACGGATGGGCACTTGAGTATTTACTTTTTTGAAATCGTCCCATTTAGATTAAACCATCCGGTGATGAATTCATCATTCCATTGTCTGGAGATCGGTGCAGGTACAACAACCAATCCCAGATCAAAAGCTACACAGTATTTTTACCAGCAGAACTGAGCAAGGTCAGACAAGAATACACAGCGACAACATTTTTACTAGCTGCTAATGAGTAAACAGTAACGGCATAATTTCCGACCGCATTTAACTAGCGCCAGACTAAAGAACAAAATAACATAACAATTCGTGCACACATCGAGCGCAATTCTTTTTTCAGTTATCTTAGCACCAAGCAAACTGATTAGATCATATATATTGGAGCTCCGTCCAGCGGCATAATTATTTTACGCCATGTGTACGCGCCTCATACAAAGGGGTTAAAAGGTGGATTAGGGTCAGTAGTGCTAATCATGAGGTGTGGGGACAGCCATGTTTAAAGTACATTATGCACCTGAAACAAATCTCATTATAAAAGCATGTTAAATATTTATGCTTGCACCTTAACATATACATAATGCTGCACCTTGCTATGACACCAACAATATATCATAATGAAGCACGCGAGGGGGTTTACGTGGTGTGTTCTGACGCAACGGTGTGGGCCAATGAATAATATTTCAGCAGTTCACAATTACAGTGACATTAGGCACTTTGACGTACATGATAATTCCCTGAATGAGTTTTTGAATATTCTGGGAGTAGCAAAGAAAGTCGTATTTCGTCAGTCTTTTGAAATTTCCGAAGGGCTGCCAAAGCAATTTCACTGGGTTCAGATATTCGCTGAATAAGACGGCAATAAGCCACTTCAATACATATTTCAAAATTACGGAAGCATAAAGACATGACACAAAACTAGCATTGCGAACCAATTGTTAGTTATGTGCAAATGTGAAGGCACTGGGTCTTTCTTCTCTGACGATGTCATTCAAGCTGTTTAAGCTATACCTGAGTTTTGTTGAAAATACCCGAAGCTGTGTTAGGCACCTGATAGCGATCTCACTATACCAAACCATATGTGCGGAAAAGAAATGCTTTTTTATTGCAGCAAGTATTCGTCGTTTAATGAATGCCGCAGAGTTTCGCCCATTTTCATGTATTTGATCTCCTTTATGAAGAGTTAATGCCAATCATTATAGGGTTATAATCCAAACAGTTACCAAAGTTACAACTACTTGCCAATATGCTTGGATGGTTGCATTTAATATTGTTCAACGTCTTGTGAACACATCGAGGGAATTGGCATAAAATAATCGGGCTTAATGTGCACAACCAACGGCTGCCAGACGTCGATGCAACCTCTTCTACTATGACAATCTTATAAAACCAAATACCATATAAGACGCCAATATATCTACACATATCGACTAATTAAATGGTAAAGCGACCCTGACAATTATCTGTGTCACACGTCAGGCCATGAAATCAATTTCTACGGGGATCTGAGCTATGCGCTTCATCGCTTATCATTAGCGCAATATGAGCGCTATTAAAGCCAATCGATTGAGGAGCTCATAAATCACATATCCTGCGGGTATACTCTATTGGCATTTTGGTGGTGCACGAATAGATTTCCGCAGAATGAACGTGCAGTCTGGTAACACAATGGCTGGCTTCGCATTCGATGCTTGGGCTGTTGCTTATTATAGTATGCTCATTTGAGCCGAAATGTTCTTCCTATAATATTTCGTTACCACTTTTTATTTAATAATTTCGAATGACGGCAACTATTGTTTTCGCAAGCGTTGCAACAGTGTCCCGCGAAGTTATTTACAAAATCAGCGCATGGGCTTTGTCCAGATATATTCGTCGGTTTGTAAGTGCTGCATGGCAAATACTCGCGCTTATAACTGGTCGAAATGTCTAATATTGACCGCTGGATAAGCATGCATTTGAAACAATGTGTATGTTATGAACGGGGAGTTTGTGTTTGTATGAAGTGTTTGCGGGTTTTAAGGTGGATAGTGCGATACACACAACAATAAATAATATTCCGTGTTGCCTTTGTCAGATCCATTGCATTGAATGGGCACCTTGATTTATTATCTCAAACAATCCCATATTTGTTACCTCTTCAAAAATGACATATGCATTTGACGTGAGCTGGCTGATAAATATAATCTGCGCATTTTTAATTAGGATGATGGCCACGTAATGACGTAGGTGGTATTCTCAATGATGATTACTTCCGCTCACTCACTCATTATTATCGTGAGATATGATTACAAATAAGATCTATATTCATTAAACGTCCCGTTAAGCATCCACAATGCAACATTTCTGTGTTGTCATGCCAATATTCCAGAACACAATCAAGTCTTTTCATGCGTCAACAATTATACCTCGGTGATTGTCGACATTCACAACCGCGCCAGGTTGTATAGTGGACGTGTGTCTAACGTATGATATTGCCTGTAAACAAACTGGCTGTTCGCTTTGCACAGTAGAAACTGTACTTCACAGGCTTAAAAATCGAATATTACAAACCAATTCGTAGAATAGTAGGGTCTTAAATCATTGCTTCGTATTGCGTTGTCGCGTTTATATTGGCATTACCTAAACGTCCATGTAGGTTATTGCACGAGGTATATATGGAAACGTACCATGTGTGATCCCATGGCGCCCTATTAACCCAGAGATGTTTTTATTACGTCAGGACCATTTACAGGTGATGTAACTTGGTGGGCCGTCTGGCTGCAAGGTGAGAAATTGCTTTGATGGAGACATTAATATGGACTCAGCCAAGATCAACATTGACCATATTTCGCTCACCTGCCAAATCCCTCGCCGTTACCCCTGTTCCAAACCACACACTGCAAAGCTTTGTCGCACGCCCTCATGACATTGCTAAAACACTTCGTTCGTTTGGCACACTGGCAGTATGTCTGTAAAGCAGGCTCCGAGAACACCCATCCGGGCCCCGTAGCCATAGTTCGCGTATGTAAACGTACAGTTGTCTCGGCATAATATTGATGCTGACATATATGGTTGGTTTTTAAACGTGCTGTGAACACATCGAGGCAATTGGCAAAACAGTTACCCCGAATCGAGTCCATTTAGCCCTGTCGTGCTACTATGGCAGACCGTGATATCAAACGGTCGGCAGTAACCTGAACTCCCGTTTGATAGTTCACGTTCGATAGCATAACGCAGAACTACGTATCAAGTTGAATCTATTGAAATATATTTACGTGTTGTTTACTGGGGCTTTGGGCAAAGTTGTGGCATCTGACATGCTCGGGATAGACACATAGATCAATATATCAGCAAGTTATGCATTACCTTCTGGAATGGGATTTATACTGACAAAATCTCATCTGAGCCTATTGTGAGAATTACAATCAGTGTTCAGTCATTCAGCGGAGAATATTTAGATAAATTGCACAAGAAGGTACAACAACAGCGCAACCATACGCTTACTAAGGGTGGCGATTGTATTGTCTCTAATCTTGGAAAACGTGGCGGTATTAGGGGTTCATCATGTCGTTAACGGAGATGTATCAGGTAGCCAGGCCGTGCTCAGTGATGGTCTGGGCCTTGTTATTGCATATATAATGCGCCATTGTGATTCACGGACCGCAACCTTTATTCTGATCATGTTTTTCTACCCGAGGAAACAGGAAGCGACTAAAATTTTCAAGTACATAAACCGATGATTGTCCAGCTTCAAGTGGCCCTGTGTCACATTAATCGGTTTGCTGTAAGTATCATCAGAGAAACATGCTGCGGCGACATGGGCCGCGTCCGGTAGTATTTGTTAACGCTCTTTGCAGGTACAGCATGGCGAGTACTCATGCTTACAAGTGGTCGAATTGTTCATTATTGACCCGTTATCTACTGGATTAGCCTGTATTTGAAGGAACCAGGGTCGTTGTGAACGGGTAGTTTGTGTTTGGGTAGATTGTTAACGGGGCTTCACGGTGGATTGTACGATACACAAAGCAACGTACTGAAGAATACAACGTGGTCGGTATTCGGCATCGAACGGGCACCAGAATTTGTTATCTCAATCCATCCCATGTTTATTATCTTTGCAAATGTGCCTCGTGCATTCGTTGCGAGTGGCTGATAAATAGGCTGGCCTGGCTGTGTGACCACGTGCGTGCTATTCTCAATGTTGAATACTTCCACTAATTGTCATCGGGAGATACGGTCATGAATAAGATCGATATTCTATAAACATCCCATACGCCATCCACAATACAGCATTGGCGCGATTTCAACATTCCCGAATACAATCAGGTTTCCTCATGCTCATACAACTAGACTATCGCGGTTGTCGACATTCGATGCATCGCTAGGTTTGATATAGAACGCGTTTCTTACGGATACCATTGTCTGTACCCAACAACTATTTGCTTTGCAGAGTTGAAACTGCACTTCGCAGGCTTAAAAATACATTATTGCATATAAATTCGTACAATAGTTGGGTCCTAAGGCATAGCTTCGTGTTGCGTTGTCACGTTTATATTGACATAACCTAAACGTCCATGTGGGTTATTGCACGAGGTATATATACATATATAATATGGAAACGCACCATGCGTGATCTCATGGCTCCCTATTAACCCAGTGATATTTTTGTTTAATTGCGTCTGGTTCAATTACAGATGATGTAGCTGGGTGGGCCGTCTGGCTACAAGGTGGGAAATTGCTTTGATGGAGACATGATTATCGACTCAGCCAAGATCAACATCGACCAAACCTCGCTCACCTGCCAAATCCATCGCCGTTACCCATATTCCTAACCACACACCTTCACACCTCCAATCTTTTCTCACGCTCTCATGTCATTGCTACAATACTTAGTACTTTTGGCACATGGGCGGTATATCTGTAAAGCTGGCACCGAGAACGTCAATCCGGGCCCTGAAGATGTATCTCGCGTATATGAACGTATACAGTTATCTTGGCATTAGATTGATGCCAACACATGTCGCACTTTAATTCTCGGGAAGTACACCGTCGTCTGTTACATGATTAACTGAGAGAATGGAATGACGTGAATACTCAAAGGAGCATATCGTTGGAATAACCGGTAAAGTTATTGCTTGGGATCAGTTCTGTTACAGACAATGCTTATTTCAGAGGCAATGTATTCAGTTTCCTGAATTGCACGTGTGCAATCGTTATGAGTATGCTATATCCTGCCCACACCTTGATACCTGATTGCAAGGTGTTTAAAAAAGACGCTTGGTGTCTTCCAGTGGCTGTTTCTATCACTGATGACCAGCTACCTGTCATCTGGCAACGGTCGTTAAACCCACTGCATTTTGAATGATGCGTCCGTCTTGGATTATGAGGGCGTCTTTGTGGCTTAACCTTAAAAGCGGCCTTTGAGGGCGATTTTCCAGCTATTGCCATCCATGGCCGTTTTGTATTATTATCCAAGACAGAAAGACTGATTGGTCCATAGATTTTCAGACAAAGTGTACGGATGGGCACATGAGTATTTCATTTTTTGAAATCGTCCCATTTATATTAAACCATCCGGTGATGAATTCATCATTCCATTGTCTGGAGATCGGAGCAGTTACAACAACCAATCCCAGATCACAGCAACACAGTTTGTTTCCCCGCAGAACCGAGCGAGGTCAGACAGCATTTAACTAGCGCCAGACTGAAGAGTAAAATAACCTAACAATTCATGCACACATCGAGCGCAATTCTTTTGTCAGCTGTCCTAACACTAAGCTAACTGATTGGATCATATATATTGGAGCTCCGCCCAGCGGCATAATTATTTTACGCCATATGTACGCGCCTCATCCAAAAGGGTTAAAAGGTGGATTAGGGTCTGTAGTGCTAGTCATGAGGTGTTGGGACAGCCATGTTTAAAGTACATTATGCACCTGAGACAAATCTCATTATAAGAGCATGTTAAATATTTATGCTTGCACCTTAGCATATACATAATGCTGCACCTTGCTATGGCACCAAGAATATATCATTATGACGCACGCGAGGGGGTTTTCGTGGTGTGTTCTGACGCAACGGTGATGGCCAATGAATTATATGTCAACAGTTCACAATTGCAGTGACATTAGGCACTTTGACGTACATTGGAATTTCCTGAATGAGAATTCGAATATTCTGGGAGTAGCAGAGAAAGTCGTATTTCGTCAGTCTTTTGAAATTTCCAAAGTGCTGCCAAAGCAATTTCACTGGGTTCAGATATTCGCTGAATAAGACGGCAATAAGCCACTTCAATGCATACTTCTATATTATGGAAGCATAAAGAAATGACACAAAACCAGCATTGCAAACCAATTGTTAGTTATGTGCAAACGTGTAGCCACTGGGTCATTTTATGCTCATGTATTTACGAACGCTCCGACGATGTCACTCAAGCTGTTAAAGCTATATTTGACTATCGTTGAATTTACCAGAAGCTGTGTTAGGCACCTAATAGCGATCTCACTATACCGAACCATATGTGCGGAAAGGGAATGCTTTTTCATTTCAGCAAGTGTCCGTCGTTTAATGAATGATGCAGTCTATCGATGTTTCAAACGCACAAGCGTGGCTGTAAATGCTTGTGGCTCATTCAAGAAGAGTTTCGTCCATTTTCATTTTCGTCTCCTTTCCGAGGAGTTAGTCGCAATAATTACAGGGTTATTATCCAAACAGTTACCCAAGTTACAAACTACATCCCAATATGCTTGGATGATTGCATTAAATCTTGTACAACGTCTTGTGAACACATCGAGGGAATTGGCATAAAATCGTTTGACTAAAATGTGCACAACCATATGCGCTGCCAGTCACGTCAATCCAACCTCCTGTAATATTACAGTCTTCTGTAACCAAATACCATCTAAGGACGCCAATATATCTAGACATGGCAGTGTCGACTAATTAAGCGACTGGTAAAGTGTCACACCTCAGGCCATGAAATCAATTTCTACGGGGATCTGAGCTATGCACTTCATCGCCTATCATTAGCGCAATATGAGCGCTATTAAAGCCAATCGATTGAGGGGCTCATAAATCACAGATCCTGCGGGTATACTTTATTAGCATTTTGGTGGTGCACGAATAGATCCCGAAGAATGAGCGTGCAGTCTGGTAACACAATGGTTGACTTTGCATTCGATGCTTGGGCTGTCGCTTATTATCGTATGCTCATTGGAGCTGAAATGTTCTTCCTATAGTATTCAGTTACCATTTTACTTAATAAGTTAAAATGACGGCAATTATTTTTTCACAACAGTTGCAACAGTGTCCCGTGCATATTAGATATTGAATTGTCGCTCTCAGCACTTTTTAACATGCCTACACGATATTCTTCGAATCGCTATTACAAACACCCCTAGACAAACTCAATATTGCCGCTGCGTTTGCCGGTCAATTATCAGCCTTAATGTCAGCTGCTAAACTGTGCCATGCTCTGATTGTACAGGCGTCACAAGACAAAAGGTCCAACGCCAACAACCCTTGACTCATACTTAAGGTTTCCGTACACTTACAGAGTTTTCCGTTGTATGTCACGTTCTAGTTGTCAGCTAGGCAATTTTGTGTGAAATTGCCTTTTTTCTATTTTGGTTCAATAATGTTTGGTGTGTCCAAAGTGGTTATCCAAACATCTAGTAAAACATTCAGAATTCACAAATGATACACACGCGGAAACTTTGTAGGCTAGCTGGTTGACATATGCCAACCCTAATATACTGTCTACTAAGAAAGTATGCTCCTTTAAAGTAACGCACTCAAAATATGTTGGTTAACGCAGTGATTTGTTTTGCCAGGGATGGGATTATGTCGTTTCGTCTAGTGCACTAAATGCAAGGACAGTTATCACCTGGGTGGATTTGACGGTGCTTTCTAATGAATACAACATCAAGAGACGGATGTGTAGGGAGTATAACCGTCGTGCCTTTCGTCTCATTTGATGGCAACTGCTGGTAATAAACGACAGTTGGCTTAGCATAGCTATTCAACCTGCTACTGTGCATATAGATCAACATAGCAGTAAGTAATGCAGTACCTTCTGCCTTGGGATTAAAATAGACCAAATCTCATTTGAGCCTATCGGTAGAATAATAATGAGTTTTTCCTGCAAAATATCCCACGGAGTATTTAGTAATTCAGTGGGGAATATTTAGATAAATCGCAACGTCGCAACCATACGCTTACTAAGCGTGGTGATTGTATTGGCTTTAATCAAGTAAAACGTCACGGTATACCGTGTTAATCATGTCGTTACGGGAGATGTGTCATTTAGCCAGGCCGTGCTCAGCGATGGCTTTGGTCTTGTAATTGTATCTTTAAAACGCCTTTGTGATTCACGGGCCGCAACCTTTATTCTGATCATGTTTTTTCTCGTCGTGGAAGCAGGAAGTGATTTTAATTTTTAATTTAAGTCCATAAACCGATGATTGTCCTGCGTTACCTACACTTGTGCCACATAAATCGGTTGCCAGCAGAAACATGCTGCGGCGACATGGGCCTTGTCCGGTTGTGTTTGTCGGTTTGTAAGTGCTGCATGGCAAATACTCGTGCTTATAATTGGTTAAAATGTTTAATATTGACCACCGGATTAGCCTTCATTTGAAACAATCTGTATGTTATGAACGGGGAGTTTGTGTTTGCATAGAGTGTTTGCGGGTTTTAAGGTGGATTGGACGATACACACAGCAATAAATAATATTCCGTGTTGCCTTTGTCAGATCCATTGCATTGAACTAGCACCTTGGTTTATTATCTCAATCAATCCCATATTTGTTACATATGCAAAAATGACATATGCATTTGACGTGAGCTGGCTGATTTACTTGGGTTGATGGTCGCGTAATGACGTAGGTGGTATTCTCAATGTTGATTACTTCCGCTCACTCATTATTGTCGTGAGATATGATTACAAATAAGATCTATATTCATTAAACGTCCCATTAAGCATCCACAATGCAACATGACTGTGTTGTCATGCCAATATTCCGGAACACAAAAAAGTCTTCTCATGCGTCAACAATTAGACCTCGGTGATTGTCGACATTCACAACCGCGCCAGAATGTATAGTGGGCGTGTGTTTAACGTACGATGTTGCCTGTAAACAAACTGGCTGTTCGCA
Source organism: Urechis unicinctus (assembly GCA_034190875.2). Lineage (NCBI taxonomy): Eukaryota > Metazoa > Annelida > Polychaeta > Xenopneusta > Urechidae > Urechis > Urechis unicinctus. The sequence goes on along the minus strand of CM067353.1, from coordinate 24,392,924 downwards.
TTGCACAGTAGAACTGCACTTCGCAGGCTTAAAAATCGTATATTGCAAACAAATTCGTAGAATAGTTGAGTCTTATATCCTAGCTTCGTATTGCGTTGTCGAGTTTATATTGACATTACCTAAACGTCCATGTGGGTTATTGCACGAGGTATATATGGAAACGTACCATGTGTGATCCCATGGCGCCCTATTAACCCAGAGATGTTTTTATGACGTCAGGGCCAATTACAGGTGATGTAACTGGCTACAAGGTGAGAAATTGCTTTGATGGAGACATTAATATGGACTCAGCCAAGAACAATATTGACCATAACTCGCTCACCTGCCAAATATTTCACCGTTACCCATGTTCCAAACCACACACTGCAAAACCTTTTCTCACGCCCTCATGACATTGCTAAATCACTCGTTCTTTTGGCACACTGGCAGTATATCTGTAAAGCTGGCTCCGAGAACGCCAATCCGGGCCCCGTAGCTATATTTCGCGTATATGAACGTACACAGTTGTCTAGGTATAAGATTGATGCTGACATATGATGAACCTTAACTCTCATGTAGTTCTGCGTTCTCTGTTATATGTTTAATTGGGGTATAAAGGGGACGTGATTACGCAAAGGAGCACCTCGGTCGAATAACCGGTAAGCGTAATGAGAAATTGGTAGGGTCATAGACTAAGCCTATCTCAGAGACAATGTATGCAGAAGTTTCCCAAATCACACGATTATCAGCGTGTGCAATCGTAATGGGTATGTTATATCCTGCCCACACATAGAAACTTGATTGCAGCCCATTTAAACCTGACGCTTGGTGTCTTCCAGTAGCTGTTTCTATCAGTGGCGACAAGCCACCTGTCATCTGGTCTGCAGGAAGTAGTCTGATTATTTGATCAATAGGTGTAAATCCCACTGCACCTTGGAATGGTACGCCCGTTCTTGCTTGTTGTGAGTACTTTTGGCTTCACCATAAGAGCGGTCTCTTACTGAGATTTTCCCGCGATGGCCACCCATGGCCGTTTAGTGTTAGTATCCAAAACAAAAAGACTGATAGATCCATAAATCCCCATCCAATGTGTGCGGATATGTCCCCCGGGTCTAGAAGTTTGGGTAATACAAAGCTTGTACAACCAATCGTCACTCATATTATTGAGTCCTTTGAACATGCCTGTATGAAGGCGTTGTTCACTATATATCAGTCCTAATAAGAGTAGTGGGTAACGCCTTTAAACGCCTAATAGTATGATTGCATCACGGTAAATGTGTAGCGAGAGTTTCATAAGTGTGGTGGGGCTTAATATGTGCTTTACTATGGTCGGGAAAAAAAATCCGTTCGATGGACAGGTAAACCTTCCTCTGATCATCCTGACAACTCAGTACACTACAATGTCTACTTGCCATGAAATACTTATCAATTATGACACCTCTATCCATTTTCTCTGACACATCCTCCCATGTATTCATGCTGATCGTTTGACTGACCAATTTGCTGATCTTTACATTGTTTGGACGTAAGAAATTATTTACCATACATTTCCGCATTTGTTTGTAAATGGACCAGGATATGAGCAGTTAAGGTACACGGCTATTAACGCTGGTCCAACCTGATCCCACACCATTTAACACAACGGTTTGTTTTCTATTACTGATTGGCTCATTCATGCTATTGCTGCCCTACTAAGACTATATGTTAGCTAATCGTCAACAGTGTATGACATTCTATGGAAACTCTATGTATAGGTTAGGCAATCTCGGTTGAGCTCAAAAACTTGCTGAGTTGAATGCAATAAGATATGCTCTAGCGAGAGTTCCGTCATGCGCTGCACATTGTTGCTCAGTTAGCATAGCCAAACACACAACTATACTCAAGATCAGGCGTACATTGCCGCCTTTGTTCAGATTACAGCTGTGTACCATCTGACCCACGTGAACACCAACCGAGGAAGCATCAGCTTGAGGGATCAGTTTGCGTTGGACGTATTCGTCATGGACTGTCGCATCGCCGTTTTTGTTAGTATTTCGACCATTTATCAGGGATATAACATTCCAAATGCTTGATCTTGCGTGGCGAATCTCATGCATCTACCGTATTATCAGGTGTAAATATTTCTTATTTATTTATCAAGATTATGAGTGAGAAAAGCTGTTGTATTGGAGTTATCTGGGGAAATCAAAGAGCATGTACGCTGGGGCTACGGTGAGCTCCATCCTTGACCAGAACAAGTAGGTCACACCCTGACTTCCCTAGGGACTGAGTATAAAATATTAGATCCAAGGCTCATTCGGCAAATATACATGTACTACAGTATGTCAACTATGTCTAGTTTTTAGCTATCGTTCCTTAGGGGACACACTTATTGTTACGCTTTCTTACATTTTACATTAATTACACATGCCACGAAACTGTGCTGATGGAAATGATGCCTCCTGTTTCGTTATTTAACAGACTTAAAGGGAACGGATCCATCGTTCACCGTGTATACGTGCCAATCAAACCCCTTGTTCCTCACAACATCTCACGCGTAAATATCCGAAGTTGTATGATTTTTGGCTTTAAGAGTACAACAGCGTCTAGACATCATCTCCCTCATCTAACCAGAATATTAAGCGATTTAGAGCCTTGATGTTGATACCACGTTATCATTACGTAAGGCAATATGGCGCTTGTCATAAAATTATAAGGCAGTGCGGCGCTTGTCACAATAATGTAAGGCAGTGTTGCGCTTGTCACAATAATGTAAGGCAGTGTGGCGCTTGCTACAATAATCTAAGTCAGTATGGCGCTTGTCACCATAATCTAAGGCAGTATATAACGCAACTGCAACATTGGTCTCTCACACTGATATAACATTGGTCTCTCACACTGATATAACATTGGTCTCTCACACTGATATAACATTGGTCTCTCACACTGATATAACATTGATCTCTCACACTGATATAACAATGGTCTCTCACACTGATATAACATTGGTCTCTCACACTGATATGACACTGATATAACATTGGTCTCTCACACTGATATAACATTGGTCTCTCACACTGATATAACATTGGTTTCTCACACTGATATAACATTGGTCTCTCACACTGATATAACATTGGTCTCTCACACTGATATAACATTGGTTTCTCACACTGATATAACATTGGTCTCTCTGATATAACACACACTGATATAACATTGGTCTCTCACACTGATTGGTCTCTCACACTGATATAACATTGGTCTCTCACACTGATATAACATTGGTCTCTCACACTGATATAACATTGGTCTCTCACACTGATATAACATTGGTCTCTCACACTGATATAACTGGACATTGATATAACATTGTCTCTCACACTGATATAACATTTCTCACACTGATATAACTGATGATATAACATTGGTCTCTCACACTGATATATAACATTAACAGTCTCTCACACTGATATAACATTGGTCTTGATTGGTCTCTGATATAACACACTGATATAACAACACATTGGTTTCTCACACTGATATAACATTGGTCTCTCACACTGATTCTCACACTGATATAACATATATAACATTGGTTTCTCACACTGATATAACATTGATCTCTCACACTGATATAACATTGAACTCTCACACTGATATAACATTGGTTTCTCACACTGATATAACAAGTGTTTCTCGCAACTTAATGGCATTATTCATCGTTCTTTAAAACCATAATTTTCTTCTTCAAGATGACGCGAACGACCCTTGCAATTTCTTTTCATACTGATTTCTTTTGAAGTCCACGCCGATACATCATTTAACTTTTTTATGGATGCAAAATTAGAACGCTTGTACAATGTGCCTCTCTCTGATAAAAACATTTGCCTCCCATATCGATACAAAATATGACTCAAAGCCTTTACAAAACATCTCTCGCATCCAACGAAACGGAACACTCTAGGGAAAAAAGTAGAGAAAACTGATCGCAAAAAGTGCGGTGGTGAAGAGGATCGATATATTTGTGTCAAACAAGCAATAATTTGATGGAATCAGTAATGCCCTCTGTTGAGCCATCTACTCATCAGCCCCACTTTTTCTTCGACGTGCTTGGAATCTTGCATAATCATGCAGAGCTGTAGGTCGCAATATGCCCACTAGAGTAAAAGAGGAGAACACTTCCCAGTCGTAATTTTGATTTCGTCGAATACCTATCATGAGATTTTTATGAGATTCGAAATATATTCAATAAGGCCTAATTATCACGAACCAAAATGACCCGTGGAGTAGAGTGGAAACGGTCATTGAGGAAGTGAACCAAATAAGTCGATCATTATAGGGCGATTCGACCACACTACCCTACCTCGCAAAGGTTATCTATAACTGCCTCCTCGCTTGGACGACTCCCACAGTCAGTTGGACTAAGTCGAGGGCAAGCTCTCAGCGCTGACGTTCTCCGACACCTGACTGCAGTCAGGAGCAGTAGGCCGCGTCCAGCGTTGTCGGAGTTGGAGGACCACCCGCTACGCGCCAAGTCTATTAGTATAAGTAATTAACAAGGAGTTACGCAAGAGCCCGGCTTACTCAACGTGCCCTGTCATGTCGTATTGGCTTGACACACACAGCAACAGTGACGTCATTCAAGAAGAAACCGACGTCTACACGGTTTTGATTATCCCGCTTCTGGTTGTGCTTTGTGTAGTGTTAAACTGCATTGCTCCAGTTGAGCTCGACCTAGCTTGTCAGAGGTACCACGAGTCTAGTCCCATGTTTTATAAGGGTGTACGGTGAATGATTGTCGAGGAATCTGGACTCGCATAAACACAAACTACGACGCTAATTGATCAATGAGAACACGAGAAAAAGTCAAATGTGAGAACAAAAACAATTGCAGTGTGTTTCCCGCCGTTTCATTTCTGTGCAGCACCCCGTGCTCAGCCCGTATCAGAGGCATTTGCTATCCCGCCAAGGGACGGTCAGCGTTGGCCAGTATTGCTAATGTATGGATGCTTACGAAGGAGACGCCACAAGTTGGTAAGCCAGATTTACTGCTAGTTAGGCTGGCAATCTGCATTTAGCTTGACAAAGATGTAATATGTGTGTCGGCTTTGATATGCACCCGCACCCCTATCCCCCCACCTCACCCCACCCCCGACAACACTTCTCACTTTCACCTTCTGTATTCACACCTGCCACCTTCCATAACGCTCCCTATTGCCACCTCAACCGCCACTCTTCTACGCCTGCCATGATCCTCCGTCCACGCCTGGCCCATTCTTCCCTCGACCTAAACCGGCAAATGCAGCTTTTCACACTCTTAGGCCCTCGCGCCATTTGCTCCGAGCAGTTGTCCACGATCTTTTCTGGAAAGTAGAGGTCGACTCACGGAAAGGCTGGTGAGAGAGAGAGTGAGAGAGAGAGAGAGAGAGAGAGAGAGAGAGAGAGAGAGAGAGAGAGAGAGAGAGAGAGAGAGAGAGAGAGAGAGAGAGAGAGGGCGCCGACGAGGCCCCGCTAGAGGGCTCAGGTCACGAGGCGATCATGATCCTCTATTCATTAGTAACCTACTCAACAAATGATTGCTCATTGAACCACCTGCTGCGCTCTCCGACAGCTCCCTCGCCGTCCGCGCCCTCCAATTCCTCCACTAGACGTCGCCACAGGCAGCTGGCGTGCCAGCAAAGGCGATGATTGCCAGCATATCACACTCGGACGCTGGCTGTTGCTGCTGCCGCCGCTGCTGCGGACGAGGGATGCTACCGCGCCCACTCAAGCAATGTACTTGGCTTATGCATTGTTTCTCTTTTGTTGTGAAGTGCGCTCCTGCTTGACTTCCTGAGCGCAGCACGCGGAGTATTGCTCGCCTCCCATTGGTGGGCTGAGTGACATGTGACCAGAGGCAGTTAAGGTCGGCGTTGGAGTTCTTGATTCAAATCGAGCAGAACGCAGGACAAACGCGAGAAGCCTTCTCTCACGCGACCCGCGCGGCTCTTCAAGATGGAGGCACCGGGATTAAGGAGTGACCACGCCGTCTCTGTGACAGACAAGCTGAATCGAGCATGGCGTCTACTGGTTTCCATATGTGTATGCAGCGCATTACTCGGAAACGTGTGAGTAACTCTAACTTCTTGACGTAACATTTACTGCACGTTAGAAACAAACTAAGCCATTGCTCAACGAAGATGTACGACAGATGCTTGTTTTGCCACCTTTATTTACTTTAAATGGTTCGATGTCGCTGTTGGGTGAAGATGTTATCACCGCCAACTCGTCCATGACTTAATTGTGCCCTAAGCCGTCAGTGTTGGCAGGTATGCAGGTATAGGATGTCACGGTGTTTTCCCATGTGACATATTTTAAGTACCTATTGCTCTTTGGCGACGCATGGTACCTCCTCCTATCCGCCCTGCACCAGTCTCTTGTTGGTGGTCGATGCGTGTTGGTATATGTTAGGAATGACGGGATCTGACACGTTGACGGAATATCATTAACGGATATCCCGGCCTTTGTCAACGTGTTGGTAACAGGAGAGTAGCGTGATTATGGCTGTGGACGCTTCGCGAGTAGCTGGTGTGGAATAGAACTGATGACCGGATTTCAGATCTAGTTGACCGATCAGATCTAGTTGTGGCTTTCTTCTCCACGCCATCCTCACATACCCGGGTACCTCTTATAGCCTCACGCCGACCCCACGTACCAAGGTACCTCTGATAGGCTCACACCGACCATAGGTACCCGGGTACCTCTTATAGCCTCACACCGACCCCACGTACGCGCGCGGGTACCTATTATAGCCTCACACCGACCCCACGTACCCGGAAACTCTAATAGCCTCATGCCTACCCCACGTACCCGTGTATCTTCAACGCATCACACCGACCCCACGTACCCGTGTTCTTCAATTACATATATAACGCCGACCCAAGGTACCTGGTAAGTGCGTATCGTGAGTGGTTCAATGCATTCGTCACGACGCCTCGGTAACCACACCTTCCACGCGCACCGGGCTGCCGCTCATGCATTACACTTTCTGACTCGCCCCCACCCCCACCTTTGCTCCCATCACCTAATCACCAGCCGACACTATCCGTCATCTCGACAACACTCTCTACCTAATTAGAGCACATACACCCCATCCATCCATCCATCCATCCATCCATCCATCCATCCATCCATACATCACCACAATCACGTTTTATTCATAAGTTTGCGCTCTATCAATCACCACCCTTCCTCACACTTACACCTCTCTATCCATACACGATATTGATATTGCAAATGTATCAGATCACATGAATACGCACATAAGCCCGAGATTCCACCTCCTGCGGGGCGTGTAAGTCGTCCGAGGCTGCGACACATCCCGACTAACCCTGGTCAATTAGACCGCCGCACCGATCTATTCCCGAAACTATCCCGCCTGCTCACGCCATCGCCACCAGGTGCGTTAAGTGATGGTAATAAGGCCGTTCGCCTGCCGTCGCCTAACCTGTTATGCGAGCCGTCCCGATATCTCAGGTCCTAACAAACTGTTGCTCCCACGGCACCTACTGTATTGTTACAGTTGACTTGATTGGCTTTACAGGGCGGTAAGTGCTGATGCTGCTCGTTAGGCGGCGTTGGAATCTGATCCATTCCATTGTGATGTGCGAACCGTCGGGTTCGTCATCACTCCTATCCGCTTGTGTGTTCAACCTGTGATATTTACTTTTTCATGTTGCATGCTGACCCTTCGATCCTTTTGATCCACAGCTCGTGTGACGATAATGCGACGTGCGGGGGCGGAGCGGTGGTGCATCAGGACGCGGAACGGAACCGGAATATCAGCAAACTCCTCGACTCGCTCCTCGACGGCTACAAGAACTATATCCGACCCGGCATCGGAGGTAGGCTGATCTCGCGGTGAGGGGCTAAGTATCTGCCCACACATATTTCATCAGGCTGTCTATTGGCCAGTCAGTCCCATATAGTGAGCGTCTCCCTGGAATGTTGATTATTGCCAATGAACTTGAACCGCAACACGTTACGCAAGCCGTTTTCTGGTGACGTCACCGGAGGGTGCGCATTGCCTGATGGACGGGGATATATTTCAAGAGCCCAACATTTGTCATGCTGTCAGTCGATGATATACGGTTATATTTCTGAAGAAGGAAGACTAGTCAGAAGTAAAAAGCTGCAGACCGACATTATTTTGGCAGCAATGGCGCGGTTGCTGCAACATCCACGTTGATGTTTCTGCATTGATGAGCTTGTGATACAGCTGACAGAATGACAGCAGCAATGACGAGGTTGTCATAGCATTGACAGTACGGAGCGGATGTGAAAGCATAGACAGTATTGTTGTAGGCATGATGCGGCTGTCATAGCATTGACGACATGGTTTGTAGCCATGACGCGGTTGTTTTTGCTTTGACGACATGGTTTGTAGTCATGACGCGGTTGTTTTTGCTTTGACGACATTGCTTGTAGCCATGGCGCGGTTTTCACAGCGTTGGTGGCATGGTTTGTAGCTGCGACGAGGTGGTGATATAATTAAAGGCATGGTTGTAGCCATGACGATATTATGTATGGCATTGACGTTATGGTTGCCACCTTGACGAGCAGTATCGACGTTTTGGCAGAATTGACAAGGATGTTATAACATTGAAAAGCATTGTTGCAGTATGGCTGGGGTAGTAGCAGCAGCAATGTTTGTTGCATTGGCGACGTTAATGGCAGCATTGATAAGGTTGCGACATAATTGACGGTGCTGTGGCATTATTGACGTATTGGCGGCAGCATTGATGTTGTGTTGGCAGCATCTATGTGATGTTTGCTGCATTGATGTGGTGTTGGCAGCATCGATGTGATGTTGGCAGCATGATGTGGTGTTGGCAACATTGATGTGATGTTGACAGCATTGATTTGTTTAATTGATGAAATATAGTTTTGTATGCACCCGCATCATCTCACCGTCGCTCTTTCAGCCAGGCTGAGATATGTCGCGGGGCAATCCATTATGCACCACGCCGTGAAGACGGCGGCTGCGTTGATCTATTATGAAGGGGTGTAGGGGGAGCGGATCAAATGAGATAAAAGCTGCTGGATTACTGGGTTGGTAATGAATGATAAATGTTAGTGTCTTGATCGTATGATAGAACACTAAGTATCCATATGAAACCCGCGTCAGGAACTTGGGCGGGGCTGACAGTAACCTGCGCTCTCTCGCCCGTAACTCTCACAGCTATGATTCATATGAAAGCAGGACATGTCAATGTTGCCTTTATCACCCCGGCATAATGCGTCTAATACCGTGCGAAATTCAACTGACTCTCATTGGTGACATGTTCTCTACGTATGAGAGAGACGATCTGGACGCGCACGTTTATTGTCAGAGGACGTGGCAACTTTTCTTCCTCGTTTTTGTTGCACCTAAACTGAAGCTTAGCGTAATAAAGATTAAGGAAAGTATTAATTGTAGCTCAAATTTGGCATCAAGTGTGTATTATGATCAATGGACGTCATATCCTATAAGATATCACGACTAGCAGATCACATAAGCCTGGTTTCTCTCTCTCTGCTTGCAGGTCCACCGCTTCTTATAGATATGAACATTTTGATTCGCAGCATGGGCCCAATATCAGAGGAAGAGATGGTAAGTGAGACGCGACGTCCATCACGCCTAACGCGCCGCATAAAATCATCTTATCCCCAACCCAAATTCACCTTCACGCTGCGCCATGGTAGTATAGACTACTCTGATGCAAGTGTTGCTTATGAGACCTCCAAGCGACCGGCGTAAGATCTACGCGAGCTGAAAAGAGCTACTGTGTACTGATGTTTGCGTGAGATGTATATATGCATGTCGAGTTGCACTGACATGGAGCTCTTGAGTGGGTAATCGCACTTGGCCGGGTCTGATGGAACCATTGAGACTTCCGACGTGAATGTGATAAACACGAGTACTTACAGGCTTAGCTATATGTTGGTAATAATAAAACTATTTCTAACAAGGGAAATGTGTTCTGGGAACAAATCGCACATTTTTGCTTCAAGTGGAATACCCATTACAGATGTAAGCGCATGTGAGTCCTGATCGAGGCACTCGGCTCCTCATAACACTCGCTGTTTTACGCAGGTCTTGAGCTGTCAAGGAATGTACGAATCGTGGACTCAAGGGGAGCTCCCGCCCATCCCTTCTACCCCCTCTCCCCTTGGCACATAGTGCCCCACACCGACCCACCCAATGACGTCAAGCTTGTTGATTGCGCTCATACGCGTCACAGAGAACGCAGCTTTCTCGTTCTACCTAATAATAGCTGCCACATTCATATCGTAACGCATAACGTGTCATTGTAGTAGGTTGCATACCTGAAGGTTCCCACTAATAAGCTACAGAGCGAGCGTAAATAGGTGATCGAGACATACCCCACGTTCGTCGATCTGTTAGCACGATTAACTCGCTCTATATCTCGCTGTAATGGTCAGCGCATCCTTTTCCCATCGCCCTCCGGCTTCAATATCTTGCGGAAATGTCCTCGATTTGTCGAACCTGGAAACATGATATGGTAAATGTCACTGAGGTGTGTTCTGTATTAACGTCGTCATCACCACGTGACGTGCTCTGTAGTTACGTCGCCGTCATCACTACTCAGCATGTTCTCGTCTGTGGCAGATGTTCTCAATGGACTGCTATTTACGCCAAGAGTGGATGGATCCGCGACTGGGCTTCGAACCACTTGGTGACCTGGACATTCTCAGGCCCAGCATCAAGATGCTCGACGTCATCTGGAAACCTGACACCTTCATCCTCAACGGCCACAAATCCTATCTTCACACCATCACATACTCCAATAAGTTGTTCCGTATAAGTCACACAGGGCACATTCTCTATTCACAGCGGTAAGTGAATTTTCTCCATCAAGAGGCACTTCAGTGTATGTGTTGAGCAGCGTATAGTGATGCAACAGACATACATAATGTGCGTGTCTGCCATACACAGATTAACCATCAAGTCGTCGTGCCCAATGCATTTACAAAAATACCCACTGGACTCCCAGGTCTGTCCCCTCTGGCTCGGAAGCTGTGAGTATAACACGTAGGAAGTGCAAGTGAGTTCAAAGGTCATATATGAATATCGCGCTACATTGTACACAATATGATCCATTTGCTTCAGTTGGCTATTCCGACCATGACGTCACATATCGATGGAAGCCGAATTTACATCCGGGTCCTGTTCGCGTCTATAAAGATATCACGATGGCGCAGTTTACTTTGACGGGCATCTCCTCATCTAACGTCACGTCCGGCCGTCAGCATGGTACGTAAGGTGATCCATAGTCTATAGCCGTTCATATGTCATGCTCGCCGGTGCTGACGTGGTGTTGCGTGGATGCGGCAGGGGGTCGTGGTGTGCTGTCTATTGAGATAGCATTGAAGAGAGAAATCGGATACTACCTACTGCAGATCTACCTGCCCATCTATCTCATCGTGATCATATCATGGGTGTCATTCTGGATCAACAGAGAGGCCACTCCTGCCAGAGTGATGCTTGGTTCGTATCAGACACAAGTCCATAAAGCCACGTCAATATATCATTTGGAATCTGCCCTTTGTGACCAGTGAATTCTGTGTGCGTGTGGTCAGGTATCACGACGCTGCTCACCACCTGTACCATCGCCATACCTGCCCGGGAAGGCATCCCCAAGGTGTCCTACTCAACTGCCTTAGATGTCTTTCTTCTTTTGTGCTTTTCTTTTGTCTTTGCCGCACTCGTCGAATATGCGGCCGTAAATTATTTTACCAAGGGCGTGGTGAAGGATGTACCGGAGGATTCAGAGGATGTAGGTCATTTGTTTATCCACGGATCTAGAATTATTATCTTTTCATACAAGTCAAATGATTTCGTTGATAAAAAATGTACTGTTCGTTTTTTGTTGCCATGGTCAAGCGTGTTTCACGATTGCTCTCTAGGAATCTGAATCAAAGAAGCCTTTGTTGCCAGCTGTGCCTATGTACACGACGTCAGGTAGCAACGGTAACGGGCGACAACCGTCGTTCCCGGGTTTCAGACCCCCCACAGACATGAACGGACACGCATTAATGGCACCAAAGAGCATCTGTCATCGACAGAGCGACAGTTGTTGGGTCATGTTTCTACACTGCCTCAAAGGCAACACCAAATATCGGTACATGAAGAGCAAACAGAAACTAGGACCAGTCAGTCTGAGTAAAATCGATTCATTAGCCAGAATTCTTTTCCCCTTTAGCTTTATTTGTCTGAATATTTTGTACTGGGCTGGTTTTCTTTATTACTTTTGACTGTTGTGTGATCGACCATTCCGTCGCTGTGTTTCTCTTTGTGTATGTCATATCACGCTCACACGTATACCGCCCGTGTCACGTTATCACCAGTGTCAATGTGGCTATTGTGTTTCCTCCGTTGATGATTATCGTACGTAACGTACGTATATTGTTGTTAGATGTGCGCCATTCGCCACCCGAGATCGCCGATAATTTATACCTGAATGGTTATTCAATCATGTGACTCTCATGCGTAGATAATCATTAGCTTATTGCTGACGTTATTTTGCTAATAGCGTGGTTGGCATAAGTTGTCTTTGTATTAGCTGTTATTACGGGGACGGTGACCAGTGGTGTGGTTATGGAACGGCGAGATGGTACCGGAATACTCATTGCTCGAAGTACAATATCTGTGATCATAAATGTTTGTTAAATATTTTTACCTAATAAACGCAGCTGCGATGTTTATATTCATTAGTTTGCTGAATCAATTATTGTCAAGGAGCCAATCAATATATTCCACTTGCAAATGCAGACCGCATTACATCATTATTCTCCTCCCATTCAAGCACTTCTGGGTTAAGTTGGGTCACTTGTGAAATACGATGACCCATAGCCCCACACTATCCAAGAATCCACTCGAGGAGTTACGCTGGAGGGAATGTGATGTGGGTCTAGACATGAGGATGATTTACTTTCCTTCTGATATTTTATCAATGAATTTTCTCTTCTTATATTGAATAAAGATGAAAGCCACATGAAGGAGTATAATGGATATTCACTGGTGAATGTAAGGTTGTACTATAGCCTGTATTTCTCCAAGCATATTTGCTGTATCCATGATTATTTGTTAAGATGTCTCAACTGGCTAAAAGCATCTGCTCGGCTTCCGTTCATTCATGTGGTAAATGTCTTTAATATGAAAATATTCACCTGCCTTGGCCGTGAAAAGTGGAATAAGATTACTGTTGGCCGTGAAAGGTTGAATAGGATTACTACAGGTAATTGGATGGTGATAACTGTGAGGTGTTGTGAGATATATGCTGTAATGCTTAAACGTTCATATAAAGGTATTTCGAGAAATAGACTTATGAAAAAGGAAGCAGCTTTGAAGATGGCTTAGATATTGAATTGAGATGTTATTTACTGCGATTGACTATCGAATAAACGCCAGCCCTCGTGGCGAGCTCAATATTGCCCGAAAGCAAACTGATATTCTGAGACTACAGACTCATTGAAATATCCCAAGACCTCACGCGATGTATCATCAACGTCCATTAACCACTTCTGATGCAGAACGCTGTTATTGAACCTGAAATGCGTCCTATTGACTCACAAAGTGTAGTGAAATTAATACAGCTGCAACATCGTTCGACAACTATCATCCAGCCAATCCGAGTGTAGTTTATACGTCACCAGGCTAGAATCATATCACCCTACTTCGATTACTAGCCTTGTGGGTAATCGAAGTAGTGTGATATTATCCAAAGACATTACATAACATCATGTGTAATGATGTAGACGTACGGCATTATTAATTCATCGAGACATTACCAGTCTTTGTATACGTCCGCTCAGCCAAAATGGGAAACTTCATCCTTCCTGTGCGACGCACAATCTGGTGGTATAATATTGTAAAAAAAAAATTCGGCTCTATGTTATATATCAGAAAGTTGGCAATATAATAGTTTTTGTAATGCAAGTAGCGATGGTAGAACGTGTTGACGAACTCGATGCAGTTACTCCCCCAAGCTGCAGAGAGTTCATATCGTGTTTCGTCAACATGCGCTCCTTGGGTACGCACATGGCTGAACAAGGTAAAAGTGTTTGGATAAGTGTAGGCATCTAAAAAAGGTCAAATTGTGTTATAATATACTCCTTACTGTGGTATGAACTACAGAACGCGAAAAAAATGATCAACCTAGACACTTGTTGAGAGGTTGTATGGCAGATAGATACATCCTTGAAATCTGAGCCGTTACTTGTCACTCGCTTATAGTGGCCTAATAGCTGAGATCAACGTGTATCGATGAGATAGAACGAAGTGATTATGACATGGATCTCATGCCTGTGCCCGACACTTGACATATAACACATGTAGCGTTAGGACTGCAATAAATTGCGTAACATCTAATCATGACGTGTTATCGTGATGAATTACTAAATCTTATTGTGTACCCCTCATGAAAGGTATCGTGACTTATGACGTTATATTATCACTGCCGTCGTTGTGCCGTGTATGGTGATCAATCGATTAACCTCATACCAAGCCCTTCCCCTGATATTATCACAACGTGTTATCGTACACTTAGATATATCTATATCTACCTATTATGACAACAACTATCGTGATTATGCCGTATCTCATGCCTTCCAACTATGACAACGTGCCATCGTGATTATGACGTATCCCATATCTACTCACTATGACAACGTGCCATCGTGATTATGACGCATCCCATGTCTACCAATTATGACAACGTGCTATCGTGATTATGACGTATCTCATGCCTTCCAACTATGACAACGTGCCCTCGTGATTAGGACGTATCTCATGTCTACCCATTATGACAACGTGCTATCGTGATAATGACGTTTCTCATGTGTAGATACCCATTATGACAATGTTGAATCGTGATTATCAACGTATCGAATACATACCCTTGTACGATGACAACGTGCCATCGTGATTAGGACGCATCTCATTGTCATTTCTACCCACTATGATGCGACAAATTGAAAGACGTGATTATGCCGTATACAAGCCCATAAAACGTGTCATATCCAATATGCAAGTTTGTCTGGGCAAATTGTATATGTATCTTACCGAGCCGAACAATTTGTATTGGTAACAGTTTGATAAAAAAGGGCAATGCATGATCCGCAGGCACCTACTTGAGGCATCTTGCGTTTTCGAAACCAGAGTATTTCAAGGTTTTCTCTGAAATTATGATGTCGAAGACCAGCACAATGCGACAAACTGAAAGCCCCTGTGGAATTCGGTATACAAGCCCATGAAATTGTCACCAGTCAAATACATATGATTGGTTCCCGAGAAGAGACAACAACGAAAACATATGTGCAACGCCAAATATATTGAATAAGTCGGCATAAGTCGGCGTAATCTTATCAAAAACATATGCTACGTGTAGGAAACAAAAACTAGGGAAGTAGAGTTAAAGAAGTTAAGACCCGTTTGTGAATCATTCACCATAGAACGATTACATATATTATCTTGTCGTGTCTATTCCAGCTTCAGAAGCAGTCACCGCCAATAGATATCTCAAGTCCTTTGGATACATTTGTATGATGAGCATGAATGGTACTATCAGTTATTGACATGGACCTAGAGGAACACATTGATCAAAAACGTTAATTCGTATATTAAAGTGATAGATGTGTGTCTCTCCTAGTTATGCGCCAATCATATCAAACTAATTACAACCCTGTAACATTACCTCAGTATAAACATGTTATGAAATAGAATGCGACTTGGTACTGTTACCTACGTCCCTCCAAGCATATTTTCTTTAACCATGAACACTTGCGTTGAAATGCGTTAACTGGCTAAATGAACACCGGCACAATATTGACCCAAAACATGCAGCGTTTCTGTCGACATAACATTTTGGTGCGGCCGTGTAAGGCGCATTAAATGCAATGCTGACCTTTGTTTCTGAGGGAAAACACGTCGCCTCAGTCACCCTTCCAATAATCCATCAGCACCCACTTCATTGCCAACTGACCACTTCTAAAGTGTTTACCCTTTTGCATAATATTGTCTCATAGCATTAAGTTGAATGGCACTAATAAAGCTGTTATGTCATACTACCCAGCCAATACGAGTAGGTATATACGGCACCAGGCTAGAATAATGTTGTCTTCTGCATAATATTCCAGTTATACAGGTGTTGATCATCATTTAAGTTACAGCAACCTGCTAGCAACTAATGCGGAGGGAAATCGAAGAAGGGAGATATTATCTACCGACAGAGCATAAAATTATGTGTAATGAGGTCAACATTGGGTATTGGTCAACCAGCAAAACGTATGGTTGCCTCATAACTGTGATCAAGACGCATCGTTAAGATAGCACCGAGAAGCATCGATGCTGTGCACGTCATGTTTATTTCACACTACATACCACTCGCTTGATAACATCCATGAAAAGTTCGTCAACCTCAGCTTCCTCGTATTCATGTCGTAGTGATCCATCAATCACTAAGCGACATATCATACCATTCCCCTTTTCATATTATCATAACGTTTAAGTAAGCTTACAGTGTAATATAGGAGACTCGCATATAGTGCACCGGGCACGGATTGTCAAAATTAATCTCTGGCCTAACACCTTTCAATGTGCCGACCAAAATTGACCATACAAGAAACAATCATGATCATGATTGGGTGATGCATTGTTGAACAGAGTAATCTGGACATCACAGGTCGTCACCTGCGATAGGTCGATATAGCTTGCCTACAGAAACTGCTGCTGGTCTCGACTGGCTGAATGCAATAAGGCCCACTAGGTTGCGCGTGTAGCTGGTAGTGTTTGGTAAGCCGGATATATCAGCTTGCGCGGGAATTGCCATGTCAGACAAAGCAAACGTATTGCTTTGCTAGATAATTGGCAAGTGTATCAGAACTTTCATATGAAAAACCAAGTTTTCTTAAAGAAGTTCAATTGGCAATACAGTCAAGATAAGGTTACCTGTGTCAATTTACATTCCCACTTGAACTTTGATGCATCTGAGGCTTTGTTAGCGTGGTGTGTTAGAGCTCATACGTGAATAAATTAATTCCATTAATGCCAGCTTTAGAATAGCTACACTAGCTACTCAAAAGTTCTCGTACCACATTGACAACCAGAGTGCATCATACATCCCAGAACTTTTGATATGAAACTTCTTTACGTCATATTAGCTAAGCTAATTGTGCCGTACTGTGTTTTTAATAAGATGTTCCTCTTGTCTGCACTCTTTATTGTCATACGTGTGATCTGATGGATTGCTTTAATTCATGATCCTCAACCACAACATCCAGCCCTTACAGTCGAATCCATTTATATGGGGTCCATCCAATGCATCCATCAGATCGATCCATTCATTTCACTTATTAACAAAGCTATAAATAAGCTTGTAGTAAATCTTAACAGACCCATAGACGTACTTTCCAAAACAATACGATTGGCAGAGCATGTCGGCCTTTTTTCGTTGAGTAAAGACCACCAACAGCTTGACGTTTCTGACTGAGCCTATATAATGAACAGATCATATACAACTGGATCTTCCAATCAGCTAAAGTTGCTTTAACCTGTTTTTTCACCGTTTCATCTCATAAATGCAATAACAGGCGTGCATACACCGCTACGTCTTTCCACCATGATCATTCGACCAACATTTGTAAGTAAATTTAGCGCCTGGTGTTCGTGATTGATGTTCAAAAAAAATAATGGCTCAGCCTCATGAGCGTAATAGCATTATCAGAATGAGTAAGTGTGAGGATATTTGGTTACGTCTGTTAGGCATCACCGGTGGCAGGAAGATAATAATTTTAATTAAAACAACCATCACCGATTGTTATACGAGAAATGACCTGGTGATCTCGCAAAAACTCTCACTACTGGGAAGCAGTTGTTTCTACAACATGGTCCCCTTTGGTAAGCATACTGCTAAACATAGATCCCAATATTTGGAAACTCGTAGCCATTCTGAAAGGTAACATAATATAATAGCATACCCTTTGTGGCCATATGCATCGGACATCGAATATGACTATTGATCTATTCAATTGCTTGATCGGAGGTATATTTGGGAATCTAACTTAGAAATCTGTTATTCGTCATTGTTTAAGCGTGTTGTGTATTAACTGTGATTTGGATAATACGTAATGACTGCGCAAATTAATGTAGACTCCAAACATCGTCAACCTATGGTCGTCCCAAGTCATCAGCTTCATCAAGTGAATTTAAACAATCGCACCAGGATCCAAAGCTTCTGCGTGACAGATTTGCTCTTTCAATCAAGGCCCGTTGCCCTGAATCCGCTACACATTGATGCGTGATGTTTTGCAATATTGTATGCATTGTACATTTGAGTCCCCGATACACCACGCTCTATTATGTAGGGTAAAGGCTGTCAATTAATTTACGTCGTTAACGTATTCATGAGTGTGTGGCTCAAGAGTCATTAGGCGTCATACAGACATATATTTATACACGCAAACTTTCATACTATCTCAAGGGTATATGAGAATAGAAATGGCCTTGCTGTCGTTGTATTTGGCATGCACTTCTTATACTAATCGACAAAATGCAACAATGGGGAACATATGGACATATTGGTCACCCGAATCACTGGACTCGACCTGCGCATGCTCAGATATTTGCAAAACAATAAACAAATACTAAGTCAAGCTTAGAACGTTTGCTGTTGATACAAATAAGAAATTATTGGTTAGTTGGAAGCTGTTGTCGACTCGAATATCGCCGGTTTATTACTACCCAGCACCAGCTGTCTAATTATTCAAATAAATATTACAGGCTCAGCTGTGTGAATGTTATATGTGTGTCTGGACCACGAGGCGCATCTAGTGACCGTCCTCTATGACCAGATGCAATCAACTGTTGTGGTCGGGTTATGTAGTGCATTATTGAACAGATCAAACCAGACATCTCTGCTTCCGACCTCTGTTGGCATTGTGCTACTATTGACTGCGATGCAGCCCTCAAAGTGGCGCAACTACCTCATGATACGCATGAAAACGGCTTTATCTGAAGGAGCACACGTACTGCCTTGCTAAATGGTAGGCGCAAGTATAAGACCCTTCGCCTATAAAACCATGTCGTCATGCAAATAAACAACTAATCATTTAGTATCTGGAGGCCAGTGTCAACTTACGTTCCCACTCGTACTTTTATGTATCTGAGGCACTATGGGCGCAACTCTTTAAATCTTATCTTTCCAAATGCTACATAGCTAATCATACAGTGAACTACGGCATATCACCAGTCAGATTCACCGCCTCACTTAAAATTGTGTCCCTCGATCGAGATACTGCTTGATTGCATGCGACTCGCAGATAGAACATTTCCGAGTAAAGGATTACGCCACAGTCCCACCCACCCGCTTTAAACCTACCAAAACGATTTCATCGACAGAGCATGTCGGCCTTTAATCGTTGAGTCAACACCCCCAGCTGTCCTTCCCGCCCTCTGTTGGTGTTACACCACTTGTAACTGGAATGCAGCCCACTAAGTAGCGCTGGTTGAAGTCAGCTTTCGTAACGCTGGAGACAGCATAAAAGATCCCACTTTGGTATATCATTTCCGGATACATACGTTCGCTAGCTCGAAAACCGGATCACCATACGTGTGCTATCCTCATTACCTACTAGCCAACGTTGCCACATTAACACAGTGCACCTTCATTAACACAGTGGCGTCGTCGACGGTCCGGCCACTTTTTAGGCCGAGCATGCTTTTCGGCCGGAGCACATTTTCAATAAGTCGTAAGGCCTTTTTCTTGCGTTTTGTGCCACTGTCAAATTGGCACGAGTAGATCTAGATCTAGGTAGATTCTATAAGTATCAATTATTCATTCGATCTTCGTTTTCATTGACCAGCGCTTTTCGGCCACCCCGCAATGTAGTAATTGTAGTAGGACTGTCCTATAAAATGATTGACATAGCTACCTACCGAGCGAGGATCGGGTGTTTCTCCGTTGGTCCACGGTTTGCGATTGACCTGGACACCCTGTGGGTCATCGGTGTTTTTGGCTTCATCGGCCTTTTCCTTTTCATTGCTGGTGTAGAGATGAACCCGGGACCGTTAGATCGGGTAGTGAGTTTTTATGTTTCAAATTTTTAAACCGGCACAAAACTTATTGCAATGATCAAATTTCTACTATAGAACTATATTTTTAAACAAGGATCTGCCTCTTGGTCATATTAACTAATTATCGAATGATTATTAAAGGCCTATCGACCACAAAGAAACATGGATTGACAAAAAAATATAAATAATGTGTATCTTTCAGATATTTAGATCTATACACTTATATATCAATTATACATTACTGATATTGTCAGGAAATTAGTGGCCGAGTGGTTAGTGCGCTTGCTTACGACGCTAGCAACCCTAGTACAAATCCCACCGGCGCCAACTTTGTTTTCTATTGTTTTCACTTTTGTTTATATGCTCAGCCTGGGTCCATATTCATAAAGAAACGTAAGTACAGTTTCTCTTTTTTAGCAGATTGAAACTATACTTAAGGAAAGGGTTAACCCTTTACGTACTTATTTTAAGTATAAAACTTAAGTTTCTTTATGAATATGAGCCCAGGTTGAGCTATTAGGATCACCCACGGTATTTGATCTAGCCTCAAGAGCTACATTCTAACTTCGAGCAATAACTCTATCATCCATTGTTACTGAAATATCTCCCCTTTTTTAAAAAAAAAAACCCACCTTTTGCTCCAGAGTTTGAGCTATATTATCACAAAGGGCCATAACTGTGTCATGCAATTTAACACAATTATCCCCCTATTCTGACTCGCGAAAAACAGAAGAGTGTGACATGTGCTTGTGGTGCTATTGTTTAAAATTATAATTTATTTTTATTCCTCATCAGGATGACCTATCAACGGCACTTTTACCCGAAGACTGGTCAAACAGTCACTACGCTGCAAAATCAACAGGCAACGGCAACTGCTTGTACAACGCCTGTTCCCTAGCCCTTTATGGTAAGTGAGTAAGTGTGGTCGTTTCAAGGTTGCTGGTAGGTGTAGATCTACTTCAAACATATTCAATATTGTCTCCGGATATCTTGTTAAACCAGTTTCAAATTGTTTCATAATAAATGAATGGCTCTTGTAATAACTATACCAAATCATTTTGAACAATAACACTGAGAAATCTAGGTTCTTATTGAAAAGCAAGTGTCTCTACATGTATTCTCAAATACATTTTTCCCAATGGTTTGAATTCAATTTGCACAACAACTCCAAGAACCTAGGTTCTCACTTGGGATCTTAAGCAAGGTGCCCGGAACTATAGTGTCGTTAGCAAGTGAGAATCTAGGCTCTTAGACTTGACAGTCTAAGTGTTCAATGAGAACCTAACTTGAAGTTGGTCGAATAATTGTTCAAAAGGCTTGCCATTTTAGACACCTTTTGAATTAATTCAATTCAACCAGTCAACGGTATATGGTCATAATAAATTTTCAGGCGACGAGACTTTAGCAGCAGATCTGCGGTATGCGGTAGCTACGCATGAAAACGGCTTTATCTGAAGGAGCACACGTACTGCCTTGCTAAATGGTAGGCGCAAGTATAAGACCCTTCGCCTATAAAACCATGTCGTCATGCAAATAAACAACTAATCATTTAGTATCTGGAGGCCAGTGTCAACTTACGTTCCCACTCGTACTTTTATGAATCTGAGGCACTATGGGCGCAACTCTTTAAATCTTATCTTGCCAAATGCTACACAGCTTATCATACAGTGAACTACGGAATATCACCAGTCAGATTCACCGCCTCACTTAAAATTGTGTCCCTCGATCGAGATACTGCTTGATTGCATGCGACTCGCAGATAGAACATTTCTGAGTAAAGGATTACGCCACAGTCCCACCCACCCGCTTTAAACCTACCAAAACGATTTCATTGACAGAGCATGTCGGCCTTTAATCGTGGAGTCAACACCCCCAGCTGTCCTTCCCGCCCTCTGTTGGTGTTACACCACTTGTAACTGGAATGCAGCCCACTAAGTAGCGCTGGTTGAAGTCAGCTTTCGTAACGCTGGAGACAGCATAAAAGATCCCACTTTGGTATATCATTTCCGGATACATACGTTCGCTAGCTCGAAAACCGGATCACCATACGTGTGCTATCCTCATTACCTACTAGCCAACGTTGCACTTATACTTCAACATTAACACAGTGGCGTCGTCGACGGTCCGGCCACTTTTTAGGCCGAGCATGCTTTTCGGCCGGAGCACATTTTCAATAAGTCGTAAGGCCTTTTTCTTGCGTTTTGTGCCACTGTCAAATTGGCACGAGTAGATCTAGATCTAGGTAGATTCTATAAGTATCAATTATTCATTCGATCTTCGTTTTCATTGACCAGCGCTTTTCGGCCACCCCGCAATGTAGTAATTGTAGTAGGACTGTCCTATAAATGATTGACATAGCTACCTACCGAGCGAGGATCGGGTGTTTCTCCGTTGGTCCACGGTTTGCGATTGACCTGGACACCCTGTGGGTCATCGGTGTTTTTGGCTTCATCGGCCTTTTCCTTTTCATTGCTGGTGTAGAGATGAACCCGGGACCGTTAGATCGGGTAGTGATTTATGTTTCAAATTTTAAACCGGCACAAAACTTATTGCAATGATCAAATTTCTACTATAGAACTATATTTTTAAACAAGGATCTGCCTCTTGGTCATATTAACTAATTATCGAATGATTATTAAAGGCCTATCGACCACAAAGAAACATGGATTGACAAAAAAATATAAATAATGTGTATCTTTCAGATATTTAGATCTATACACTTATATATCAATTATACATTACTGATATTGTCAGGAAATTAGTGGCCGAGTGGTTAGTGCGCTTGCTTACGACGCTAGCAACCCTAGTACAAATCCCACCGGCGCCAACTTTGTTTTCTATTGTTTTCACTTTTGTTTATATGCTCAGCCTGGGTCCATATTCATAAAGAAACGTAAGTACAGTTTCTCTTTTTTAGCAGATTGAAACTATACTTAAGGAAAGGGTTAACCCTTTACGTACTTATTTTAAGTATAAAACTTAAGTTTCTTTATGAATATGAGCCCAGGTTGAGCTATTAGGATCACCCACGGTATTTGATCTAGCCTCAAGAGCTACATTCTAACTTCGAGCAATAACTCTATCATCCATTGTTACTGAAATATCTCCCCTTTTTAAAAAAAACCCACCTTTTGCTCCAGAGTTTGAGCTATATTATCACAAAGGGCCATAACTGTGTCATGCAATTTAACACAATTATCCCCCTATTCTGACTCGCGAAAAACAGAAGAGTGTGACATGTGCTTGTGGTGCTATTGTTTAAAATTATAATTTATTTTTATTCCTCATCAGGATGACCTATCAACGGCACTTTTACCCGAAGACTGGTCAAACAGTCACTACGCTGCAAAATCAACAGGCAACGGCAACTGCTTGTACAACGCCTGTTCCCTAGCCCTTTTATGGTAAGTGAGTAAGTGTGGTCGTTTCAAGGTTGCTGGTAGGTGTAGATCTACTTCAAACATATTCAATATTGTCTCCGGATATCTTGTTAAACCAGTTTCAAATTGTTTCATAATAAATGAATGGCTCTTGTAATAACTATACCAAATCATTTTGAACAATAACACTGAGAAATCTAGGTTTTATATTGAAAAGTGTCTCTACATGTATTCTCAAATACATTTTTCCCAATGGTTTGAATTCAATTTGCACAACAACTCCAAGAACCTAGGTTCTCACTTGGGATCTTAAGCAAGGTGCCCGGAACTATAGTGTCGTTAGCAAGTGAGAATCTAGGCTCTTAGACTTGACAGTCTAAGTGTTCAATGAGAACCTAACTTGAAGTTGGTCGAATAATTGTTCAAAAGGCTTGCCATTTTAGACACTTTTGAATTAATTCAATTCAACCAGTCAACGGTATATGGTCATAATAAATTTTCAGGCGACGAGACTTTAGCAGCAGATCTGCGGTATGCGGTAGCTACGCATGAAAACGGCTTTATCTGAAGGAGCACACGTACGTACTGCCTTGCTAAATGGTAGGCGCAAGTATAAGACCCTTCGCCTATAAAACCATGTCGTCATGCAAATAAACAACTAATCATTTAGTATCTGGAGGCCAGTGTCAACTTACGTTCCCACTCGTACTTTTATGAATCTGAGGCACTATGGGCGCAACTCTTTAAATCTTATCTTGCCAAATGCTACACAGCTTATCATACAGTGAACTACGGAATATCACCAGTCAGATTCACCGCCTCACTTAAAATTGTGTCCCTCGATCGAGATACTGCTTGATTGCATGCGACTCGCAGATAGAACATTTCTGAGTAAAGGATTACGGCGTCGTCGACGGTCCCGGCCACTTTTTAGGCCGAGCATGCTTTTCGGCCGGAGCACATTTTCAATAAGTCGTAAGCCTTTTTTTCTTGCGTTTTGTGCCACTGTCAAATTGGCACGAGTAGATCTAGATCTAGGTAGATTCTATAAGTATCAATTATTCATTCGATCTTCGTTTTCATTGACCAGTGCTTTTCGGCCACCCCGCAATGTAGTAATTGTAGTAGGACTGTCCTATAAATCCGTCCTATAAATAGAACGCAAAATGATGGACATCGCTACCTACCGAGCGAGGATCGGGTGTTTCTCCGTTGGTCCAGGGTTTGCGATTGACCTGGACACCCTGTGGGTCATCGGTGTTTTTGGCTTCATCGGCCTTCTCCTTTTCATTGCTGGTGTAGAGATGAACCCGGGACCGTTAGATAGGGTTAGTGATTTATGTTTCAAATTTTAAACCGGCACAAAACTTATTGCGATGATCAAATCTCTACTATAGAACTATATTTTTAAACAAGGATCTGCCTCTTGGTCATATTAACTAATTATCGAATGATTATTAAAGGCCTATCGACCACAAAGAAATATGGATTGACAAAAAAATATAAATAATGTGTATCTTTCAGATATTTAGATCTATACACTTATATATCAATATTACATTACTGATATTGTCAGGAAATTAGTGGCCGAGTAGTTAGTGCGCTTGCTTACGACGCTAGCAACCCGAGTTCAAGATCCCACCGGTGCTAACTTTTTTTTCTATTGTTTTCACTTTTTTTTTTATATGCTCAGCCTGGGTCCATATTCATAAAGAAACTTAAGTACAGTTTCTCTTTTTTAGCAGATTGAAACTATACTTAAGGAAAGGGTTAACCCTTTACGTACTTATTTTAAGTATAAAACTTAAGTTTCTTTATGAATATGGGCCCAGGGTGAGCTATTAGGATCACCCACGGTATTTGATCTAGCCTCAAGAGCTACATTCTAACTTCGAGCAATAACTCTATCATCCATTGTTACTGAAATATCTCCCCTTTTTAAAAAAAAAAAACACCTTTTGCTCCAGAGTTAGAGCTATATTATTACAAAGGGCCATAACTGTGTCATGCAATTTGACACAATTATCCCCCTATTCTGACTCACGAAAAACAGAAGAGTGTGACATGTGCTTGTGGTGCTATTGTTTAGAATTATAAATTTATTTTTATTCCTCATCAGGATGACCTATCAACGGCACTTTTACCCGAAGACTGGTCAAACAGTCACTACGCTGCAAAATCAACAGGCAACGGCAACTGCTTGTACAACGCCTGTTCCCTAGCCCTTTGTGGTAAGTGAGTAAGTGTGGTCGTTTCAAGGTTGCTGGTAGGTGTAGATCTACTTCAAACATATTCAATATTGTCTCCGGATATCTTGTTAAACCAGTTTCAAATTGTTTCATAATAAATGAATGGCTCTTGTAATAACTATACCAAATTATTTTGAACAATAACACTGAGAAATCTAGGTTCTTATTGAAAAGCAAGTGTCTCTACATGTATTCTCAAATACATTTTCCCAATGGTTTGAATTCAATTTGCACAACAACTCCAAGAACCTAGGTTCTCACTTGGGATTTTAAGCAAGGTGCCCGGAACTATAGTGTCGTTAGCAAGTGAGAATCTAGGCTCTTAGACTTGACAGTCTAAGTGTTCAATGAGAACCTAACTTGAAGTTTGTCGAATAATTGTTCAAAAGGCTTGCCATTTTAGACACCTTTTGAATTAATTCAATTCAACCAGTCAACGGTATATGGTCATAATAAATTTTCAGGCGACGAGACTTTAGCAGCAGATCTGCGGTATGCGGTAGCTCAAGAATTATGCAACAATGCGCCAAGATATAGCCACACACACCCATTGATAAAGACAGTTATCGAAGAACAAAATATGTCTCAGGACGAAGCTGTAACACTATTCCAAACAGTACTCTCAAACGCCACTGACAACCCTTTCTCGCTAACAATGGAAAACTTAGCAGAGCATATAAAGAATGAAGGTCGAAGGTCATATGAAGACAACCGATGGTCCACCATACTCCATTTGATGGCGATGAGCACAATTCTTGGTAGGGAAATTCATTCCGTGTACCCCAAAGTACCCTGGAATTACAGACCCTTATTCAATAACCTAATTCGTCCTGCCGGTGATGCATCGTTTATCTTTCCAACGGCTTTTGCTGCTTCGACTAAGGCAATCGTGATATTTTGGACAAGAGACGGCGATCTTAGTCAAACTGACCATATGTTTATAGCCAACCACGTAGTACCGCTGTTCAAAAATGTTTGTGAAAGCGATGTTGCGGTAGTTTCTGGGCCCAGCATGAAAAAGAAAAAACAACAAAGGCTAGATTATTTTTTCACTTTTCTGAACGTGAAAACACTTGTTCTCATGAACTCATGAACGTGAACCCACTTCTTCTCATGAACGTGAACCAACTTCTTCTCATGAACGTGAATCCACTTCTTCTCATGCACGTGAATCCACTTCTTCTCATGAACGTGAACCCACTTCTTCTCATGAGCGTGAATCCACTTCTGCTCATGCACGTGAATCCAGAACATGGCCGTGCGTAACGGCAAATGAGCCACCGGTCACCAGGACAGTATCTAGTACATGTACAACGCCAAATCAACCAAGGACATTCAAGTTTCCTCAGCGTACATTTGGACAGAAAAAAACAGTAAAGAGGAGTTTTCAGTCGTCCTGGTTTGTGACTTGGCCTTGGTTACATTATGACGAAATAAATGATCTTGTTTTTTGCCATGTCTGCAAGACTGCGTGCAATGAAGGGAAATTATCAAGCTCTAATCTCGACAAGTCTTTCATTCATAATGGATTTGCAAACTGGAAGGATGCTAGCGTGTACTTCAAAAAGCACGAATCGTCAAAGTGCCACCATAAAGCAATTGAAAAAGGTCTTAACGCTACCTAAGACAACAAAAGACATTGGTGAAATGTTATCACCAGAACACGCAGAGGAAAAAGGTGCAAATCGAGAGTGTCTACAAAAGATTTTATCAAATTTAAGATTTCTAGGTCGTCAAGGCTTAGCGATTTGTGGCCATGGTGATGAATCAGATGGGAATTATATCCAGTTTCTGAGACTTCGTGGTGAGGACGATTCGCGATTACTAGAATGGCTGAAACGCAAGAATGAAAAGTACACTTGTGCGGATTCTCAGAACGAAATGCTCCAGATTATGACTCTGTCGTTACTTAGAATGTAAGAAACTCTGTGTTTTATTCAATCATGGCTGATGAAACTACAGATATGTCAAACAGAGAACAATTAGTGCTGGTAATAAGACATGTAGATGAAAAGCTTGTAGCTCACGAGGAGTTCATAGTAGACACCATTGATTCAAACACTCTTCAAAAGACAATCGAGGACAGCCTCCTTCGCATTAACCTATCGTTGAATAACTGCCGTGGACAATGCTACAACGGAGCTAGTAACATGTCTGGCGCAAAGAATGGCGTTGCCAAGCAAATACGCAATAAAGAACCGAAGGCGGTGTACACGCATTGTTACGGACATGCACTGAATCTTGCTGTAGGGGACACCGTAAAACAATCCAAAATCATGCGCAACGCTTTGGACACGACCTATGAAATATCCAAACTTGTCAAGTTTTCGCCTAAACGGGACAGTATGTTCGAGAAGCTGAAGCAAGAGTTGGCTCCTGAATCGCCCGGTTTGCGGACATTGTGCCCGACGCGTTGGACAGTCAAGGCAAACAGTCTTCAGCGTGTTGTGGACAATTATGAGGTTCTTCAGAATTTGTGGGAAGATTCGTACTCGGCAACAAAGGACACCGATATGAGAGCCAGAATCAAAGGTGTTGATGCGCATATGCAATCTTTTGACTTTCTGTTCGGTGTTATGCTGGGCCAGTCAGTCTTGCGCTACACGGACAACCTAAGTAAGGGCTTACAGCTGCAAGACTTGTCAGCGTCAGAGAGTCAAGCAATGGCCACATTGAAACCTGATACCTTATCTACAATGAGAAAGCAGGATAGCTTTAACCAATTATTCAAAGAAGTAAAAGACAAGGCAGAAATTCTTGATGTCAATGAACCGTCAATGCCGAGAAAGCGTAAAATGCCAAAGCGATTTTCAAATAGGAGATGCGGACCATTTTTATCATAAATCTGAGAGTGACTTATATAGACAAATGTACTTTGAAGCATTAGACTTAGTTATCCATAGTGTCAAGGATAGATTTGACCAGCCTGGTTTTAAAGTGCTGAAGAATGTGGAAGAACTCATTGTGAAGGCTGCAAAGTACAACTACGAAGTGTACAGTACAGAATTCATGTTTGTGACTGACTTTTATTCAAGAGATATTAACAAAGACTCACTGAAGATTCAGTTGGAGATCATGAAAACATATTTTGCTCGCCATGAAAATGGCTCCATACGATTGCCGGACATAATGAACTATTTCCGCGAGATGACACCTTCACATCGAGCAATTTACCCTGAAGTTGAAACGCTGGTTAATATACTAATGACCATGCCAGCCACAAATACCAGCAGTGAAAGGACATTCTCTTCACTTCGCAGAATCAAAACATATCAAAGGAACAAGATGTCTCAGGCAAGACTGAACAGCCTGATGACTCTCCATGTTCACAAAGACAGAACTGACGCTCTCGATTTAACTAAAATCGCAGACAAATTTATTTCTGGAGTAGACAGGCGTAGAATCGTTTTTGGAAAGTTTTAAGGTATTAGAACTCTAATGAGCACGTGCAAGTATCGGCATATTGCTGCCGGTTTCGGCGTCACTAGAGATAGCAACAGTTCTGGATTGTCCAGAACTGTTGCTGTTTTTTGTGACACCGAACAAAGCTGAGGCGTGGTAAAGTGAGGTCGAAAAGAAATGAAGCGGTAATGTAACATGTCGATGATTATAATTATGGCCGACGTCACAGGAAAAGGGGCACTTGGACATGTTAAAAGATGCTGACTCAGCTCTTTGTCAGCACTATTATTCCAGCATCTAGTCACGAAATTTACCATTTGATTTCATTAAAAGGTAGAATTGGATTACCTCAAAGATTGCAAACAGTGCAGACCCCGTCCAGCCACCACGTCAGTGATATGGCGGCTGGTCTGGGGCTACTCGGTTTGTTATGTCCGAGTGCCCCTTTTCGCGTGACGTGGCCCATATATTATTATCTATTATAGATATTTGCCGATTTCATTAGAAGTATTTTACCTTAAATTGTGTACTTGAATGTTTGGCATACAGGGTTTCAGATAAGATACGTAAATCCAGCTAACTGAAATTACTAGCTTTAAAGACACAGGGGACGAAGTTATTTTGCACGTTTTAATGATTATAATTTTGTTGTATTGGTTCTTTGAAATAGCTGTTCTTATTGCTGAATCTCAATTTAAGTGTAAAATGTATCACACCTCAGACATCCAATTGCAAAATATAGAAATGTATCATACAAATAGTAAAATACTCTAAAAATGAAATCATAATAATGGTGAAAAACATCACACCAAAACGCATCAAAACACGTCTAAGGGCATCTTAAAAGCAACAATTTTCTAGGGGGAGGTTCCCCAAACCCCCTCCTCCCTACGAAACCCTCCTCTCGTGCTCACCCCCGCTCGTGCTTTCGGCACTCAGGAGGGCCGGACCACTTCATACAAGCCGACGACGCCCCTGTAACAGAGTGGTAGAATTGTAGAACGGATTATTTCCGCCGTGTCAATAAGTGTGAGCGTAAATGGTTCAGTTTAGTAGAAAGTTTGCAAAAAGATAGGAATGACTTGGTGCACTCGCTATAGCTACTCCCACTGTTAAGAAGCAGTTGGATTCGTATTTCGGCAACAAGGTCCACCGGGGTAAGATTGCTACTGAGCATTGATAACAATATTTGGAAACCCGATGGCATACTGAAGCAAAATATAATAGCACAACCTTTACGGCCATATGCATCAGACAGCGCATACATATATTGATATGCAAAATACCCAGCTCAGCGGTGTTTATGCGGATCGTCCTTGAATACCTGATATGTTATTCGTCGCTGTCTGTATGTAATCTAAAAAGTGGGATGTGAAGGCATTATAATGATTGTGCAAATTGATGTGGTTTTTCGCACATTATTTTACAATCGTTATCCCAAAGACATTTCCAGTACCACCGTCATTAGCGGCATCACGTTACTAAGAATATCGGATAAGCGTCCATAAGTGTCTTGCAATCAAAGCCCACCGCATGAATCGGTTCGTACGTGATACGTGATGTTTTGCTATATTGTCTGCTTTGTATATTTTCACACAAGATACACGCTGTATTGTATATGGATAACGGCTGTCAGTTGATGGACGTTACTCACGAATTCATGGCGGGTTGACTCGTCAATTATCAGGCGTCATGCTCGATTCATATAAGCAAAACTTCAAAATCCCTCTAGGGTACAGGATGCGTTACATAGAGAACACGCTTTAAAGAATGGCTTTGCAGTCGTTTTCAATGACTTGAAACCCTAATTCAATATGGTATATTGGCTGAACATGTCGACATATTTTCACCAAAATTATCAACAGTATATCATGCCATTTTACGATCAATTCCAAAATCTCAGGTCATCGACTTGAAATGGTCGCTTCACCAAGCCTAGGTATAATGCAGTCAGCCTTATACAATATCTGGCTGCGATAAGGCTCACGAGGTAAACGAAGCAAGCTGATAGTAGGTTATATTTGCTTGGCGGGCGCAAATGACACTCAGACGTCGGAAAAACACTAGACAAATACTAAGTCAAACTAAAAACGTCTGCTATTGATAGATATAAGAAGTAATTGTGTGGTTGAGAGCTGTTGTCGACACGTATATGTGCCGATTTACAATTATTGATTATTCCGATGCGTATTACAGGGACATCTATGTGTAAGCTAATGCGATGTCGCATGCGTCCTTAACACGAGAACGATATCGTGTAAATGCCGGCAATATTTAAATGGCTATAAAACCGGATTCTAGCTAAAGTACTTCTGATCGGCAGTATATTTGCTCCCTGTCTCCTTTCCTACCTACTTTATCTACATTGAAGAAACCAACGAGAAATGCAGCTAATGTTCCCGATGTCAATGGGACATACTGCTTGAACACATGCTATGTGAATATTAGGTTAAAAGGTATGAAGCAAATGCATTTTAATCCCTTTGACATCAGCCCCAGATGACCAGTGTTAAGAAGCCCTCCGTGGAGCAATCTTCTCAATACCATTTCAGTTGGTGTTTATAAACAATCGGCTTCTGCAAATTAGTAAGACGAAGGTCGCAACAAGATATTGCTCTGAATCAAAACAGCCATTTTCAGCTGCATACAGGCATTGTGTGATTTTCATAGCCATTTGTGGCGGGCGTTGGTTTTCTGTTTCAACAACAAATATTTCAAGGGAATGCATTTTGCCGAACATTTATGTTAATATATGAAAGCTACAAAATATCCCATGATATGTGCCAGAGAAAAGATGAAATCATTGAGTTAACCAAACGCAGAACAATTGGGCGTCGTAATTTGCCGTTGACAATGTGAAGTTTGTTACGTGGAAACATCTTTAATATGCATTCCATGTGAAGATGCGCAATCTCATTAGGATTGTTTGGGCTAGCATAGTACGCCATTTATCCATATAACAGCTCGCAAACCAGCGTGATGTGTAACTTAATATCAGGTGCTCATTTAATTTCGACATTTTTAAATCAAACCCGTTACTTAGAATACGCTGGAAAATAAATATATCTCGGTAAGTGCTCGTTTGGATCACAGGACAGCCTTGACAACCTGTATGTCACATTGCTAAGATACTGAATTGAAATATTCTTCCTGCATGTTAGCTTGTTTATTGTTGTCGTGACTAGCGAATCTCTGCTAGTTCACCTCTGTAAGCCGAAAAGTGACCGAAAATATGCTGATGTTTTGTCGACATATAATTTAGTTACCACCACAGAACTTGCGTTTAATGTAGTACTGACTTTGTAACTGAGTAATAAAAGCCTCACCTTAACCACCACTATATAAAATAACCCGATACAATGAAAAATGCATCATCATTGTGAAGCTATCACTTCTGAAGCAAATTTCAAATGTTAAACGCTTAGCGTCAGAATCCATTTCTTCTTTATATTAACATAGCTATTATGATTCAAGTAAGTGTAATAAAACCTTGCACATGGAACATTTCGTAATAAATATGACGCCACAGTTTCACCCGCAGGCTTAAATGCCAACGCGTACCGACATAACCTAGATCATTGACAGAGACTGTCGGCCATTGGTCGTTGTGTCTACGCCCCCAGATGTTAATATTACCCTTTGTTTGCGTTACACAGTTAGCATCTGGAATGCAGCCCATTGGGTGGCGCGGGTCGCAGTAAGCTTCTATAAAGTTTGTCATTACCAACAAAGAAAATATCCCACTTGCTGAATGATATTCACGTGTAAAAGATAATGAACATTTGAACCCGGATCGTCTTGCTTGTGTTGTCCTCATTATCAATCAGACAAAGTTTCCTAAACCTGTTCC
The DNA here is from genome assembly GCA_034190875.2 of Urechis unicinctus. Lineage (NCBI taxonomy): Eukaryota > Metazoa > Annelida > Polychaeta > Xenopneusta > Urechidae > Urechis > Urechis unicinctus. The sequence continues at coordinate 24,359,969 of CM067353.1, read as the reverse complement.
ATCCACGCTATGCTTCATTTATTTAATGAATACGTTCATACATCCCCCACTAGGCACTTTATAACACACTGGTGTTTGCGTGCCGTAAAACCCTATACTTACATATGACCTTCTGACCAACAGTTAATCGTTAATATGGCGCACGGTATGCATGATTTAGCTTCAAGAAATAATACCTCAGCCTCAAAATAGTAAATGTGAGCATATTTGGCAATGTATGTTTAGAAAAAAGGGTCGCAAAAAACGTAGTTATATTGGTTACAGAATATAGGGCCGATTGTAACACGAGGCATGATTTGGCGCACTAGCCATAGCAACTTCCACAGCGGAGAGGCAGTAGGACTCATATTTCGTAGGGTACGCACACTGCTGAACATTGCTAACAACATTTGGTGGATTATTGAAAGGTAGCACAATAATGTAGCACGCCCTTTGAGGCAATATGCATCAGACAGAAATTGTAAATATTTATCTATCCAATTACTTGATCGGAGGTGTTTTTGCGAATCTCACTCTGTGTTGTGAATTATGATGCATTTAAAAAGTGGATTCCAAATATTATTATTGTATCGTCATCACATGAGCATTGCCAGTTCCGCCGTCATATGAACAAATCATGTCATCAGCCTCTCCACGTGAATAACAACAATCGGACAAACGTCAATATCTTCTATATGACAATTTGGTCTTTCAATCAAGACCCATTGCCCTGAATTCGGTCACATTTGCATGCGTGATGTTTTGCTGCAATCGCTGCATTGTACATTTACGTACACGGTACCACGTGTTTTTTGTTACATAGGGTTATGGTCGGCGATTGATTGACGTCAATACCATATTCATACAGACCAATTCATATAAGCAAACGTTATAAGTGCGTATACGACACGTTACTCACACAAAAATGACTTTGTAGTAGTTCAATGTGGCGTACAATTCCTATCCCAATCGACAAAATGCCACGTATCGCAAGATGGTCTCATTGTACTGCTAGTTGCGATAAAGCTCACGAGGTGGCGCGTCGCATGAGTACTTTTGTGGGGATAGTATCAGCTAACTCGCAATTTGATATCAATTGGTGTCAAAACGCGTTGTGTGAGTGTCTTGGGAGCAAAGCATTGAAAACGTGTTGTAGTTATTCCTTGTCGTTGATCTCGGAAGTGCTCGATTGTCTCTATTCCCGGCCCGCCAGCTTCCGTCAATGTCAGCTTCCGGCGATTACTGCGGCATTCATGTAGATGCGATCCATCAATCACTAAGTATCATGCCAGTCCTTTTCTTTTCTATAGCAACTAAAACGTTACGCAAGCTAACCGCATAGTATAGGAGGTTTATTACAGAATTGCACAAACAGCACACGGTACAGATTAACGACGTAGTCTTACAGTCCGCTAGAAGTCTGACGTGAATCTACATAACCTGGTGCACTGGTAAACCAATGTTTTATCTTTGGGACCACGTGGCAGTCCAGATATCTCCGCTTTCGACCTCTGTTGGCGTTATGCTTTTGTTGACAGCAATGCAACCCAACCTGTGGCGCATGTTGCTGCTATCTTATGCAACGTGTGAAAAGTGTCATGTCAGAACATGGATACATACTACCTTTCTGGCTGATTGGCGCGTGTATCAGACCCCTTACCTGGAATACCATGTCGTCATGCAGGTACGACTTGCAATGTGGTACATGGCTGCCATTGTCATTTTACAATCCCACTAGAACCAGGGTCACCGCCTCACCTTTTATTGTCAGCCCTCGCTACCGGAGCTGCAGTCAGCTATAATGGAAGCTATACCACAGCTCACTGATTAGAATGATAAGAGATTCGCAGCGCAGACACGATCTAGTAGCTTAAATATAGCAAATAGTTGTTTTAATAATATGAGGGAATGTAAATCCAGATAGCCCCGTCACTAATCATGCCTCGCTATCCTTGCATAGCCGTTAATGATACCGATTAAGCTGCAGACGTATTCCTCTTAGGCACAGACGCACACCTTGATGTTTATCTGGAAATTTTGATTGAAAAAACGTCTTATCAAGGGTGCTTACAGGAAAATTCACAGAAGCGGCCCCCCGGCGGTAATTATATAAATTAGGCGTTATATGAGTGTACAATGTAACACTACCTTGCCCGTCAATGTAAGGTCAAATTGGCATAATACGGTATCACTTGCATCACTATTTGAAGGCGCCTTGAAAGGGCCAAATTATGTTATTCCTCGCTGTGATAAGAACGATAGAACACATTGATCTACATATTCGCCAGATTTCACTCACAAATCTGCTCTGTAACTTGTCATCGTATGATGGTAGCCTTATTATTGTGGCAAGGGTGCATCATTAAGAGAGCATGGAATTGATGCATGATGTATCACTGAAAACACCTGCAAGCAGGCTACTGGGTAAATGTATATTTGGACGCGCTGGTTGATGCATATGGCCGCAAAAGGGTGCGCAATAATATTGTGTTACCTTTCAGTATGCCAGTGAGTTTCCAAATATTGTGATTGGTGTTCAGCAGCATGCCTACCCGAGAGGGCCATTTTGCAGAAACCAAATCCATATGCCTGGCAACAGTGAGAGTAGGTACAACTTCAGCGCTGATGTTTTTGCAACCTTTTATCCCAATTGACAAAACAAACTATGCTCACACATACTACCAGAGCAACAATAATCCATCCAATAATGCTACTATTCTACTGTGGCTGAAGTATTCTTTCTTGAACATAAATCATACACACCAGGCACCACGCATTGTTTTAATCTATGAGACAAAACGTCAATAGAGCAGGTAAAGCAACTTTGGCTAATTGGTATTGAGGATAGCACGAGCATGGCGATCCGGCTGTACATGTTAATGATCTGATATACGTGCCTATCATTTAGCAAAGTGGAATATTTTCATTGTCTGAAATGACACGCTTTACAAACGCTTACTGCAGCCAGCGCCACTCAGTGGGCTACATTGCACGTACTTGTTGTGCTACGCCAACAGAGGGCAGTTACAACATCTGGTAGTGCTTACTGAACGATAGGAGGCCAACATGCTCTGTCAATGAAATTGTTGAAGTTGGCACGGGAAAAAAATTCTGGCCTTGGGATGGACTGTGGCGTCACCCTTCGTGCAGAAATGTTCTATCTGCGAGCCATATGACATTGACTTCAATCTTACGTATTAGCCATGTTAATATGGAAAAGAAAAAGGATTGATCTACCACTAATGATCCAGTGATTGTAGGAAGCTGGGGTGGACGGACGATGAATTTAAGCAACTCAGCGAATTATAGTTCCGGTAAAATATTACAGACAAGACGATAATTCACTATAATAATAATAATAATAATAATAATAATAATAATATTATTTACTTCGTATACAAGGTACAACTCACAAAGAGAAAACACAGAATACTGAAACAAACTAAAATCAGTATTTTATTTAGCACGTGTGGTCTATAAATACATGTCAATCGCGCTTCTTTGTATTCTCAATATAGGTGGTCAAATGATTAGATAATCTGATACATTATTCGCCCCTTTTGCCTTCCCTAAAGACACTCACAGCTCGATCAATATCATAAGGTGTAAAATTATGATTATGATAACATTTATGTGACAATCATTGCTTACATAAACATTCAATACATATGTCCTATTTTGCATGCATTATATGAAACTGAATTGTTAAGTGCTGCTGCCTTGTCAAAAACATATTACAAATATCGGTGTCATTGGTGGCAATATTCCACGGTAAATTGATCTAGCTCTATGTGAATCCCTTTATCTCATTCAAAAAATATGTGTAGTAGTCATTAGCTCATTGTGAGGCCATTGTACCGGCCTTACCATCTTCATGCATCTGCACCAATCGTATAGCACGAATTCGACGTCTTATATCAGCGATAATGCCAAATCTACGAGAACCACATCGTTTCCACAACGAAGGTCAAAATATAGTATTCTCGTTGGATTACGTAGCATGTTCATAATAGACCTAATATATCATTATATATAGCAACAAAGATATGTGATTTCCAAACACCATTTAATATCGTAATCCCAAGACCATTTCCTGAGACACCGTCATACAAATGTGTTGAGTCATCCGCCTCATGAACAAGAACAGTCTGACAAGCGCCCATAGCCTCCATACGACAAGTCTGTCTTTATACCAAGACACATTTCCCGGAATCCATCCATACTTTAATGCTTGATGTTTCGATATATTGTCTGCATTGTACATTCGCATATCTTTACCAGTGCGGTTTTTATATACGGCTAACGACCGTCGATTGACTGACGTCATTAACGTACTCATGGTGGTTTTGCTCGTCTGTAAGTAGAAGTCAGACAAGCCAACTCCGATTCATGTTAGCCAATTTCGGAATGCCTCTAGGGTATCTGGCACCTTGCTCACAGAGATAACACGTTTTATGGAATGGCTTTGCAGTAGATAAATTTGGCGTACAATTCTTATACTAATAAACGAATCGATCATATTTAAGATTCGTTCAGCAATTGTTATACAGATACATTCCAAAATCGCAGGCTGTCGACTTCCAAAAGTCGCTTTTCTAAGCCTACAGATGGAGCTGTCGACAACTGTCAGCCTTGTATAACTGCTGGCTGCGATGAAGCTCAAGAGGTGGCTCGAGGCTATAGCACCTTTTGTTCAATCGGTGATTGCAGTTTAAACAGCATCTGTTTGCATGGCTGTTTGTCAACCATCCGGAATGATGTCGTGTGTAAATGCCGGCATTATTTAAATGGCTACAACCCTGACCCCAGACATAGTACTCATTGCTAGCGTCTTAACTCCCCGTCCCAACCTACTTTATCTACATTGACAAATCAACAAAAATCCTAGTGTTCCAAATATCAACGAGAGAAGCTGTTTGCATTTGCGATATAACGATAGGAAGAAACCGTTTTAATCGTACTTTTGACATATGAGCTAATAGGCCAGTGACGAAGCACACCTAATGCAATGTAGCTTAGCGTACTTTTGTATTATTGCCATGGTCATATGTGACTGGCCGTTGGTTTCTTTATCAACAACAAATCTTTTTGGCTATACATTTTGACGACCATTGATGCAAATATATGGCAAACTTTCGGCGTCTTAATGTCACAAAAATAACCATTGATTCGTGCGAACGAACTGATGATAACATTGATGCCCAAACGCAGAACAATGGGGCTCGTTGTTCGTAACTTGCTGTTTGCATTCTGGTGTTAATGCAGTATTGAACTGCATATCCGAGAGAGGGAAGTCTCGACCACCCACGCAATTATAACCACACAATAGCATCAATAATGCATCATCATTGTGAAGTAACCACTTCTGAAGAAAAATTATAATGTTTAACCAGGCCTGCACCCTATTGCTTGAGGAAGTATAATGGCAATCATACAGCGGCTACATCATTCACCGGTTGTCATCTAGCCAATTCATGTCCGGCAATACGGCGCCAGGCTAGCAAAACGTTGTTGTCTGTAAAATGTTTCAGAAACGCAAAGATTAGTTTTTATCCGAAAATATTCTGGGGGCAATCAATGCAGGTGTTAATATCTACTAACATAACATGTAATGTTGTCGGGCGCTATTGACTATTGATCTTAACCAACTCTTGTTTAAAGCACTGATACAAACGTGTGTCAAAATGCCGCACCTGGTCATTTAAAAATGACATTACCAGTACTCTCAACAGCAAAACATTTCTCTTTACTGCAGGGAAGCAACATCATATGTTAGCAGCTCATTGTCGACTGAACAATGTTACAACAGTAAATATTATTCTGTATAGGTTGAGAATCGGAAAGGTCGAAATAAGATATCAATATTAGATAAGATTCAGAACAACGATGTCTGATTGTTATGCAAGCAACCTATTGACACACTCGCTATAGTTATTTACTCCGATGGATGGCCGTTGATCTTTTCTTATATTTATAACATGTGCTCCAGGGGTCAGCACACTTCTGTACAGTGAATCAATGTTTGGAGAATTTTAGTCATCTTAGAATGTCACTACTAGGAGATGATAGGCGCTCAGAGAGTCCAGAGCACAGTGCCAAGTACCGGACGTATGCTTTGATTCAGATGAAAACAATGGTTGTGATAGATGTTGAACTTATTGAAGTTATTGTTGCTCCTTTCATGGTTTGATTCTGCAGCTTTTTTTTACAAACGGTATAAAATGTGCGGTCAGCTCGACTAAAAGCTATCAACCTTACCTAAGTTTTATAATTATTATTAAAGCTGTGACGACATTTTAACCACAGAGTTATCAATGTGGTGGGAGCTCCCCCCTGGAAGAGGGTTGGAGGAACTGGAAGAACAACTTAAGACCATAGCAGACCATCCACAAATTACCAAATGTATCCGGGAGGAGCAACAGGCAGCACTCATGAATTATTTCAAATTCTGTATCTTTGTAAAACCATAAGGAACTATGCATTGCAATTACTTCGCACATACTTCTGGATATTTCAGGCATCAAAAAGAAATCGGAGGCTGAACACAGGTAGAGATCTGGCGGATGTTCAAGCGTGGATTCCAATCATTGTTAACCACCTGTATCGGAGTTTAGTGTCAACTTGAGGCTAGTGTTGGACAAGTGGCCCTCGTGTACATACAACATATTCATTCTGGGTTCGGTGGCCCGTTCCAGTCTTGAGTCTATGGGCCTTTAACTGGTCACGAGAGACGCAAAAGATTTATCAAACTAAGTGATGCAACATATTATCAAGTTGTGCAATGAAATTGGAAGAAATTATCACCAGCAAGGCGTTGTATAGGGACATCAAGATGGAGGCTTTCCACAGTATTCTGATCCAGATCGCTCCAAAAACCTATGGTTTCAGTTATCTGCTTTGCAGATAAATCTTTCATCAATCCCAATCTGCTCAGTTTAGAAGTTTGTATTTGGTTAGATTTTACCCATATATGTGGCAAGTTTTACCTCGTAGGAGATTCATTTAAAAAAAACAAGGTTGAATCAACCCACTACAGCGCAGGGCGACGACTCTAACACAAACACGAGGGAGGAGGTCACATAGTGAAGACAGTGAATGGTCCAACTTACGGTAGAGATTACTTAAAATATAGGCTATGTGGGCGATCCTCTGGCCACGGCAATCAACATATGCAAGGCCAGTGGTATTAATGATTAGTAGATGGAAGCACTAAAAATCCCAGCTAATCTGAGCTTAACCTTTGATATCCCTGAAATACGTAGAGCAGTCAGTCGGTTACCCTCCGGCGTCTCTACGTGTTTGTTTCATACGCATATCCTAGATAATTTTGTGTCACCTCGGGAAATGTGCTCTGGTGTCACATAAGATGGCATGGGAACCCGACTTCTCTTTCTAAGATAATGGAGCTATTATCAGATGAACTACATTCATCCAGTGTAACGCATTTGATTAGCAATGACCCAGCAGTTATCCCTTGTTGTTTTTGCTGATTTTGGGAGCGGATTGTTTACCATATATTTACAACTTGGTGTTGGTTGTCTGCCAGAACTTACTTTGTTCCCATGTATGGGTCAGGGCGCTGCTTGTAGGCGTATCACGCCGACTCCAACATATTTTTATTTAGCAAAACAGTATTAAAACTTGGATGTTGTGTCACACATTTGATTTCTGGTAAATTTGCTACTCCTATCATCACTTGCTCGTGCTCCACATAGCAGACACGTTCCCTGAAGGCTGGCATGTCTGAGCAGCCTCCAAACTGGGACCTGAAACATGATTTTTAAAACCTATAAAATACATGCCACACTCTGTCTAAGACTGAGATCTACCGGAGCTAATTAGATCACAATTGCTTGGTCAAAAGTGTGTGATTTAGTAAGATCGGTGGGAATTCCTCAAGATCAAAAGATACAATAGTAATGTGCAGTGCTTGCTATTATAATGAGACTCACCAATCAGCGTTTTGAAGACAGTCTGTGTTTTGATTATCGTTCCTTACAAAACGGAAATCAGTCCTGTCACTGTCGTTTGCGCCTTTTTCGGACAGATAAGGTTCGAATCTGTATGGCACAATACCTTCTGGAATGGAATGATCTGAGACTCTTCCACCCCAAACTCCCTCAACAAATCGTCCAACGGAAATACATCACTCTCCAAAACATCAACATTCTCCATTGTTTACGTTGAAAACTGCTGACCAGTCAGTGACGAGTTCAGTGAGTGACGTCACGAGATACCGAACCTAAAATTTGAAACAAATGTGGCGGGTGCCGAATAATTTACTTCATATTTTGAAAATAGAACAACAAACCCAGTAAATGCAGATTTATCTTTCATTCGGTCTCACAAACAAAATATTGAAAATTGATGTCATAGTCTCTTTAAATCCGGTCACATATTGATGCATTATGCTGGCTGCATTGTCTGCGTTGTACGTTTGCGTACATCTCCAAGGTTATTCGACAGATCCTACTGGGAAAATGGTACCGTTACTTGTCACAGTCTGATGGTATCCTTTTCACTCTAACTTAGGTGCATTATAAATATACTATGCATTTATGCATGGGGTTTTCTCTCGTCTGCTATCCTCGTATTACTCAACAACACATTATGTTTGCTATATCTAACCTAAACCTACTATTTTGTATCTACGCCGCAAATCTCTAAAAATTCACAACAGTGAGCAGCAACATAGGGCCAATGTAAGCTGAGAGCAACATATGTAGTGATGGGACACGTGTAACCGTTATTGATAACGCAGTAGCAGTACTCCCTCTCTGACATAAACGTACCCTTCCATCCGTTGTGTTTTTCCGGAAATCTTAGCTGAAATACATATTATTGGCCGGACTCACAAGAACACTCATACAAGCGGTTCTTGATATTATCGGTATTAGACGCTATATCAGCGCAATATTAGATGGTCTTATAACACGGTATCATTTGCATCTTGAGTCTTTGGCGTCTAGAAAAACCATATTGATGTTACCGCATGCCCCTTGCTGTGAAATGGACCATAGAACACATTGATCTACCTACACACTTAAGGAGGTTATTGGGCAGATGTTGCTAAGAAATCTGAATGTAGCTTGATCATTTTGACTACATTGGTTACATGCGCCCAGGGCTTTTATGTGATTGTTTTACAGATTTCCTACATGAAATAAGCTAACATCTGATCGCCAATTGTTATATGACGTAAATAGGATTAATCAATTGCTTTGCGTCAGATCATCTACTTCTCTTTTTATATGAACAAAGCTGTTAAGTATGATTCAAATAATGGATTAGGCTATAGTCGCTTTAATCCTTGCAGGTACCTACCAAAACGATTTCATTGACAGAACATGTCAGGTTGCGGTAGACTTTTGTAAAGCTGGAGATGACAGCTAGTAGATACAAACAAAGCACATGCACTGTATTGCTGAATGAAAGTCATGTGTATCAGAACCTTCCCATGTAAATCTGATTCGTTGATCTTGTGTCACTTGGCATTCCCACTTAAATACTTATGTCTAAGTGACATTGTGAGCCAGGCTCGTTAAGTATTGCTGCACGCTAGACGTGAAATATGCTCATAAACATTGTGCAATTTCGTTACCAAAGATGTATTAGGTCTACCTTGCATCATATAATAACACTTGCTTCATTCGGCATTTCCCAGTCATATTTTGACAGTTGTTGAAGCGTTATGCCTTTTTGCAAGCCATTAAGGAATCACTCATGTTGCGACTGCGTTCCAATAGAACACGTACTACCCAAAGACCATAAAGCGTCAAACGAGCAAATTACTTGTAGGACATTTCATTCGTCACCATTCCTCCAAATTCAGTCTATCATGCTGTAACTTCCTTCTCATTCAAACTTATGCCAAAAAGGGTTTTTTTCTGGCGTAGGAAAAGCAGGGGTTTCTTGCAGCGCCATGCATGTATATTTTTGAACAGTTTAATTTAAAGAGAAAATGATAATGAGAATATGTTGGAGAAATGGGGATGATTGTAATAAGAGGCAAATTGAAATATTTGTCCTATGTTGGTCAGAGTATAGAATGGGATGATTGTATCTCCTTGTGCAAGGCATGGTGACTATGCTTAAATTGCCTATTCTAGATTGAATCAGCCTGTATAGCATAGTATAAAGGTGTATTTCCTCAAAAATAATCCTAATTCTGTTTTGGAACTTCGTTTAGTAGTGATGTAAAAAAAAATCGGTGACCCCAGTTGTGTGTATGGCCTTTGCAAGGTTCGATTTCATTTTGTTTTGACGGGATGTGAATTTTTACTCATACATAGCACACTGTAGACGCTAAAATACATCCGAAAACGAAAGGTCCAGATCGCCATTTACTTGAATATATTTACGAAACAAAGATCGGAGGCTGTTTCAATGCGCCTTTATCGATTAATCATCGATGCGATTTGGTGTTCCCATTAGCAAAAACGTTTTGTCAACGAGTCATTTTAGCAACTACCCAAATTGGAAAGCAAAATAAAAAATAACCGAAAAATAAATCTTGAATACAAATCTGACACATGGAGTGACTTCTGAAGTTCGTCTTACTATTTGATAACTCAAGCTTTGGATAGGCAGTGCCTTTTTGTGAAGCATTCGCCGTAGAAGCTAAAGGGTACGTTACCTGGTCATGTATATTCAATCTACAAAAGCAGACGCCGTCCACAAATATATAAAGTTACGTCCTGTCGATACATTTTGTTGATGGGCATCTATGGTACTATGAATACACAGAGGAACACATTGACCGAATAAGTTGCCAAGTTGTGCATGGAGTTTTTATTACCCGGAATTTTTCATCAATATACTCATATAATAACACAAAACTGCGGTTTCTTTGCCGCTTTCATCATATATGCGGCTGTAAATTATTTTTACCCGAGGAGGTGTTTAGGTTGTAACGGATGATATCAAAGATGTAAGTCGCTTGTTTGAAGGAACTCTTTATTAAGTGCATGATTTCGTTATTGATACCACGGTGTTAGATATGCCTAGTCACTGGTCTAGTATTGGTTGCAAGTTTGCTGAGTCTGAAGCAATAAAGCTTTTGTTTACACATGGGCCCAAACATCGCCAGATTATGAGCAAACCAATATTTGGACCAGTTGGCCTTCGTATGGTCGATTCGATTATAAGTTATATGAGTCAGTATAGAGAAAGATGTCTTATGCACGATATTCACATTGTTTCAAACCATCTCACGCAATGTCTGCTGATAAATCACCTTCCTAAGACCGTCAACTCTTAGATCAATGCAACTCTACTAATAATGAACAATCGTATTTCTGAAACATTATACGGAAGACATTACCATGCAATCTTTGCGCCATATTAACTCATCCGCGTTATCGGGATGGTAATTGTGGAACGGTTTAGCAGCTGTATGTATGTCATAAAACCTAAGGTGCAAGACCTGGTTAAACCAAACAAAAGTAGATGCAGGAGTGGTTAATTGACAATAAAGATGCAGTTTGTATGCTCATTGGTGTTTAATGTGAATAGTTCGGTAAGGCGAAATTTGTATTCCTCCAACAAAGAGGTTAGCATTGCAACAAACATAACCCCACATTGGTACCAAGATACAATTCGATTGAATATTAGCATGTTTTCGGTTAATATTGAGTCTGCTGAAGAGAGCTGGTATCGATGCAGTGGCGAAGTGAAGAAGGTTCAGCCTTACAAGAATGATAAATGGTGCAGTTTAATAAGTTGACCATCTGTTAAACACACCGGATGTTATGGATAAAGCTGCTCTCTTATTCATATAGGCATTTCCAAACACATTTATGTTCCCAAAATGGATCAGCAATAGATGAATATGCGTTAAGTGGAATGTACTTACTTTTATTTTCATTTAGTATTTAACCGATGCTAGGATATCCATGTCAAATATCAGAACAGAATCTAGCCAGGCTCCAAGCATTAAACAATAGCAATGTCTTCATCCTAAAACGGTTAAACTTGACATTGGTATTCAGCAGTAAATATATATATATATAATGTTTTTGTTTAGCTAGTTCATTTCCCACTGACATTTCATCTGCCTACGCCATTATCTAAAATGACGTCAGTATGCTGCCTGTACTCAAATACCGTACCCTTTGGTTCCAACCCGAATCAATAGCAGACAACCAAAATGCGAAGTGTCCATAACTGGGTCTATATAAACGTTGTCATATAGTATAAGCGAGCGGTATGCTGAATCATATATCATATCATAAAATGATATCTTAACCTATATATATTCAATGAACTAGCTGATTTATTCCCTATGAACCTATCAGGTAAGCTTTGGGAATAGCGTGTGAAACACTGGTTATACTGCAGTCACGCGTGCCTGATAAAACCCATTGTCTGTTCTTAATAACCACATCATAGACAACGTATGCTGACATATTTTCGAACCGGGACCGGAGTACGCGTTGTTTTCATTTGATGGAGCCATCTTAACATCATTAGTCGTTGCATGTAATTGATGGCTATGGTATTCCTCCTAGACTGCTGTCAATATTTGCCCTCACGGTTATAGAGATCACCAGGTGAGTGGAAGAATCCGGATTGACGCCTCAGATTAGTCGTCGTTTCTCGGCTTCTGACCCTACATCGCTCAATGCAACAATGCGCTTCCAGTTGAGCGCGTGGGGTTTGCATACTGATATGCAGAGATTCTGATATGCATTATGGCATGCCAGGCCAAGCAAACTTCCTGTGTTGTCGAACGGTAGGAGCTCTCATCAGACCCTCTCAATACAATGCTTAATCGCCATGTCAACGTACTAGACGTGGCGCCAGGCTAATGTCAATTGAAAGCACGATTCAATCTTCCACAGGGGCGTTCGGTCCACGATGGCAGGCTTCCGAGGGACTAGATCAACCTATAGAAATGTGTTAAAGTATATAACATAAACTAACTCCGCGAACCTGTCGGTCATCCCGTTGGGTACGCGTATTTTTGCCAGTAATTTCCGATTCTCCGTTGGGTAAGATATTGCAGGCGACAAAACGTTTAGATTGTGACTTCCGGCTGCAGCATATATTCATGTTGACTAAATAAACGTCGTCAAAGCACATTTAGCGTACAATTATATCGATTAAAAAGACGGGTGTGAACTTTAGCCAGACACTATGACTATTGGAATTATAGAGGTTAACAAAGCGGCTGAACTTTCTCATTCTTTATGCCATTAATGAGCCGAGAAGTTCTCTAAAGTACAGCTCATACCCGGGTGCAGTAAGTTCCAATGCTTGATGCGGAACGATGAAGCTGTGTGTATTACTATCGACGAGGTGCTAAATACACATATGTAAACGGGCAGAAGGCACAGGGATCGATATTGTTCCACTAGTAGGAAGGCTGCTTTGGGAAAAGACAGCAGCAAATATTGACTCGCATGCACTATAATGACACACATATGACTTTTCTTAAAAAACAATCAACACTATGCTGTTTTACATTATTTTGGCGTCAGCTTTCAATCACTTGACGATTCAGTAGTATGCGAACAGATAATTATTGGAGTATATGAAAATTTATAAATTGTTGTTTCAGATCACTACCACGCGCTTTTGTGATTTTTCATTGGCAGTCGGCTTATTGGTGCTAGTTTGAGAAAGCGACACTAAAACTGCATTTACTTAGTGATGTAAAACGGTTCCGAAATATCCGTCTGCTCATAGGTATGTAAATAAATATTTGGAGACCATAAATGTTTGTTCCTGCGTCACATGTGTCATGTGTGTACACTTGCCGACTTGTTTAGGGTCCCCTTAATGGATTTCCGTTGGGTTACCGCTGGCTTGGCACGGTGATCATTATGGAGCTAATTGGTAGGCTTTTACAACTCGACTGATATACATAGCATTCCATTCGACGACTTTATATAGGCTTAAATTGATGACCAAATGTGTGATGAATTGATTAGAATGGTCTTGTCCGTTGCAAACGCAAATGAATAGAGCTTTATAATGGACGACAATCGTTTCATCGTTCTTCGTCTTTTGGTTTCTGCCTTCGGAACCATTCGTATTGCTGCATGGCACACTAGGTACATTGCATGAACAAAAGCGCTGATTTATGTCATAACTCCATCATTATACTTCTCTTTGGAATTGCGCTTAAGTCCTGTTAAAGCTTACTTCAATGCTTGACGATTTAAATTCATACACCAGGTGTCCTTGTTCAATTTCCGCACAACTGGGTGTTATAAACTCTGGGTTGTCTTATAATTGATGACTGGCATTGAACGTTTGCGGTATCTTCCCGTTGTAGCCTACATTACACATCACTACATTAGTGTAAATGGTCCCCTACGTTTTCAGAGGAATCAATTAATGATGCATTAATTACCGGGGATTGTTTGCAATGCATAGATGCATGCCCCTTTTGGAAGCAGCTAACTATGCTTATATGTTAATCATTTATTTCTAAACATGCCTAGTTTGGCGTTAGCATATTTAACTTCTTTCAACGTAGCTTAAAGCAAATTAAGTAAATTATTATCTCCTGAAGCGCAGCCGAATCTGAAGGTTGCTGGCTGATGTAGGAAGACAAATGGCATTCTTCTGACATCTTCCGCCCACCATATCGTATTCGAGCATGCGTAGAGGTATTTTTGTGCTTTCTTTAACAATTAGGCTAAGTGCGCGCATTGGTGACGAATTAGTATGCGTATAGGACATGATAACATATATTTCATTCTAATGAACATTTGTACTGATATCGAACATCCTTACTGCCCATATATGTCACCAGTATATGCAAATAATGCGGCCATTAACACCAATGATAATTCTTTTATTGTGTTCAATGTAGTTAGGTTGCTTTAAATACCAACAGAATATACACAGCACTCATTTAAAAGACAACTAATGAAAGTATCTGGTCCTATATACGCTTAAGAGCACATAACGTGGACACTACTCAATCAGGTTCCTTCATTGGAAAAACCCCCACTTGGCTAAATTAGGTTTAACCACACAAATCTGGCCCTAATCGACAAGAAAAAAAGTTTTCAAAGTTTTACTATGTCATATAAACCCACAAAGAATTTCATGTCCAGAGTGAATAATCATTTTATGTGCAAGGCCACTGAATCGCTAATATATGAAAAGCAAGCGATACACAGGCAACAAAAAACGCGTGTTGATGCTGCCGACAGCTACTTAAGGTGTGCCACCGCAATATGCATTGCACCTAGCGAGGCACCGCGTCCAGCTACTAGCTTCTGTGTATTTGAAATTAACAGCTGACGCAGGAACTGTTATGTCAAGCTCTACATATTACGTTTCTGGATGATAGGCGCGTGTAGTATACCCCTTATACAAAACACTAACACGCAATTCATATATATTACAAGTAACTTAGCTTAAGGTGCTTTTTGCAAGTGTCCTCCTTATTCTTCAATCGGCCTGGCTCATCTTTTTTTAATTTGTGTCCTTTTTCGCATAACAACGTACTTAGACATTGATACCAAAAACTTAATTAGAACTTGTCTGACGCGGCATTATTATACAAAGTCATTGAAATCATTTGAACATTAAATTTCAGACGTAAAAAATTACACTAATATCGATTGGGTAAATATAAAAAAACTGGCCGAATGGCATTTATAATGCACTTGCTAAGCTACTTGCACTCAATCAAATGCAAAAGTACCAGCAAGAGGCATAATCGCTGTAACCCGACCACCTCTGCAACAACACGCGTTTTCATTGTGTTGTTGTTGTTTTTGTCTCGAAAAGCTTAATGACACCAACGCATTTACTTACGATGTGTAACTTGGCAGGCTATATATCCTTTGTATTAGATCAAAACATAGCTTCATATATCAAATTTGATATCCGACCATCATCCCGAACAGCTACGCTGTTAGCTTTTATATGTGCCACTCAGACACAATATTCCGAGTGCCACCAGCAAGTGGATTTAGCTATCCATTAAGCACCTTAAATAGTCCAAACATAATTGAACGGTATAATACTACAGATATAAGAATAATATTGGTACAACTACGAATCACAAACCAGGTAACATGGCTACACATATTACACAACGCTAGCGCAAACATAAGTCAATCTTGTACATATTGAGAGCATTTCTGTCTTCTGTACAACTCAATCGATGCTTGCGCTGATTGGCACCAGTTAAACTCAACAGACAGTCTGGGCAAAACAAGTGGTAAAATAATATTTTTCTTACCATATCCATGTAATTCGCACTGCACGGTTCCTATTTACTACGCGAAATGTTCATTAACTTTATTGAGGAAATGATATAGCAATGCATTGATGCGCGCGTCGCACATTTAAAGCTGTCCTATTAAGGGACTTCAACCAAGGCCGTTGTCGAAGAGTACACTTTCCAGGAGGGGACAGTTCAGAACCAGTCACTGACCCGGATCTCTAACGCGTATCTTCAAAAGACTCGGTCTACTCTTATGTTGACGCTATGTGTTTGTTAGAACAAAGAACGTTTAACATGCCATAACAAGTTCCTTCCTTGGGTGCATTGTAACCAGCGTATCTGCTTTTAAGTAGTTTGCTCTAGGTACACATACCCCAGCCAATGCACCGCCCCTTATCGCCCTCTCTCTCATTCTCATTATCTTTCTCTCTCTCCACCCCCTCTCTCGCTCTCGCTCTTGCTCACTCACTCACTCTCTCTCTCTCTCTCTCTCTCTCTCTCTCTCTCTCTCTCTCTCTCTCTCTCTCTCTCTCTCTGTCTTTTTTTTTCCTCCTATGTACTGTATGCGGAATAGTCTTTATATGTAGTTTTACGTGGAAGCTGAATATCTTCGGACAAATATGTCAAACAAATATAAGCTGGTATATATAAATCCACAAATAAAACCATGCATGTGATGGATATTGTGAGAGTTAATTGCATACCCCCAAAAGATCACATGCTTTAAGAAGCACACAATGCGCATTACCTTAACCAATTTCATGCAAGAATTGTTGCTTTGTTTTATTTGCATGTTCAACCTATTTTGTCATAAACTTCAATGGTGCCCTACACAAACTTCCACAATTGTCACCAAGCCTATGTCAGTAAATAAGGTACATATCTTGCATGAGTGTTATAACAATGATCTATGTGTATGGGGGAGTGCAGATGCGACGGAGTATCAATGTAACATGCAATATTGTAAAGCATAATTCTAACGACTAAATACAGAGTGAATTGCAGACCCAATTTCAAGCAAACCTACAAGGATATCCATGCGTTTAGTCTTTTATTGTAAGCAGTGATTTTCCCGATCCGGCTACCATAACATTTCTCGAGGTGGTAGAGAGTAGATCAGTTTCCGACAGCAAATGTGCCTACAGTTATGTTACAATCTATTTGATGTAATATTTTAATTCATGCATCACTTCCACAACAAACATGAGTTACTAGAAGTCAACTTTCAACGATTTGCTTCATAAAGGTTGTCAATGGATACATGCAAGCTATTAAGTATGTCTGTTAAGCAAACATTTTTCGACAAACGATAATGATTAATCTTTAAGTGAGCATTATAGATGATTAATCGAACAACCCTTAGTTACACTCGCTGTATGTATTGCCACACGTTTGCCACTTCAGGGTTGGTATATTGATGACTATTGTGAACAGTATTTCGAAAAATGGTTGAATTAAAAAAGTTCATAATAATATTTCATTATTATGTTCACTTTCATATGCAACGGGAAACAAGGAAATATCGGTTTAAACAGTAACTGGCCAAGAGGGTCACGCGCCGGTTTTATCTCGCATTCGTTGTTATTTATTGCCTTATAACCGTGGTTAAAATGCTTTATACTGACAGCGCGAATTGATGTGAATTCCATACACAGTTGTATAATGAGCCTCGATGCAACTCTCCAGTCCGATGTTCATATTCCCATAAAGTCATTGGCAGCATCTTATTATTACGTATGCCGGCCATGCATGCGCAATTTCCATATCATATAATCGGTGTTTTCTCTAGGTCCCATAAAGCAGGTTCTGCTCATCAGTGACTAAATGGTGTAATTCGATCGTTTCATCAGACCACATAGTTTGGCGCTGCTCTTTCCCCAATATCACTAGGTAATAACCACCCTGACATCTACCGTTTTATTACTTCAACATATATTACGCGTACAACTATATGTATTTTATATGTTATGTGTTGAGTCTTTGCGATGTGATGCCTTCTTCATGGCCGCTTAGGAATCTTGCGAGTCCCATCACCAGTTATATATGTTGCTTTTGAACGTGCGATGCGCTTAGAATGAGTAAGGAACTGGTAAAGACACTTCATTCGTGACTATGCAACCAGTGCCTTTAATGAAGTCAACCGTGATCTAACAATCAGTAAAACAGCTGTCATGTTCTGCTCATCGATTCATATGTCACAACTCACATTTTTGAATGATGCTCAGTCAATAGCACGCAGAGAGTGGAGGTCGTCAAACGTCGCAGCGCAGTTTCGAATATACAGCATATCAGTGTATTGCAACATCTTTTAATCTCGCAATTGCCGTTCATTAATGTGTATTCATTTGTCATCGTTAGAAGCGGCGAAATAGAATACATCAGGCTTCGGAAATTATAAGCTAAGTGGGTTGTGCAGTTATCTTAGAATTATAGCATTAAAATAAAACTGTGAATGATGTTAGCCCTAGCGCCGATCATTTACTTTGCCTTAACATGCTCTTTAATCCATTGCAAATCGTTTTCAGCAAACAATGTCAAGCCACTCCGACATATTTCTGTTCTTTTGCATCCTAGGTTATTACGATGTGCTAGGTGACTAATCGCCAATCATTGCACACTGTACATAACAATTTCAACCTCTAAACGCTTGGTTAGTTGCATTACATTCCTGTATTGCCATATTCATCTAACAATCCCTAGACATCATATCGACCAGCTATAGATTTTCATTAGGGGATCCAATTACTTAACAGTATTTGGCAGAGGAAATCTAATATTGGTCAAGTATCCTGACTTGCCCACATCAATACAACAGATCATATGTAATCGTCGTTCACGTTGATCATTCTGTCATTGCACACCGGTCATCTTTTGTTGCTCTAGTATTAACAGCGTGCATGCCATTATACATTTCGGTAGGGTTTGCTAGTATTCGCTGAGCAATCTTCAGACATATGATACGTATCCCGCATAATGGCATTGTCGTCCTTAATAATGCAGATTAACAACAATATATTTTTTTTATTGACAATGATGCGCTGTGGCTGGCAGTGACGGTCGGATGCCTATGTGGTTTATGTTAAAATAACAATAATAATTAACTGCCTACACATCATCACGATCACGACTGTTATCTCTGGCACTACTTTGCGTTAAACCCCTAACAATGGCAACGGTGTATCATATTCTACGTACCCCAAAAAGGATACAAGGAAGCATGTTAGCGGTAAAAAACAACATGGCATACATGTGCAGTAGAAAATGTCTTGAAGACAGCCGGATGCTATATTTCAGCATATATACTGGCTTTCTCATTGCAAATGGTATCTACACAAACCCTTGAAATTACCTCTATAGGGGGGGGAGGGATTTATATATTCACGGGTCGTACCAATTTCACCTTCAATAGAAGACGTCGCCATTAACTTAATCAAGTTAAGTCCCGTCGAGTGGCCGTTGTTCGCTTTAATGGTTTGGTATGGTAGGCCCGATTGGCAATTTTAGTTATTGCCAAGCCACCAGAGGAAGATGCAGCTCGACTAAGCCGTCTTATATTGGTGCAGCAAAAAGGTAATAGTGTGGCTAGGCATTGTCGTGCACCTTATTACCACCCTGGCATGTTTTAATAGCCGTCTGATCACTTAGATATGTTTTAGTGATAGATAGTCATGCACGTGTTACACACCCTGACCACTGCCAATATTTCTCGTCAATGCGTAGAACTACTGGGACAAATATCCCTTGAGGGCAACTTCATGAGCCTAACAACGGGCAGTCAGTTTCCTACGAGCCATCATGGCGTTAATTATGTCCTACTGCAATTTTGCAATAGCAGATAGGCAGTATTTCTACCGGGTCCTTGTGCGCAGTAGGTGGTAAAAAACATGTCTATTGCTGAATCCTGTTAAGTTATAACAATTAAGGCAAGACCGGACGGGCAAGCATAGAAAACAACAGAATGGCGCATGGGACTTATTAGCGCACATTCTGATTGCATGGTCTAGTTCTCCTGCATAAAATCTCTCGAGGAATCAGTAAGGTATGTCGGTATCTCTTTCCAAGGTTAATTAAGGTATTTGTGAAGACAAATTAGTTAATATACAAATACAATAAGGTTTCCTGCCGAAGGAAATTATAGGTAAACGGAAACCCTCTTGCCAAAGCCATTATATTATACCAATACACATATCACAATATCTTTTTTACGGTTGGGGCTTAGTATCAAGCACACCAAGTTGGCACTGCCAGCCGAATGCATACTGAACAGGGTGTAAATTAATATGCTTATTGAAGTCAGGCGATAAGTTGAATCAGCGATACGAACTATATTTTGGCTGCTTATGGCAAAGCTGATGGACGTAATACGGGCATTCGCTATCATACATTGAGCACCACTTGCCACATTATTGATAAACATTTACGGTAAATATCAGGTAGCTAATGCAAATCTAAGACAGTAAATGTCGTCAAGAGGTTTCATTTCCCTTGCATTTTCTAAAGGCAGTGTTATTGTTGAGAAGCCTATTCATTGTTTAGCACGATCAGAAATGCTACGAATGCAAATAATCTACTTTGCAATATTCACCTTTGTCGCTTTAACAAAATTGAGCGAGTTGATGACAAAGGTGTACGCTTTGATGTCTTCATTCCTGATTGGTAAAAATAACACGCAAAAACTCAAGGAACACCTGGAACAGGAAAATGTCGCTTCAACTTTTTCAACCGTGTTCAATGACGATATGCCGTATCTATATATCTGGCTTTGAACAAAACCATTATGTATGTGCTCCTTATGACGCCATCGAAACCTCGTAGTAACGTCATTGATAAAAAAATATGTGATTGCCAAACGCTAACTTGCCTCACTGTATAGCCGTATTTCACGAAAGTATGATAACATAATGCACACATATCCGTATCAACTGAATCAGCTAGAGTGGTTACTGTGCACGACATTCACATATGTTCGATGTGCATGGTGCGGGTATTCAGAATGAGAAATTAACGCACGACAGGGCTTTTATTCAGGGTCTCATGTTAGAACGCCTTGGTGATTCAATCAAGTAAAGATGCAGGTATCCGCTATTCCTCTTGAGTTAGGTCTCTTTTGCGCAATAAACGAGGTGTGTGACCGCATAAATCTTTAAGAACGATGCTCTGATGAGAAGCATGTATTATAATGTAATGAATGCACTATGATAGACAAATATGATTTAGTATCACCTAGTTTTCAAGTTACTTCTTCTTCAGCTATATGTATAGTTATAGGAAATCAAATAAATGTAACTGAATATGGTCCATAAAAATAACTATATATTAATTAATATGTACAACGCGTAATGTTTGCTTTCACATTGCATACTGCCAAAAGTTTTCTATGACATTCCAACTGAGGTAAAACATATGTTGTTATAGCTGCTGTTAAATGTCACTCGCCGCTAATGGAATGAACATATGCTCAGCAGCAGCTCTTAAGTGCATTTATTTCCTGATAAACAGCGCTTGCAGTTGCATTCTACTCGTTCTAGTGTTTATTCTCGGCAGGTTTTATGTACTGCGATCAAGTAATATTCATTTGTGTAAAAAAGTAAACATCAGTTATAAGGTAACTGAACAGGGAAGCAAATTTGGAGATATTCAAGGCTACTTCGGTATTAGTTGAAAGCAACTAGAGTGATGATAACTCTGCCACTAGGTGATTATAGGTACGTAGATTGATATAACCAATGGACAGACAGTGGGATGTTAGAGGAAGATAGTTTGCATTTTGAACCGAAGAAAACAGCTAAACGAAAGCTGGTTTCTTTATATCCGACACATACACAGGTCTTGAACCCACGAAAGCTAAAGAAATCCAGCTGTTTAAACAAACCTGGCTCGGATACATTGGTATGATCGGCCAAAGGCGCTATCAGTTATTGACAAACGGCCGGAGTACCTAGATTAAGCTTCTATTATGTAGGTGCAGTGGAGAGGAAAGAGTGTAGATATATTTGCGCACCGAATGTTACACGCTAATTATCACGCTGGCATGTTGTTATAGCTGTCTAATAAAGTAGGTATGTTTTATGTTGGCTAGGGGAATGGTAAATACGTCATTCGAGTGCAACATTGCTCCTCGTCGAGGCGCAAAACTACATTGACAGCTATTCCTAGGGACGTTCTTAATGAGCCGAATAATGGGCCGTCACTTTGTATGATGATTCAGTATATGTATCCAGACGCCGCTAACTGAAGATAGACTGCGCGTTCAATTGAGTGCACCAGAGTTTTGATAATAAAACACTTTGATGCCCATTATCCTTCGCCAGACAAAAAGCTCAAAATTGGTTAATGGGGCCATTCTGGTCCAATGAATTGTGAATTCGACTACCGTATCGGTTAATAACCATATTAATATCTAATTCCATTTGTTAAGTTCTAATTGACACCAAAAACAACATTCGACACGTTAGGCGCCAGCAAAGCGACTCCATACCACGTACGATCAGATGATTTATTTGATCTCATCACTCTTTTAGGTCTAGCCATTTGCTAATTACCTTTTCCATGCCCACTATAACCAATGTACAGACCTAGACAAAGGATGATGTTTCGTAAAGTAAAAAAATCTACATATGATATTTGACCATTGAATACAGGGGAACCCAGCGACCGACATGGCGCTGTACCTGCTAGTATAAGCTATAACGTTGAGTAATAACCCCAGTGTCAATGAGCGTTCACGCCTTCTCTGCTTTCATTCATGATGTATAGGGCGATGCATTACAGCACGAGCATTAATGCTCAATTAAGAATTACGATCAGCCACTGCAAATTATTTGGTGCTCGAATACCCAGATCCTGCTCTGTGCAGAATACAGCATGCTGGTTATCCAACAACACGTTATATCGCCCGTCTATTACTCAGTTAGAGCACACAGGATCAGCAGGTATATGCACGCTAGAATGTCACACTTATACCTCATCATCATCGACCAACTGACCGATTACTATTATGTTATTACCAGCGTTACGTACCAAGTTCAGCTTTTTGAAATGATAATGTACGTAATTATAACATAATACAAAGGAATATTACCATCTTTAAAAGTAAAGCAAAAATCTCTTGGTGGCGTTGTCTGTGAATGAGGTGTGCACTTTATGGAGAAGCCAGGATAGCAGCGAACCGAACTTAACACAAAGCGGAATCAATATTTTGGTTCGGTCTAATTGCATCACTCTGTATTGAGGATGGTCGTTGATGCTAAGAATAGCAATCAGTCCTAGTAAGGTTTCCCGATAACACTTCCAGGTTTAATTGAGCTGTGTGCTCTATTTCTCGCCATGAACATCGAGTTTCAAGTGAGATGACTGCACCGGCAATTGTCTGCCAATTAAAACAATAAACAGGCGTGTAGCATATCCACAACTCAGAAGTATGTAAGCAGGCATGCATTCTCAGTTGCTCCCTCTTTCGAGCTCACTGCCTCATCCCTATTAATTGGTTTGTTTGTTTACCAGCACAATACTGGTAGAGGCATGTAGAAACTATAGGTACGTTATTCGAAGGAGCTCCGGCGAAATTAAGATAAAACAAAGGCTTAATCGTTTAATTTTCCTGAGCGTTTGCCAGGCGGTGGTGTGCAATTGTTGACTACATATGCATTTCAGTCAAGAAAACAGGTACATTAGCCGTGCCAAGCATGTCTAGTGTTCATTGCAAGGTACTGATATTGTTTCATTTCATGTGTTGCCCACGTAATATTTTAGCACTTTGTCACTAATTGACACAATATTGCCAAGATATGATAGACAATATTATAAGCACAAATATATTCGCACTTCAAACTGCGCTGGCTTTTTACGGTTCACCTAAGTACATCCATTCCCGTTGTTATGTTACTGATGTTCAGAGAACGTTTGCAGCATCTAACTGCACGGTCAGACCGATAGCGTCGACCTTACTGACATATGACTTCCGGAAAAGCTAACTTACTAAAAATTGAACCAGAGTATGGTTTAAACCACTTACGCATCGTTTTTATCGAACAAGCTTTATCGATGTTTTTCTCGTATGGCCAACTCCACATATATGATAATGAGGAACCGTTAAATCTATTAGATTAGAACGTCTATTGAGGACCAAGACTATAAGCTTGCTTTTAGGTTGAGGAGCTATTGTAATGCTCATAGTTCATATCGACCTAATTTATATGGGACGATTTTCTGCATGTGTGTTCGAGTGTGGTCGAGCATGAGAAAGTGTTTCAGGCTATAAGTGCGCCTCCGTGTTTACGGATATGTATATCTATCGATGTGGGTCTGTGTATGAGTGTAACTATGTATCCGTGCGTGATTTAGTGTGTGTGTGTGCGTGTGTGAGCGCGCACTTGTGTGTATGTGCGTATGTGTTTGTGTGCGCGTTTGTGTGTGTGTGTGTTTTTGCGTGGAGGGTATAAGTATTGTCGGTGTTTACGTGTCAATAAGTTTGTGGAATTATGGACCTCTTACTTGGAGGCGATTAAGAGGTTCGGCATAATTGTCAAATAATGGGCTGTATATGGCGATACTTAATTCTTGAACGAGTTTTGCGCTCGACGTTTACATCACTGACCTCAAACACTCCAGGAATTACTTACGTTATCCCTAATAGTCTTGTAAATATTATTAATTCAGAAGCAAGCATATGTCACATTTTTCTTAAATTGTCTGGTTAATAATATGTAAATGCATAGCTTCGAAAAGTTGCAAGTGTATTTATCAACATGTTTCCGCTTCACCGAAATCTGTTATATAGTTTCGCTCTGCGCATATATATTTTTGCGAACAGCAAAATACACCTTAGGTTATGTTCGATATAGCACAAACCTCATTCCGTCTGCGTCCATGTGAATCATGTTCCGGTCATAATACATCATAAGCCCAATTAAAAACTCAAATTAATGAAGCTTGAAAATGTCTGCTAATACAATGAACGCGTAACCCAAGCATTGTGATATTATATAGGCGGAAGTATCATAATATCAGTCGGTGGTATACTAATGATAGACCGCTAGCTCGTTAAATAAGTTCTAAATATCTCCTGGTACAATTACTAAGCCTCTCACGAAAATCACCGCTTATTTGGTCCCAATGTTTATCTGGTGATTCTATAAAGCGTAGGTATCGCTGCCAAGAACGGCAGCGTCACAGCACTCCTCCTGATTAGTTTGAGTGCTTCTTCAGAAGGAGGTATCATAAATGACTCAAGTTTGAATGATTGAGGATACCTTTCAAATGTATTCGACCACCTCCATGATACTCTATTAGTCAGCGCTAGACAGCGAAACCTGCGTTGACTGTTGTGTGATCGACAGTTCCATCGCT
Organism: Urechis unicinctus; assembly: GCA_034190875.2. Classification (NCBI taxonomy): domain Eukaryota; kingdom Metazoa; phylum Annelida; class Polychaeta; order Xenopneusta; family Urechidae; genus Urechis; species Urechis unicinctus. The sequence goes on along the minus strand of CM067353.1, from coordinate 24,334,447 downwards.
GTTTTTTCTCTATGTGTATGTCATATCACGCTCACACGTAAACTTCTCGTGTTACGTTATTGCCAGTGTCAATGTGGCCATTTTGTGTCCTACGTTGATGATTATCTTGCGTAGCGAACGTATATTGTTGTTAGATGTTCATCATTCACCACCCAAGATCGCCGATAATTGATAATGAATGGTTATTTGTTCAAATACCTCTAGTGCATAGATAATCAGTAGTTTTTTGCAGACGTTATTTTTCTTATAGCTTGGTTGGCATAAGTTGCCATTGTATTAGTTGTTATTACGGGGACGGTGACCAGTGGCGTGGTTATGGAACGGCGAGATGGTACCGGAATACTCATTGCTCGAAGTATAATATCTGTGATCATAAATGATTGTTAAATATTTTTACCTAATAAACGCAGCTGGGATGTTTCTATTCATTGGTTTGCTGAATCAATGATTGTCAAGGAGCCAATGGATTCCACTTTCAAATGCAAACATCATTAAAACATTATTCTCCTCTCACTCATGTTCAGACTGCACTGCTGGGGTTAAGTTGGGTCGCTTGAGAAATGCGATGACCCATAGCCCCACACGTCTATCCAAGAATTCACTCGAGGCATTATACTGGAGGGAATGTGATATGGGTCTAGACATGAGGATGATGTACTTTCCTTCTGATAGTTTATTAATGAATTCTCTCTTCTTATATTGAATAAAGATGAAAGCGACACGAAGGATTATGGTGGATATTTACTGGTGAATGTAAAGTTGTACTATAGCCTGTATTTCGCCAAGCATATTTGCTGTATCCAAGATTATTAGTTAAAATGTCTCAACTGGCTAAAAGCATTTGTTTGGCTTCGGTTCTTTCGCGTGCTAAATGTCTTTAAATGAAAATAATCACCTGCCTTTGCCGTGAAAGGTGGAATAGGATTACAGTTGGCAGTGAAGGGTGGAATAGGATTATTGCAGGCAATTGGATGGTGATAACTGTGAGGTGTTGTGAGATATCTGCGGTAATACTTAAACTTTCATATAAATGCATTTCGAGAAATGGACCTATGAATACGAAAACATATATGTTGAATTGAAATGTTTTTAGCTTCGATTGACTATCGAATAAATGCCAGCCCTCTTGGCGAGCTCAATATTGCCGGAAACTAACTGATATTGTGTCGATATGTAATTTTGATACTACCAAAAATGGGGCGTTTTTGTGAGGTAAAAATGTCGCATCACCCACGCACTCAATGAAATAACCAAAGAACTCACGCGATGTATCATCATCGTCCATTAACCACTTCTGATGCAGAACGCTTTTGTTAAACCTGGAATGCGTTCTATTGACTCACAAAGTGTAGTGACTCTAATACAGCTGCTAGATCGTTCAACAACTATCATCCAGCCAATATGAGTCAGTTTATATGGCACCAGGCTAGAATCATATCACCCTACTTCGATTACTAGCCTTGTGGGTAATCGAAGTAGGGCGATCCAATTGTATTACATAACATCACGTGAAATGATGTAGATGTACGGCATTAGTCATTTATGAATACAATACCAGCCACAATGAGAAACGTTTGGTGGCATATTATTATTATAACTTAAATAAATATTCGGCTCTATCTGTTAGATATCAGAAAGGAGGCAATATGACAGATTTATGTGCTAACGTGTTGACAAACTCGATGCAGCTATTCCCCAAGTTGCAGAGAGTTCAACATGCACTCCTTGGGTAAGCACATGGCTGAACAGGGTAAAAAATGTTTGGATAAGTGTAGTCATCTGAAAAAGGCAAAATGGTGTAATAAGATACGTCTTACTGTGATATGAACTACAGAACGTGTCAATATTGTTCAACCTAGACACTTTTAAGAGGTTCATTGTCAGATATATCTTTGAAATCTGGGCCGTTACTTGTCACTCGCTTATAGTGATCTAATAATTGAGGCGTATCGATAAGAAAGCACAGAGTAGCATCGATGCTTTTTATGTCATGTGCCCGGCGCATCCATATTACACAAATAGTGTTTCCCCTGTGGTAAATTAAGTAACATCCGATCATGAATTGTTGCGCCAATAAATTACTAAATATCATTGTGACTGCCCTCATTATAGGTATGGCAACGCCAGTGTTCTATTATCACTGCCCTCCTTGTGCAGGTGTGGTGCATCAATCGCTAAACGTCATATCAAGCCCTTCCGCTCTGATATTAACAAAACGTTTACGTGAACGAAGAATATATATCATACGAATACCATATGGACAACCAACTATTGAAGGACGCCGCAGGCTACAATTGCTTCCTACACAAACTAGCACAACAGGCCATCCTCTTATCGTTTACACCATATGACGTATCTCATGTCTACCCATTATGACAACGTGCCCTCGTGATTATGACGTTTCTCATGTCTACCCATTATGGCAACGTGCCATAGTGATTATGACGTATTTCATGTCTACCCACAATTACACCGTGTCATCGTGAAAATGAAGTATCTCATGTCTGTCGACAAAGCATAAAATTATGTGTAATGAGGTCAACATGCGGTATTGGTCAACCACCAAAACCTATGGTTTCCTCGTAACTGTGATCAAGTCACATCGTTAAGATAGCACCGCGAAGCATGGATGCTGTGCACGTCATGTGTATGTCACACTACACTTACCACTCGCTTGATAACATCCATGAAAAGTTTGTCAACCTCAGCATCCTCGTATTCATGTCATTGTGTTCCATCAATCACTAAGCGACATGTCAAACCATTCTCTTTTTCATAATATCAAAACGTTTAAGTAAGCTTACAGTGTAGCTGATAGTTTTTGGTAGGCCGGATATATCAGCTTGCGCGGGAATTGCCATGTCAGACAAAGCAAACGTATTGCATTGCTGGATAATTGGCAAGTGTATCAGAACCTTCAAATGAAAAACCAAGTTTTCATAACAAAGTTCAACAGGCAATACAAGATAAGGTTACCGGTGTCAATTTACATTCCCACTTGAACTTTGATGCATCTGAGGCTTTGCTAGCGTGGCGTGTTAGACCTCATACGTGAAGAAATTATTCCATTAATGTTAGGTTCATAATAGCTATACTAGCTGCTCAAATGTTCTCGTACCACATGGACAACCAGGGTGCATCATATATCCCAGAACTTTGATATGAAACGTCAAATTAGCTAAGCTCCGATCACTAATTTTGCCGTACTGTGGTTTTAATAAATGTTCCTCTTGTCTGCACTCTTTATTGTTATACCTGTAGCCAGCTGGATTGCTTTAATTCATGATCCGCATCCACAACTTCCAGCCCTCTCAGCCCAGCTTCCAGCCCTGTCGTATCCATTTATATGGGGTCCACCCATTGCTAAGCGTCAGATCGATCCCTTCCTCACTTATTAACAAAGCTATTAAATAATGTTGAAGTAAATCTTAACAGACTCATAAACGCACCTACCAAAACAATACGATTGACGGAGCATGTCGGCCTTTTTTCGTTGAGTAAAGACCACCAGATGTTGTTACTGATAACAGCTTGACATTTCTGACTAAGCCTATATAATATACTGAAAGATGCGCGAGTGTATCAGATCATATACAACTGGATCTTCCAATCAGCTAAAGTTGTTTTAACCTGTTCTTTCACCGCTTCGTCTCATAAATGCAACAACAAGCGTGCATACACCGCTACGTCATTCCACCATGATCATTCGATCAACATAGGTGAGTCAATTTAGCGCCTGGTGCTAATGATTGATGTTCAATAACAAATAATGGTTCAGTCCCATGAATGTAGTAGCATTATCAGAATGAGTATGTGTGAGGATAAATGATTAGGTCTATTAGGCATTTCCGATGGCAGGAAGGTAGTAATTTGATTTAGAACAACCATCACCGATTGTAATACGAGAAATGACTCGGTGATCCCGCAAAAACTCTCACTTCTGAGCAGTTGTTTCTGCAACATGGTCTGCCTGGGTAAGCTTACTGCTAAACATAGATCCCAATATTTGGAAACTCGTAGCCATTCTAAAAGGTAACATAATATAATAGCATACCCTTTATGGCCATATGCATCGGACATCGAATATGACTATTGATCTATCCAATTGCTTGATCGGAGGTATGTTTGGGAATCTAACTTAGAAATCTGTTATTCGTAATTTTTTTGGCGTGATGTTTTGCAATATTGTATGCAATGTACATTTGCATCCCCGATACACCGCGCTCTATTATGTAGGGTAAAGGCCGTCAATTGATTTACGTCGTTAACGTATTCATGAGTGTGTGGCTCAAGAGTCATTAGGCGTCATGCAGGCCTATTCATGCACGCAAACCTTCATAGTACCTCAAGGGTATATGACAAGTCACTCGAATAGAAATGGCTTGCTGTCGTTCCCTTCATCATGCACTTCTAATACAAATCGACAAAATGCAACAATTGGGAACATATGGACATATTGTCACCAAACTCAGTGGAATCGACATGCTTAGACATTTGCATACCAATAAACAAATGCTAAGTTAAGTATAGAACGTTTGCGGTCGATACAAATAAGAAATAATTGGTTAGTTGGAAGCAGTTGTCGAATCACGCTGTCTTATTATTCAGATACATATAACAGGCTCCGCTATATGTATGTTTGATGCGTGTCTGGACTGTGACCAGATGCTATCAACTGTTATGATTCCGACCTCTGTTTGCATTATGCTACTATTGACTGCGATGCAGCCACTCAGGTGGCGAATGTAGCTTATGCAACATGGAAAAACGGCTTCGTCTGAAAGAGCACATGTACGGCCTTGCTAAATGATAGGCGCAAGTGTAACAACTAATCATTTAGTATCTGGAGGCCAGTGTCAAATTACGTTCCCACTCGTACTTTTATGTATCTGAGGCACTATGTGGGTAACTTGTTAAATGCCCTTGGTAACTTGCCAAATGTCACATATCTTATCATACAGTGAACAACGGCTAATCACCAGTAAGATTCACCGCCGCACTTAAAATTGTGTCCCTCGATCGAGATACTGCTTAATTTTATGCGACTTGCAGATAGAACATTTCTGAATAAAGGATTACGCTATAGTCCCACCCAACCGCTTAAAACCCACCAAAACGATTTCATTGACAGAGCATGTCGGCCTTCTATCGTTGAATCAACACCTCCAGCTTTCGTTCCTGCCCTCTGTTGGTGTTACGCCACTGGTAACTGGAATGCAGCCCACCCAGTAGTGCTGGCTGAAATGAACTTTCATAACGCTGGAGACAGCAGAAAAAATCCCACCTACTAGCCAACGTTGCTCTAATACTTCAACATTAACAGAGTAGTATAATTGTAGAACGGAGTAATGCCGCCGTGTTGAGTGTGAGTGAATATGGTTCAGTTTAGTAGAAAGGTGGCAAAAATATAGCAATGACTTGGTGCACTCGCTATAGCTACTTCCACTGTTAAGAAGCAGATGGATTCGTATTTCGGGCTTCATGGTCTTCCGGGGTAAGATTGCTAATGAGCATTGATAACAATATTTGGAAACTCGATGGCCTACTGAAGCAGAATATAATAGCGCACCCTTTTCGACCATATGCATAGATATATTGATCTACCAAATGCCCCGCTCAGCGGGGTTTATGTGGATCTTCCTTAAACACCTGATATGTTATTCGTCTTTGTCTGTGTGTTATCTAAAAAGTGGGATGTGAAGGCATTATAATGACTGCGCATATTGATGTGGTTTTCGCACATAATTGTACTATCGTTATCCCAAGGACATTTACAGTGCCACTGTCACTAGTGGCAACACGTTACTAAGAACAATCTGATAAGCGATGTTTTGCTATATTGTCGGCATTGTACATTTTCACACAAGATACACGCTGTATTGTATAAGGATAATGGCTGTCAGTTGATTGACGTTACTAACGTATTCACAGCGAGGTATCTCGTCAATTATCAATTCTCAATCCCTCTAGGGTACAGGATGGGTTACATAGAGAACACGCTTTAAAGAATGGCTTTGCAATCGTTTTAATGGCTTGAAACCCTAATGCAATAGGGTATATTGGCTGAACATGTCGACATATTTTCACCAAAACAACTAAAACTATCTTATGCCATTTTACAATCAATTCAATAATCTCAGGTTATCGACTTGAAATGGTCGCTTCACATAACCTAGAGATAATGCAGTCAGCATTATACCATCTCGGGCTGCGATAAGGCTCACGAGGTAAACGAAGAAAGCTGATAGTAGGTTATATTTGCTTGGCGGGCACGAATGACACTGTCAGACATCGGCCAATACTACGAAAAACTAAAATCGTCTGCTATTGATAGATATAAGAAGTAATAGCGAAGTTGAAAGCTGTTGTTGACACGTATATGTGCTGGTTTACAATTATTGATTATTCCGATACGCATTACAGGAAAATCTATGTGTTACTAAAGCGATGTCTCATGCGTCCTTGCCATGGGAACGATATCGTGTAAATGCCGGCATTATTTAAATGGTTATAAGTCTAATTCTAGCTATAGTCATTCTGATGTGTAGCATCTTTGCTCCCTGTCCCATTTCCTACCTACTTTATCTACATTGAACAAACCAACGAGAATTGCAGCTAATGTTCCCGATGTCAATGGAACAAGCTGCTTGCTACACAGGCTATATGAATATTACGTTAAACGGTATCAAGCAAATGTTTGGCATCAGCCCCAGATGACCGCTGCTACGAAGCCCTCTGTAGAGCAATATTAGCAATATCATTTTAGTTGGTGTTTATAAACAATCAGCTTCTGCAAATTAGTAAGAGGAAGTTCGCAACAAGATATTGCTCTGAATCAAAACAGTCATTTTCAGCTGCATTACAAGCATAGTTGTAGGATTTCCATAGTCATTTGTTGTGGGCGTTGATTTTCTGTTTCAACAAGAGTTTTAAGGGTATGCATTTTGCCGAGCATTGATGCAAATATATGAAAGACTTGATGGTGCATAATATCCCATGATATGTGCCAGAGAAAAGATGAAATCATTGATTTAACCCAAAAGCAGAACAATTGGCATCGTCAGTTGTCAATGACATTGCGAAGCCTTTTATATGGACACATCTTTAAGACGGCGCCAAATTGCATGCATTCCATGTGAAGATGCGCAATCTGAAGAGGTTTGTCAGGGCTAGCACAGTACGCCATTGCTCAATATAACAGCACGCAAACCAGTGTGATGTGTAACTTAATATCATGTCTGGATTACCCTACCTAATACGCGCTTGATTACAGAATGCCCGTCGATCTAAGCTTCTTCTACTCAGTGGTGTTAACTGTGAGGTGCTATAGGATTTCTATGGGTTTGGCTCTTTCTTGGGTTGAATCACAAAATATGTGCTCATTTAATTTCGACATATATAATTTAAAAAAATGAAAACTGTTACTTTGCATAAGCTGGAAAAGTGCTCGTTTGATCACATGACAGTTTTGACAATCAGCCTGTATAGCACATTGCTAAAATAACGAATTGAAATAATCTTCCCGCATGTAAGCTTGTTTATTGTTGTCGTGACTAGCGAATCTCTGCTAGTTATCCTCTGTAAGCAGAATAGTGACCGAAAATATGCGGATGTTTGGTCGACATATAATTTATGTACCTCCACAGAACTTGCGTTTAGTGTAGTACTGACCTTGGCAACTGAGTAATAAACGCCTCACCTTAGCCACCACTGACCCGATACAATGAAGTAGGTGTAAAAAACCTCGCACATGGAACATTTCGTAACAAATATGACGCCACAGTTTCACCCGCAGGCTAAAATGCCCGCGCGTAAAGACAAAACCTAGATCATTGACAGAGACTGTCGGCAATTGGTCGTTGAGTCTACGCACCCAGATGTTGATATTGCCCTTTGTTTGCGCTACACTGTTAGAAACTGGCATGCAGCCCACTGGGTGGCGCAGGTCGCAGTAAGCTTCTATAAAGCTTGTCATTACCAACAAAGAAAACATCCCACTTGCTTAATGATATTCACGTGTAAAAGATAATAAACATTTGAACCCGGATCGTCTTGCTTGTGTTGTCCTCATTATCAATCAGAAAAAATTGCCTTAACCTGTTCTATCCACGTTATGCTTCATTTATTTAATATATGCATTGATAAATTCCACACTGGGCACCATAAAACACACCGGTGTTTGTGTGCCGTTAAACCCTATACTTACCTTACTTGATACATTCCACTATCACCTTCTGACCAACAGTTATACGTTAACATGGCGGGCGGTATGCATGATTAGGCTTCATAATAGTAAATGTGAGCATATTACAATAGCTAATACGAGGAATGATTTGGCGCACAAGCTATAGCCACTCCAACTGTGGAGAGGCAGTAGGACTCGTATTTCTGTAACATTGTTTCTTAGGGTAAGCATACTGCTGAATATTGCTTACAAAATTCGATGGAATATTGATAGGTAACGTAATAATGTAGCACGCCATTTGCAGCAATATACATCAGACAGAATATAAAAATATTGATCTATCCAATAACTTGATCGGAGATATTTCTGCGATTCTCACTCCGCAAGCTGACGATATTTGCCGTTTTGTCCGTGTTGTGTAATATGATGCATCCAAAAGTGGATTCCAAATGTTATTATAGTATCGTCATCCCAAGGGCATTGCCAGTTCCGCCGTCATATAAACATATCATTAGCCTCGCCACGTGAATAAGAAAAACAATCGGACAGACGTCAATATCCTTTATCAATCAAGAACTGTTGCCCTGAATTCGGTCACATTTGCATGCGTGATGTTGTGCTATATTCGCTGCATTATACATTTACTTACATGATACAACGCGCTTTATTACATAGGGTTATGGCCGGCGATTGATTTACGTCATTAACGTATTCATACAGACCAATGCATATAAGCAAACGTTATAAGTGCGTATTTGACACGTTTATCACACAATAATGGCTTTATAGTAGTTCAATGTGGCGTACAATTCCTATCCAAATCGACAAAATGACGCAAGATGGTCTTATTGTACTGCTGGTCGCAATAAAGCTCACGAGGTGGAGCGTCGCATGAGTACCTTTTGTGGATTTTTATACCGGGATGATTTATAAACGCCGTTCGCTAAGAAAGGTTTTATCTTTGCACGGCAGGCACAAATGGCACTCTCAGAAATTTGCAAAACACTACACAAGTAATAAACCCAGATAAGAATGTTTGCTGTTGATGCAAATAATAGGTTATTGTGTAGTTGGTAGCTGTTGTCGACTTGAAAATCACAGGTATGTTGCTGCAAACCAAGGACAAAGCTAGTGTCCCCAATGTCGACATGCTGCGCGTTGGCGACATAAGCTTTGCGGACGTAATATACATCAGTATGGTGATAACTGTCAGGTGCTATGAATGATTCAATCAAAGAACATGTACACATTGCACTTCGACAGATATGATTTTCACAAAAAATATTTGTATCTATATTTGAACTTATGCTGGACAATAATTGCATATCGAAATGTGCCCGCTTAAATCACAAAGCAGCTTTGACGCATCTAGCGTGCATGACGCACTGCTAACATATTGGATTGAAACGTTCTCACGCTTGTTTGTTCTTTGTTGACTAAACGCGTTTCGATGCAGTCCCTTTCAGTAAGCTCAATATAGACAAAATATATCCTGGCATGTGTTCACCTTTTACTACTATGTGCTACCACGGAACGTGCATTTTATACAGTATTGACCCTTGTCTCTGAGGGATCCAACTTTCGCCTTATCCACCCGCTCAATAAAATAAACAATGCACTTATATTCTGTTTAACTTGTCCTCCGTCTGTATTGGTCATTTATTTTAGCTATCTCACTTTGAAAACAAATAGGGAAGTGAACGTCAGTTTATCTGACGAAGGAGATCAGTCGTTGTATATGTCTGCTCTGCTACAAGAAATGTGGTTACTGATAGGACATTACATCAATTGTAAGTGACGCATAAGCTCAGTGTTCGCGGTATAATATTACAATTGATTGGATAATACTCGGCTATGTATGTTTAGTATCTGAAAACTCACGATATGGTATCAATTGGTGTCAAATACGCGTTGTGTGAGGGTCTTGTTAGCAAAGCATTAACACACTTGCTGTAGTTACGTTGATCTCGAGATTTTCGTACAGCATCCTGGGGTCAGAGCATGGCAGGGCGTAGCTGCTGTGATTAAGAAAAGTTCAGGCGTCATGGAAAGAAAGTCTTACACAAACCCCTTGCTGTGATGAGATCTAAGGACCACCAGAACATTTTGATCTAAGCATTTTTTGGGAGCCTCTCTCAAGAAGATCACTTTTAGAAATCTGTGCCGTTACATGTTATTTGAGGTTCCCTACGTCATATTAATTAACCTAGGGTATCATACCGTTGCGTAATGGTTCTTTGAATTATCTTCTCGACTGCATCTACGAATTGCTCGATTCACGGCCCGTCAATGTCAGCTTCCGGCAATTACTGCGGCATTCATGTAGATGTGATCCATCAATCACTAAGTATCATGCCAATCCTTTTCTCTTTTAAAACAACTAACACGTTACGCAAGCTAACCACATAGTATCGGAGTTTTATTAGAGACTTGCACAAACATCACACGGTACAGAATAACGACGTAGTCCTACAGTCTGCTAGAACTCTGACATGTTCCTACATAACCTGGTTCACTGGTAACGCACGCCAGTGTTTTATCTTTGGGACCACGAGGCCTCTCTCATAAACGGAACAATCCAGACATCTCTGCTTTCGACCTCTGTTGGCGTCATGCAGGTAAGACTTGCAGTGTGGTTTATGCCTGCTAGAGTCAATTTACAATCCCACTAGAACCAGGGCCACCGCCTTCCGATTCATTGTCAGCCCTGCTAAAGATGCTGCGGTCAGCTATAATTGAAGCTTTGTCACATCTCACTGATTTGAATGATTAGAGCTATTGTAGGTTAAGTATAGCAAATGGTACGACTTTTATAATAATATGAGGAAAGGTAAATCCAGATACCCCCGTCACTAATCACACCTCGCAATCCTCGCACAGCCGTTAAAGATAACGCTTTTGCTGCAGACGTATTCCTCTTAGACATAGACGCACATCCTGATGTTTTTCTATAAATCTCGATTGAAAAAACGCTCTATCAACTATGCTTACAGGAAAATTCACAGAGGCGGCTCCTGGCCGACATTATGTACAATGTGACACTACCTTGCCCGTCAATGTAAGGTCATATTGGCATAATACCGTATCACTTGCATAATCAATTGAACGCGCCTTGAAAGGGCCAAATTATGTTATCCCTTGCTGTGATATGAATTATAGAACACATTGATCTACCTATTCGGCGGATTTCACTCAGACATCAGCTCTGTACCTTGTCACCGTATGATGGCAGCCTTAGAATTGTGACTAGGGTGCATCATAAAGATAGTATGGAATTAATGCATGACACTTTCGTCGGCTAACATTTGATCGCAAATTGTTGAATGATGTGTCTTCTCTGTAATATTTCTACAATTCGCTTGGTTGCTTAAATTCACCGTCCGTCCACCTCGGCTTCCTGCAATCAATGAATCATTCATGTAGATGCAATCCATCAATCATTAAGCGGTAGATCAATCCATTTTCTTTTCCATATTAACTTAGCTAATACGTAGGATTTAAGTCAATGTCAAATGACTCGAAGATAGAACATTTCTGCACAAAGGATGACGCCACAGTCCCGCCCAACAAAAACAATTCCATTGACAGAGCATGTTGGCCTTTCATCGTTGAGTCGGCACTACCATATGTCGTAGCTGCCCTCTGTTGGCGTAACATCACAAGTAAGTGCAATGTAGCCCACTTAGTGGCGCGGACTGCGGTAAGCGTTTGTAAAGCGTGTAATTTCTGGCAACGAAAATATTCCACTTTGCTAAATGATAGGACACGTATATCAGATCATCAACATGTACAACCGGGTTGCATGCCTGTGCTATCCTCAGTGCCAATAAGTCAAAGTTGCTTTACCTGCTCAATGAATGGCACCTGGTGTGAATGATTTATGTTCAAGAAAGAATACTTCAGCTTCAGAAGAATAGCAGCATTATTGGATTGATTATTGCTGCTCTGGTAGTATGTGAGAACATAGTTGGTTATATCGATTTAAATGAAAGGTCGCAAAAATATCGGCGCTCAAATGGTACCTTCTCCCACTGTTGCCAGGCATTTAGACTCGTGTTTCTGCAACATGGTCCCCTGGGGAAAGCGTACTGCTGAACATCAATCACAATATTCGGAAACTCGGTGGTAAACTGGAAGGTAACACAATATCATAGCGCACATTTTTGCTGCCATATGCATCAGACAGCGCATACAAATATTGATCTACCCCATAACCTGCTCGCAGGTGTTTTCGTGGACCGCACTTAAAATTCTAATGATTATACTAAAAATAATCGGTTTATTTCGCATACAAGGTACAACTCACTCGGAGAGAACACAAAATACAGAAAACAAATAAAATCAGTATTTCATTTATTATTTGTAGTCTATAAATACATGTCAATCGTGCATGCAATGTCTGGCATACAAGGACATTGGGTTATTTGCAATAAATTGAATGTAGCGTCAGCTATAGAAAAAGTAGCGTCAGTCACGGAATTCATTATGCCCTTAACACTTTCTAAGACAGTGGACAATGAAACATTATCGATATGAAACTTGGTAGCATCATACCCTGCACATATGTGTACACGACTATTTCACAGCAGCACGAATACAATTATGCCTTATGTCACACTTCGATGCATGTCTCAACTGATACATAATTAGAAATGCAGTGCAACAAACGATTGTGAGTTAATGAGGTCAGATCAATGATCCAACGAATGGCCTTAGGCCAATCAATGAAGAAAAAGTCTCCTGATGAAAAGTACCACAACTGACTGCCATAGACAGACACGCTATACGAAAAAAAACAATTTATATTTTACAAATAACAAATCATAATATAACCTGCTTACAACAAATTAAAACACCTGTAGAAATCTGCCAAAGCGTCCTTTATTCTTTCCTTGTCTATTACGACTCATATGATGTTTCCATGGTTGACATCTTTTCAAATATTTTCAAGTTTGTGATTTTGATATTGTATACAGCCAGACAACTTAATTTTACTTCCAAATACAATATGAAGTACTCTTGCCAAGGTTGTTTAATAAGTGCTGCAATATAATATATAATTTACAAACGTAACTGGCGAAATTACCCATACATGCTTCACATCATTAGTTCCATTTCACCCCTTTTTTTCACTTGCAAATGTATACTTGCTGCGATTCCGGCCTCCATTGGACATACTCTGTGATATCTCGACTCCTGAAACAGTTTGGAAAAGATGTGGTTGGCATAGGTTTCTAAGATGGACATTCTTTCGAACATTTTCAAATGCATGGTATCCAACAGCAACACGGGAACATTTCACCCACCGTTAAGGTAAAATAGTAATATTCCATCTACAACAAATATACATTGGATTGTCATTTGTTCTATTTTGAATCCAAATTCATAATCTGAATGCATATAATAATTCCTAATACTATGTAACAGTGCACGATCAGAGAGTTTTCCAGTGATCCCACCAAACGCAATTCTCCCATAATTGTCTGTGGTAATCAACGATTTGGGTTTATTTTTGAGCACCTGTATTATTGTGCGAAGGGAAGGATTTTCTGAAAACACTCCATGAAGCAAAATAACTGCATTAAACATTGCACTTTGTATTCTCAATAAAGGTGGTCAAATGATTAGATAATCTGTTGAATAATTTGCCTTTCCTTAAGCCATTTACAGCTCGACCAATAACATCAGGTGTAACATTACGATTATGATAACATTTATGTGACAATCATTGTTTATATCAATATTTAATACATATGTTCTATTTTGCATGCATTATATGAAAATGAATCGTTAAGTGCTGCTGCCTTGTCAACAAAAATATTACAAATGTCGGTGTCATTAGTGGCACCATAAATATTCCACGGTAAATTGATCTTAATCTATGTAAATCTCTTTATCTCATTCAGCAAATCTCTGTCCTTTAAATTAGATCATTGTTAGGCCAATGTGCGGTTCCTACCATCTACATGCTTCTGCACCAATCGTATAAATAATGATACTTGGCACGAATTCGACGTCTTATATCAGCGACAACTTCAAATCTCTGAGAACCACATCGTTTCCACAACATATGTCAAAACATGGTATTCTCGTTGGATTATGTAGAATGTTTATAATATACCTAATATGTTATTGCATATTATTGATATATATTTATATTGTCATATACAGCAACAAAGTTATGTGTTTGCCAAACAATTCTTATATCGTCATCCCAAGAGCATTGCCTGTGCCACCGTTATACATATGTGTTGAGTAATCCGCCTCATCAAGTGAGAAAAAACAGCCTGACAAGCGCCAATAGGTTCCATACGACCATCATGTCTTTCAGCCAAGACACATTGCCTGAAATTCAGTGATACTATAACGCGTGATGTTTCGCTATATTGTCTGCATTGCACATTCGCATATCTTTATCAGCGCGGTTTTTATTTACGGGTAATGATCGTCAATTGATTGACGTCATTAACGTACTCATGGTGTGTTTGTTCGTCTGCTAGTAGGAGTCATGCAAACCAATTCCGATTCATGTTAGCCCATTTCGAAATGCCTCTAGGGTATATGGCACCTTTCTCACAGAGATAGCACGTATTGTGGAATGTCTTTGCAGTAGTTTAATTTGGCGTACAATTCTTACACTAATAAACGAATCGATCGTATTTAACATTTGTCTAGCAATTGTTAAACAGATACATTCCAACATCGCAGGCTGTCGACTTCCAATAGTCAATTTGTCAAGCCTGCAGATGGAGCTGACGACAACTGTCAACCTTGTATTACCGCTGGCTGCGATGAAGCTCAAAGGGTGGCCCGAGGCTAGAGCCCCTTTTGTAAAATCGATGATTGCAGTTTATACAGCATATCTTTGCATGGCTGTTTGTCAACCATCCGGAATGATGTCGTGTGTAAATGCCAGCATTATCTGAATGGCTAAAAAGCTGACCCCAGACATTGACAAATTATCGAAAATCCTAGTGTTCCAAATATCAATGAGTGAAGCTGTTTGCATTTGCGACATAACCGTAAGAAGAAACCGCTTGAATCGTACTTTTGACATCTGAGCCATTAGCCCATTGACGAAACACACCTTGGTAGCTTAGCGTACTGTTGTATTATTGCCATGGTCATATGTGGCTGGCCCTAGGTTTTTTCATCAACTTCAAATCTTTATTCGCTATACATTTTGTCGCCCATTGATGCAATATATGGCAGACTTTTGGTGTCTTGATGTCACAACAATAACTGTTGATTCGTGCGAAAGAACTGATGAAAGCGTTGATATGCCCAAACGCAGACCAATAGGGCTCGTTGTTTGTCACTTGCTGTTTTAATTCTGGTGCAAGATAGCGCCAGAAAGCACGAATTATATACAAGGATGTGGAATTTCAAGAGAACTCTCAGGTCTAGAATATTACATCATTGGTCTGCGTAAAAGCACTCCAACCAGCATGATGTGTAACTAAACCTCTATTTCTTTAACAGATTGCCCGTCAATCTGAACTTCTTTTACTCAGTGGTGTTAACTGTGATGTGCCATTCGAAAGGATAACCTCACAAAACACTCATTTCTGTTCGCCATTTACAATTTTTTAAATAAAAACAACTACATCTGTAACTGAATATGTGCTAGAAAGCAAGGATATTTCGAAAAGTGCTCGTTTGAATCTTATGACGCAACTAGCCTGCATGGCCCATGTCTAACATTTCGAATTAAAACATTCCTTCGGATTTTTAACTTGTTCATGATTGACGTGACTAACGGATCCTCTTCTGTTGGCGGAATATTTTGTCGACAGTTATTTTTTGGTACTACCATATAACGTGCCTTTAATGCAGTATTGCACCATATATCGGAGAGATGGGCCTCTCGACCACCAACGCAATTAAAACAACACGAGAGCATAAACGATGCTTCATCATTGTAAAGTAACCACTTCTGAAGCAAAATTATAATGTTTAACCAGGCCTGCACCCAATCGCTTCAGGGAGTGTCATCTACCCAAACCGTGTCCGGCAATAAGGCGCCAGGCTAGCAAAACGTTGTCGTCTGCAAAATGTTTCAGAAACGCAAAGATTAATCTTTATCCGAAAATGTTCTTGGGGCATTCAATGCGTGTGTTATTATCTACTTACATTACATGTGATGATGTTTAGTAATGTTGTCGGTCGCCATTGGTTATATATCTTAACCTACTCCCTTTCAAAGCAAATACTGATGCAAACGTGTGTCAAAATGCCGCACCGGGTCATTTTAAAAGGACCTTACCAGTACTCTCAACAGCAAAACATTTCGTATTACTGCAGGGAAGAAACATCATATGTTAGCGGCTCATTGTCCACTGAACAATGTTACAATAGTAATTACTGTTCTATATCTGTTTAGTATAGGGCTTCCACATGGAAGAAGTGAAGAAACTGGAAGAAAACACCTTAGACCATAGCAGACCACCCATAAATTACCAAATGTATCCAGGAGGAGCACCAGACAGCATACATGAATTTACTTTTGGCATGTTGCGAAAGGTAAATATTTCAAATTCTGTATCTTTGTAAAACCATAATGAACTGTGCAATGCAATAACTTCCCGCATACTTCTGCATTTTTCAGGCATCAAAAAGAAACTGGAGGCCGTACAAAGGTTGAGAACTGGCGGAGATTCAAGCGTGGATACCAAGCATGGTAAACCACCTGTATTGGAGTGAAGTGTCCGCTTGAAGCTGGTGTTGGACAAGTGGCCCTCGAATACATACAAAATATTCATTCTGGGTTCGGTGGCCTGTTCCAGTCCTGTGTCTATGGGCCATTTTATTATTTAGACTTAAAAGACCAAACAAATCGAAATAATGTTACACTTTAATTGCCCTTAAGTTGTACCATGAAATTGGAAGAAATTAACACCAACAAGACATTGCATAGGGACATCATGATGCTATCAAGAAATGCCAAGAGCTCCTACATAGAGGCTTTCCACAGTATTTTGATCTAGATCGCTCCAAAAACCTATGGTTTCAGTTATCCTGGTCTGCTTAGCAGGTAAATCGTTCATCAATCCCAATCTGCTTAGCTTAGCAGTTGATATCTGGTTAGATTTTACCCTTCTCTCAAATATAATATTGCTCTAAAGTTTGATGGGACAGAATTTACCTGATATGAGATTCATTTAAAAAAACAAAGTGGAATAAACCAGCTGTTAAATTCATGAAGTATCTTTCCTCGTGCCATCCTTTCTGGTCATGATTGAAGTTAATTTACAGCTGAACCCCACTTATCACGATTATCACACATGTAAAAGCTGTTCCAAACTGATCAAAAAGATCATGAAATAATTTCAGATCAATCATTGCAGCTATGCATTTCAATGAAAATGTTGGCCGACACTAAAGAACTTCAGCGCAGGGTGACGACACTACCACAAACAAAAGGGAAGAGGTCACACACTGAGGACAATGAATGATTCAACTTACGGTAGGGATCGTTTCTAAATTTCACTTTTATATGAAAATTATAATTTGTACTTTCAAATCAACATCTAACACATATTTATAATATAGCCTACGTAGACAATTTTTTGGCAACTACAATTAACATACACAAGGCCAGTGGTATTGATGATGAGGAGATGGAAGCACTATGAATCCCAGCCAATCCTTATGTCACGCTGGAAGGCATGGGGACCCGACTTCTCTTTACTACCTGCATCCAGTGAAAGTCTTCCAGCTTTTAAAGTATAAATATAATGTTATACTCGTATAAACACCTTCAACGCATTGATTATTGAATCTGAATTAGAGCGTCATTCATTTTAATTAACACTGACCCAGTACTTATCCCTTGTTGTTTTTGTTGATTTGGGGAACGGATTTTTTAACATATATTTACAACTTGGTGTTGGTTGTCTGTAATAACTTACTTGTTTCCCATGTATGGGCCATGGGGCTGCTTTACAATTGGGATGTGTCGCACATTAAATGTCTGGTTCATGCTCCACATAGCAGACACGTTCCCTGAAGGTTGGCATGTCTGAGCAGCCTCCATACTGGCACCTGAAACCAGGTTTTCAAAACTTATAAAATATATGCCAGACTCTATCTAAGACTAAGATCTACCGGAGCTTATTGGATTACTTGTGCTAGGTCAAAGGTCCTTGATTTAGCAAGATCGATGAGAATTTCTCAAGATCCAAAGATACGATAGTAATGTGCAGTAATTACAATTCCAATGAGACTCACCAATCAGTGTTTTGAAGACGGTCTGTGTTTTGATGATCGCTCCATTCAAAACGAGAATAAGTCCCGTCACTGTCCACTGTCGTTTGCGCTGTTTTCAGACAGATAAGGTTCGAATCTGTATGGCAAAATACCCTCTGAAATGGAATGTTTTGAGACTCTTCCAACCCATACTCCCTCACCAAATCGTCCAACTGAAATACATCGCTCTCCAAAACATCAACATTCGCCATTGTTTACGTTGAAAACTGCCGACCAGTCAGTGACGAGTTCATCGAGTGACGCCACAAGATGCCAAGCCTAAAATTTGAAAGAATGCGGAGGGTGCCGAAAAGTTTACTTTATATTTTGAGAATAGTACAACAAAACCCAGTAAATGCAACTTTATCTTTTATTCCGTATTATAAAGAAAACATTGAAAATTGATGTCATAGGCACTTTAAATCCGGTCACATAATGATGCGTTATGCTTTGCTGTATTGGCTGCGTTGTACGTTTTGGTTCTAAGCACAACTCTGAGGTTATTTTACAGATCCCAATGGGAAAATGTTTCCATTACCTGTCACAGTCTGATGGTAGCTTTATCGCTGTGACTAACGTGCATTATAAAGATACTATATATTCATGCATGGGCTTTCCTCTTGTCTGTTTTCCTCGTATTACTCAACAACACATTATGTTTGCTATATCTAACCTAAACTTATTATTTTGTGTCCACGCTGCGAATTTCCAAAAATTCACAACAGTGAGCAGCAGCATAGGGCCAATGTAATCTTAGAGCTTATATCACCTAGATTGATAGGCTAGAAGACTAGAAGTCTATTTAATCGCATTTTTCTTCTGGTTTATTCTCATGCACGTGGATTATCCTTTTCCCCATAAATAGGCGGCTCTATTGACAGATTTCAAAGGTATATTGAACGATGCAGCATCACACCCGTTCATGCGGAGTGTCAATAAATCCATTAAACATATTGAATTTATGGTTAATATCCCAGCGTCTTGCATTCAGCAATGTATGGCACAACAGGTGTAACCGTTGGGTAGTACATGCTATATAATGCCAATTACAAGCTTAGTAGCCATTGTGACTATGGTTAAATTGCCTATTAAGATTTAATCCAGCCTGTATAACATAGTATAAAGGTGCATTTCCTCACAAATAATCCCAATTCTCTTTTGGAACTTCGTTTAGTAGTGATGTCAAAAAAAGCTCGAGACAAATCGGTGACCCCAGTTGTGTGTATGGCCTTTGCCAGGTTCGATTTCATTTTTTGGACGGGACGTGAATTTTAACTCATATATAGCACACAGTGGACGCTAAAATACATGCAAAGCTGAAAGGTCCAGATTAATTTTTTTTTGTTAAAAAGTATCGGAGGCTGTTTTAATGCGCCTTCATTGATTAATTATCGATGATTTGGTGTTCCAATTGGCAAAAACGTATTGTAAACGAGTCATTTTAGCAACTACACAAAAATGGAAGCAAAATACAAACTCCGCAAAATTACCGAAAAATAAATCTTTAATGCAAACTGGCACATGGAGTGACTTGCGAATGTTCGTCTTAGCATTTTGATGATTCAAGCTTTGGATAGGCAGTGCCATTTTGTGAAGCATTTGCCGTTGAAGCTAAGAGTACGTTGCCTTGTCATGTATATTCAATCTACAGAAGCAGACGCCGTCATAAAATATATAAAGTTATGTCCTGTCGATACATTTTGTGGATGGGCATCTATGGTACTATGAATACACAGAGGAACACATTGGCCAAATAAGTTGCAAAGTTGTGCGTGGAGTTTGTATCACCCGGAATTTTTCAACAATATACTCATATAATAACACAAAATTGCAGTTTTCTTAACCGCTTTCATCAAATATGCGGCTGTAAATTATTTTAACCAGAGAAGGTTTTAAGGTTATAACGGACGATATCAAAGATGAAATTCGCTTGTTATTAAGTTCATGACTTAGTTATTGATACCACGGTGTAAGATATGCCTGTTCGATGGTCCAGCATTGGTTGTACGTTTGCTGAGTCTGAAACTTTAACTTATGTAAAGTCGGATCGATCAGACAACGCATACATACTGCAATGATGATTTATAGGCGCCTGTATCTGACCCTCCACAGGTAAACCAATGTCGTCATGTGAAAGTACTGCAGGAAATTTAGTAGTTGGCTACCAGAGTCCATTCACATTGCCACTTGAACTTCGATGTAGCTGTGCCTCGGTGAGCTTGGCTTGATAGGAGCGGTCATGCTCAATGCCCACTTTGCGCTTTAAAAAATATATATACAGCAGCGATACTAGTATGTCAAGCAAAGCACATAAATTGCGCTTAACAAACAAAGAGCTGTTAATATTACTAGCAAAGACCAGCATGGCGGGACAAATTCATCGATTCATTTGTATGGGCAGGAATGGCACGTACGCACGTACGAGAGGATCACATACCCACAAGAATGCTTTTTGCAATTAATACATTACAGATGTAATTCATTGGTCTTTGCATATGGCGCAACGAGCAAATCAAATAAATTCGTGAATAATTTAGCTCAATTATATCTATATTTGCAAGTTATGTTGTACTTATATATTATCGAATAGTATGATTGATATAATCAATTAACTAGTAAATCATACAAGTGAATGATTATACATTTTGTCGACGATAGGTTAAGTTGCTTCTTTTATGCTGGCGATTCATTTGGTGCGCAAATATTTAGAGTGAACACTTTCAATGATTTTCTGCGCACGTGTGTATGAAGTTTGCGCCTTAGTTTAAAATATGTATGAGTCAGTATAGAGGAGGATAACTTATGCACGATGTCCGCATTGTTTCAAGCCAGCTCACGCAATGTCTGCTGATAAAATCAGCATGTTAAGACAGTCAGCCGCATTAGTTACTCAAAAAACAACGCAACCCTCCTAAGAATGAACAATTGTATTTCTGAAACATTATACGGAAGACAATTTCATACAATCCTGGCGCCATATTAACTCACCCGCGTTACCCGGATAATAATTGCAGAACGGTGTACCAGCTGTATGTATGTCATAAAACCTAAGATGCAAGACCTGGTTAAACTAAGGAAAGTAGATACAGGAGTGGTTAATTGACAATAAATATGCAGTCTGTATGCTCATTGGCGTTTAATATGAGTAGGCGAAATTTGTATTCCTTTGACAAAGAGGTTAGTACTGCAGCAAACAAAACTCCACAATGTTACCAAGATATCTGCTGTCGGTCAATATTGAGTCTGCTGAAGAGGGCTGGCATCGATTCAGCGGCGAAGTGAAGAAGGTTCAGGCTTACAAGAGCGATAAATGGTGCAATTTAATAGTTTGAGCATCTGAGAAACAGACAGGATGCTGTAGATAAAGCTGCTCTCTTATTGATATAGGCGGTTTTCCAAACACATTTATGTTCCGAAAATCGATCAGCAATAGATGAATATGCGTTAATTGGAATGTAATTGCGTATGAAGTGCAAGGGTGCATGGTGCGTTGTGATATAATATGGAAATGGATGGGCCAAAACTGTCGTCCCCACCCCCGTCCCCTCATTCCGGCGCACCTAATGTATTGTACAATTGTAGCAGTTGCCATAGCTACGCTGCCTACAGTAATATGATGGAAACACACCCATTTCGCCTGTGCTGATCGTTCTTATCTCATTAAGAGCACCAATGTTGCTTTTATTTTCATTGGGTAGATAACTGATGCATGAATAACCATGTCAAATTTAAGAACGTCTTTCTAGCCAGAAACTAGCCAGGCTCCAAGCATTGACTCATAGCTATGCATTCATCCTTAAACGTTTAAATTTGGCATAGGTACTCATCATATATATATATATATATATATATATATATATATATATATATATATATATATATATATATATATATATATATATATATATATATATATATATATATATATATATATATATATATATAAATATGTATAAATTTCGTTACTATGCTGCCTGTATTCAAATACCGTACCATTTTGTTCCTACCTGAATCAATAGCAAGCAACCCAAGTGCGAAGTGTCCATAACTGAGTCTATATAGACGTGGTTATATAATATAATCAAGCAGCAGTTATCATATCATGGACTGATTTTTTAAGCTAAATATGTTCAATGAACTAGATGATTAATTTCCTATGAACCTATCAGTAAGCTTTTAGAATAGCATGTGAAACACCGGGTACACTGCAGTCACGCGAGCCTGATAAAACCCATACTCGTTTATGAATAACCATAACTTTGACAGCTTATGCTGACATATTGTCCAACAAGGACTGGAGTACGCATTGTTTTCATTTGATGGAGCCATCTTAACATTGTTAGCCGTCGCCTGTAATTGGTGGCTATGGTATTCCTCCTGACACTCCTGTCAATATTGGCGCTCACGGTTGTAGAGATCACCAGGTTTGCAAACTGATACGTCGAGATTCAGATATGCATTATGGCACGCCAGGCCAAGCAAACTTCCTGTTTTGTCGAAGGGTAGGGGCTGTCATCAGACCCTCTCAATACAATGCTTAATCGCTATGTCAACGTATCACACGTGGCGCCAGGCTAATGTTAATTAAAAGCACGACTTATTCTTCCACAGGGGCGCTCGGTCCTCGATCGCAGGCTTCCGAGCGACTAGATCTAACAATGGAAATGTGTTAAAGTATTTAACATAAACTAACCCTGCTGACCTATCGGTAATCCTGTTGGGTCCACGTATTTTTGCTGTTAATTTCCAATTCTCCATTTGGTAAGATATTGCAGACTACAAAACTTTTAGGATGCAGCAGATATTCATGTAGACTAATTAACCGTCGTCCAAGCATATTAAGCTTACAATTATATCGATTTAAAAGACGGGTGCGAACTATAGCGATACACTATGACTATTGTAATACTTCTCTTACAAAACAATCACCACTATGCTGTGTTACATTATATTTGTGTCGACTTTCGATCACTTGACGAGTATTCAGTAGTATGCAAACAAATAATTATTTGAGGATACAAAAGTACATGAATTGTTATTTCAGATCCCTACCATGCACTTTTGTAATTTTTCATCGGCAGTTGGCTTATTGGTGCTTAGAGAAAGCGACATCAAATCGTCATTTACTTAGTGATGTAAACGATTCCGAAATACCGTCTGCTTATAGGTATGTGAGTAAGACTGCTGTTGTTTCGCGTGCTTATGTTGGCTAAATATTTGGAGACCATCAATTTTTGCTCCTGCATCACTTGTTTAGGGTCCCCTTAATTGATTTCCGATGTGTAACCACTGGAGCTGAAGGGTAGGCTTGGACAACTCGACTGATATATATATATAGCATTCCATTCGACGACTTTATATAGGCTAAAATTGATGACCAAATGTGTGATGAATTGATTAAAATGGTATTTTCCGTTGTAACGACAAATGAAGCTTTAAAATGGGCGACCATCTTTTCATCGTTGTTCGTCTTGCTGTCTCTGCCTTGGGAACCATTCGCATTGCTAAATGACACACTAGGTACAGTGCGTGAACATAAGCGCTGCTTTATAGCATAACTTCATTTCCTTACCTCTCTTGGGAATGGCGCTTAAGTGTGTTTTAGGTTCGTTCAATGCTTTGCGATATAGATTCACATACCAAGTGTCCTGTCTAATCATTGATGGATGACATTGAACATTCGCGGTATCTTCCCGATCAATTATTGATGCATTAATTTCCGCAGATTGCTTGCATGACAAAGATACATGCCCCTTTTAGCAGCAACTAACTATATTTATATGTTAATCATTTAATTCTAAACATGCCTAATTCGAAAGAAAGACTTCGGCATGGCGGTAACAATTGGCATTGTATTCACATCTTCCACCCAGCATATCGTCTTCGAACATACATAAGGGTATTTGTGTGCTTCCATTGACAACTAGGCTGACTGCGTAGCCATGCTGACGATTAAGCATGGGTATAGGGCAGGATAATATATATTTCATTCTTATGAAAATTGGTAATGATATCGAACGCGTAGAATCGTCCTGAACTGACCAATATAACTCTTCAGCTCTCTATGCAGCAAAATGAAGCAGAATGAATAACACCAATCTGAGATTCACTAATATTAAATTACTCTCCCGAGCTTCGACGAAAAACGTTTTACTACTGACAGGGAAAAGGCTGTTATAAAGGTAACGCCCTTGCGATTACGTGGTCGTCCTAACTGCCAATATATGTAACCAGTCAATGGAGATATTACGACCATTAACGCCAATGATAATTCCTTTATTGAGCTCAATGGAGTTAGGCTGCTTTAAATATCAACAAAATATATACAGCACTTATTTAAAAGACAACTAATGAAGTTCTAGACCTATATACGATCAAGAGCACATTACGTTTTACTTTGTAAAACATAACAACGTACTTAGACAACAATACTATAAACTTTAATAGAATTTGACTGACGCTGAATTATTCTACAAAGTTATTGAAATAATTTGAATATTTATGGTTGTAAAATCAAGCCCTAACCCGGGTATGGTTATTCCGGAATAAGTTGGTTGCTTTCAGACTACGCGTTTTCATCTTGTTGTTTTTGTCTCATGAAGCTTAAAACAAGTTACATATCTTGCGTGAGCGTAATTATAATGATCTATGTGTCTGGTGGAGTGCAGACACGTTTTGATAAAACATGCAATAATATAAAGTATAATTTTAGCGACTAAATAACGGAGCGAATTGCAAACCAATCTTCAAGCAAACATCCAGGGATATCCGTGCGATTAGTCTATTATTGTAAGCAGTGACCTACCCTATCAGGCTACCATCAATTTCTCTAGGTGGCAGCGAGCAGATCGGTTTCCAACAGCAAATATACCCTAGGTGCGTACTTGGCTGAAGATTGGCAGAAATGTTTTGGTATGGTCCTGCAAGTTACATGTGATATA
The DNA here is from genome assembly GCA_034190875.2 of Urechis unicinctus. Taxonomy (NCBI): domain Eukaryota; kingdom Metazoa; phylum Annelida; class Polychaeta; order Xenopneusta; family Urechidae; genus Urechis; species Urechis unicinctus. The sequence continues at coordinate 24,309,073 of CM067353.1, read as the reverse complement.
AATCACACGAACATATCGTTATGCGGTAACTCGCTTGGGATTCAGGATTGTCAATTTTGACGTGCATTGCTTGCGTGCATTATACCATCTACCATATAGTTTAAAATATTTAACTTGTACACCAAATAGTTATGGCATATATTTTGGAATGATGATGTATAACCATTGACAGTGAGCTATGCCCCCCTAAATGACGCCATTTTCCATAATTATGTGAGGACTGCAGAATGACAATGACCGTAGGCACAACAAACTCTCGACAGGACATATACAGTTACACCAAATGCACATACGTTAGCTTATACAACTGACTGATTTATTTTCATATCCATTCCTGCTAACTGTGACTACTATTCGAAGGAAAAAAAGGCGATAAGATGTAATACTTGACCAGCATAAAGGAGAATTTGTGCTGCCAGCAGAACTAGATAAGTATTGTTACAGTCTCTCTAGTATGTATGCCTGAAACAAATCATACGTGTGATACCAATTCCAACCAGTTACCACACAACTGCAACTATACCTATATGCAAGGCACCTGCGAGTTGTGTCGAAAAGTCTTTGAATCAGATTTCTATGAGTGAGCACTAATGTCAGAGCCGAAAATGCTATGAATGAAATATACCAATGATGATACATGGATCTTGTAGCGAGAAGTTACAAAATGTCTTTAGATTGAACGATTGAATTGCAAAATTGTGGGTGAATATACTAAAGAGCAATCACACACAATATCATCTCAGGCAATCTGCCTTTGACGCTACACATGCTAGGCTACTAAACCTATTCATCTTTGACATTATGAAGATTAACGCGGTCGTGGACAATGCATGTATCGTATTGCTTTACCTTACGATTGCGAATAAATGTAACTCCGTGTGTGCAAACAATCATGAATGCTCCAGTTCAACTTACTCTCGTCGCAAGAACTTATCTGCAGTCATATAATCAGCCAGCAAAGACGAAATATTTGGAACATGACGTCAGCAAACGGCGTAAATTGCATTAAGTGGACAGCGAGAATTTCTATCGTACTTAAGGGACATATTTCCTTGCACTGAAACTGAATAGGCGCAATTAATGCACAGCTCAGTACTGAGGATTCATATCATTGCTAATACTTAACGAAAAAACCGCCGGGCGATAATGTTTAGGACATTTACCAATTGATTTGTGCCAAATGCTTTACGTAACGAAGCAAACGCTTGCTGCGATTGTTTGCTGTCGATGGAAACAGGCCACTGCATGTTTCTGTGTTTAGCCTCTAAGCTGCAAGTCATAATGGGGATGTGCTTGGGAGTGTAAATACCCGAAATATCTCAATTGTTGTCAATCTCCTCCATATATAGTGATATCTTTATTTATCCCTTCCACAGCCTAATTTACCAACTTATAATACGAAAGATTATATATATAAAAAACCCGCAATTCTTTTATCAAGCGTAAGATAACTGGCCAACACAACGGAGCCCGATTCAAAGTGAACCTTGGTCTACCCTGTTATCAAGACACAGAGTATTTGGTTGCTGCATTATATATCAATGGGTTTTGCAATGGGAAACGCAAAAGTCGCAATAAGGTACTGCTTACAGCTAAAACAGCAATTTCCGGCAACATAAGGTTTTTTGCACAAGCTACTGAAACCGGTGGCTGGCAGTTGGTCTGGCGTTTTAACGACATCAGCTCCTGAGATTAAAGTCGATGACGCCCCGAAAGGGTAAAACTCCCACTTTGCTATCAAACGAGCTAGAAGGCAGTGTAATATCGATCAAGTTCTTGTTATGGGGTTTTTGATGACAATATAAACTTACAAACGGCGATGTTATTACCTGTGTGTAGCATAACAACGGTAGATATTGCCAGAGCAATCACAAGAGGTTCATTATAAATGAACGCGATCTGCAATCGTGGTCAAAATGTAGTGTTCTGATCGTTGAATGAAGCAATCCCATCGCAAACATGTCGTTACCTCTATGATTTCAGCTAGTGTTATACAACAATGCAGCTCACAGGGTTGTCAGTTAGCTACACTTATGTCGACAGTTAAAGCGACACAAAAAATCGCTTAGTTATATGCGAGTGTATAAGACATTTGAACCCGCGTCGGTTTGAAAAGGTTCTGAGCGCAGGTGTTTATTTGCTAATGCCCCTTGATCAGTGTGAGCGAGGCGTGTCAAGTGTTGCCTCCGGTATCGCCTTTACCACGCATTGTCTTATGCATCATGCTTTGGTTGTACAGTGCAATAATCCATCCAACGAGGTCTGTATCGCAGGACGCTTGAATCCGCTAATGATACTATACTGTGTTATCCCACGGCTGATTGGTTTATATAGCTACATATTGGCAGAAAATAAGCGAAATTATCTATTAACTATCAGAAACTTGTGGCTGTTGTCGGTGATGAGCGCTCAACGAACAAAGGGTGCAGTCGCTGCTCATACCAGCATGTTCGATTTGTTAATATCCACTAATTGACCAGATCCTTTGACACAATTCGTACAAGAGCTACGTTTGGTGCCCTCACGGACACAGAATTTACCCAAAATCATGTCTCTAGCTTTCAAAGTAATGAGCAGTGCATTCCTAGATTTCCCAAGTTGTAATGAGATCAATCGTTAGCAGTCAACTTAAGGCATATCGATAACGGCGTGTAGGTTTTGACGATAATGTTTTTGCTCCAGCCGTAACTCCCCTAGGAAATGGACCTCATTTTTCCCCCCTACTCCAATCTAAAAGCACAGTGGCGGTTCGCGGACAATGACATTCATGCACACGGCATAAACCAGACAGCATCTAGAACATGTGCTATAGCGGTAACATCACACGATACAAAGTAATCTAAATCGCAGGAAATCGTGTCACTTATGTCATAAGGAAAGCTTGGCATGCGTCTTTATTTCTAAAACAATTGTCGTAATCTTTGCGATGTGATGCCTTCTTCATAGCCGCGGAGGAATCTCTCGCGTCCAATCACCAGTAATATATGTTGCTTTTGAACGTGCGATGCGCTAAGAACAAGTGAGGAACTGCAAAAGACACTTTATTTGCGACAATGCAACCAGGACCCTTAATGCAGGCATTCGTTATCTAACAATCAGGATATACGGCTGTCATGTTCTGCTCATTGATTCATATGTCACAACTCACATTTTCAATGATGCTCAGTCAAGAGTGAAGGTCGTCAAACGTCGCAGCGCAGTTTTGAATGTACAGCATATCAGTATACTGAAATATTTTTTAATCTCGCAACTGCCAGCCATTAATGAACGGATATTTGTCATCTTTAGAAGGGGTGAAGTAAAATAAATCAGGCTTTGGAAATTGTAAGCTAAGTGGGTCGTGCAGCTATCTTATGATTATAGCATTTAAAGATTACTGTGAATGATGTTAGCCCTAGCGCCGAGCATGTACCTCTCATTAACATGCTCTTCAATCAATAGAAAATCGTGTTCAGCAAACAATTTCATTCAACTCCGACATATTTCTTTTTTTTTGCATACTAAGGTTGTTAAAAAGAAACCGTCCTATGAGCATTTTATTCATTCACCTTAAGAAGCAGACGTTACTAATTAATTTGAAAATTGCGTCGCGTCGATATATCAAAAGGCGCTAAAGGAACACTTAGTTTAGATGAGCCCGCTTTCCTCTGCTACTGTGAAGAGGTAATCGCTTAGTTGATATAGGCTGGGAATTAAATGTTATGCAAACATGCTCTGCGTTATCATAGCGCTCCTTGTAATCACGTGGGATTGTCAGGTACTCAACTGCCTTAACCAATCAGAAGCCTCAAGGGTCAAATCCCTGAGGCGTTGGATCCACAGTGCTTTAAGTTGACGACGGACGAATGTTTCCACCATTTGCATACTCAATCATAACTACTCGGAGTGAGCCCTTTTATCGCATCGATAAGCTCTTTTATGAGGCATTTTTACCTTGTTTCAGGTGAAGCGAATCATTGATACAAAAGACAAAGTGTAATTGTGACAGTCTTAGAATGGGTATATTTCTAATTCACATAAGATATAATGATATATGCTTGCATTGAACATTTATCACAACTGACACATTTTGCCACAGGTGGAAGCAGCAGACAAAGCGACTTGTGGTTTTCGTAACTCTTCTTTCGCAAGCCCCCAGGCATGATGGCACTCTCCCACAATCATTCACCTTTTAAGCAGCTAGCACATTTCATGTCTATTTACTAAATACACTACTTACTTCTTTCAGCAACAATCATTCACGACATAAACTCTATGTTCGTTCACTGAATACAAGAAAGCACAAGTAAGCACGAAATACACAAAATACTGGTTCGGGGAAAACCGTTCGTTCCATTATCCACTTATCACTAATATCACACTCAAATCTATTCAACACAATTCAATCACGACCAACAATAAAGATACAATTTAAAAAACAGCCTGTGCCGTTATAACAGAACAAAGGCTGATGGATATTTCAACCAAAGCTACATGGATGACCATTTCATGAGTCAATTCCCGTAATTATGTGAGAAGCTTAAATACATAAAAATTGCCACACCGTTGTGGAGGAACCGTGAGGATATGTATTAATTTGATAATATGGTTCAGGCTTTTACCGGAAATTATGACCAGTTCTGTTAAATATCGGGATGATCATTATGCTGTAAGGGACAAAACATGTACTTTCGAGCTGCCACATGTGCAACGTTGTTATCAATAAGCTACTTATATTTATATATTTATCGATGGAAGACAGTTGATATCGTGTTTCAACAATTAATGCGACTTTGGGTATCATTTGGTCAAATATTGGAAAGATCACAGGACATAGCGATGTGCTATTGGACTAATCACCAATCATTACACACTATACATTACAATTTCTACCTCTACGCGCGTGGCTAGGTGCATTCCATTGCTGTAATGACTGCCATATTCATGAAAGGGTGATCTATCAATCCCCAAACATCATATCGACCCGCTATAGGTTTTCATTATGGGATCCAATTATTTAACAGTATTTGACTGTTAGATGAACTCTAATATTGGCCAAGTATCCTGACTTGCCCACATCAATACAACAGATCATATGTTATCTTTGTTCACGAGGACTGGATGATTGTTGTGATCGTTATGAAGTGATAAATATTGACCCATTGATCATGCAGTTATTGCACACCAGTCATCTCTTTTTGCTCTCGTATTAACAGTGTACATACGATTATACATTTCGGTTTGTGCTTTTGGTATTCACCGAGCCATGTTCAGACAGTATAATACGTTGAAGGCATAATGGCATTGTCGCCCTTAATAATGTAGCTAAACAACCATGTTAAAAAAACTCGGCATACTTGTGCAGTAGAAAATGTCTTGAAGACAGCCGAATGCTCTATTTCAGCTTATATACTGGCTTTCTAACTGCAAATGCTACCTAAACAAACCCTTGAAGTTACCCCCATAGGGGGGGGGGGTTAAATATTCAAGGGGCATACCAATTCCACCTACAATAGCAGACGTCGCCATTAAATTAATCAAGTTAAGTCCTGTCGAGTGGCCGTTGTTTGCTATAATGGATGGGAATGGCAGGCTCGATTGGCAATTTCAGTTATTGCCAAGCCACCAGAGGAAGACACATCTCGACTAAGCCGTCGTATATTGGTACAGTTAAGAGGAAACAGTGTGTCTAGGCACTGTCGTGCACCTTATTACGACCCTGGCATGTTGTAATAGCCGTCTGATCACTCAGATATGTTTTAGGTGGGCTCGGGAAGTGATAGAAAGTCATGTAAGTGTTACACACCCTGACCACCGCCTATGTTTCTCGTCGAGGCGTAGAACTACTAAGACAAACATCCCTTGAGGGCAACTTCATGAGCTTGACAACGGGCAGTCAGTGCCCTTTTGAGTCATCATGGCGTTTATTTTGTCCTATTTTGCAATAGCAGATAGGCAGTATTTCTACCCGGTCCATTTACGCAGGAGGTGGTAAATAACCTGTCTATTGCTGAATCCTGTTAAGGTATAACAATTAAAGCAAAACCGGACGTGCATGCATAGAAAATGACAGAATGGCGCATGGGACAAATCCGCGAACATTCTGATTGCACGGTCTTTTTTGGCTACACAACATCTCTCAATGAATCTGTAAGTTATGTCGGTATCTCCTTCCAAAGTTAATTAAGGTATTTGTAAAGACCCAATTAGGTAATATACAAATACAAGAAGGTTTCCAGCCTAAGGAAATTGTAGGTAAATGGAAACCCTCTTACCAAAGCCATTATATTATACCAACAATCGAGATACACATATTACTATATGTATTTGCAGTTGGGGCTTAGTATCAAGCACACCGAGGTGGCCCTACCAGCCAATTGCATACAAACAGGGTGTTAATATATATGCTTATTGAATTCAGACGACAAGTTGAATCAGCGATACGAACTATATTTTGGCTGCTTATGGCAAAGCTGATGGACGTAATGTGGGCATGCGCTGTTATACATTTAACATCACTTGCCACATTATTGATAAACATGCACGGTAAACTCGTGCGATGGTCATTTTGAAGAATATCTCACACAAAATATCAGGTAGCTTATATAAATCTAAGACAGTAAATGTCGTCAAAAGGTTTCTTATCATTTGCATTTTCAAAATGCAGTGTTATCGTTGACAAGCCTATTCATTGTGTAGCTCGATCAAAAAATGCTAAGAATGCAAATAATCTACTATGCAATATTTACGTTGGTCGCTATTACAAAATTGAGCGATTTGGTGACAACGTGTACGCTTTGATGTCTCCATTCACACGAACTCAAGGAACACCTGGAACAGAAAAATGTAGCTTCGCCTTCAACTTTTTCACCCGTGTTCAATGACGATATGCCATATCTATGGATCTGGCTCTGAACAATATAATTAGGTGTATGCTTCTTATGACGCCATCTCGCATTAACGTCATTGATGAAAAAATGTGTGATAGCCAAACACTAACTTGCTTCGCTGTATTGCCGTATTTGACTAAGGCATGATAACATAATGCACACATATCCGTATCAAATGAGATATGTGACCTCATAAACCTTAAAGAACGGTGCTTTGATGAGAAGCATGTATTATAATGTTACTTCTACTTCTGCTATATGCATAGTCAAAGGAAATCAAATCAACGTAACTGAATATTGTCGCCCGTGAACAATGAAACTAACTATATATTGATTAATACATCATATGTAAAGCGGACGAAGTCTTTCTTGATGCAAAACGCTTAATGTTTGCTTTCACTTTGCGTACTGCCAAAAGTTTTGTATGACATTCAATCTGAGAATAATGTCACCATCTGTAAGAGTTTGCGCATCGCATAGAAGTGGAAGAAATGTCTTGAACACAATTTGTTGTGTCCAGAGCCATAATTGGGCTTGTTATAAGGTTGATATGATTGGTTCTGTGGTCAAACCGTGCAAAATGCGCAGAATTATTACGGCTTGCAGGTGTCAACAATAGCAAAGCATCGCCAATGCTTTTTCGTAAACCCTACAAACATAAACGAAATATAAGACAACAAGTTTACTTACTTGCTTCTCTGTATCGCCGTGCGTACAAAGCCATGATAACATAATGCATAATGACCTTCATGAAATTAATATGCTACATCGGCTGCAGCGCACGGAATTTACATTTGTCCAATGTGGCTGAAACCCGGTTTTCAGAATGAGAGATAAGAACGTTGTAGTGAATATATCAAATAGAGATGCAGGTAGTCGTAATTTCTCTTGAGTAGCATCACCTCGTTTTGTTTGTCGTTCTGTTTTGCACAATGAGCAGGTATAACACTGCATGCAGTTTACATGAAGTTGCTTTGGTTAGAACCAAATATTCCAATGTCATGAATATATCACGATAAGCGTATTTTGTATGTTTAAGTACACGGGTTGTGAAAAATAGTGTACCTCAAGGGCACTACACATAGGAAGCTACACTAATGTGACGAACAGATGTGAATGCACATATTAATTAATTTACATTCACACCCTTACCTCACGCCCTCCGTTTGGTGATAATAGATCAGTTTCCTGCTATTCAAGCACGGGAACGAACGTCTATTACCAAAAACACAGTTAACCTGGCGACACCCGTCATGCTGGAAGTACCCACTCACGCATA
>CM067353.1:24105925-24295925 GCA_034190875.2 Urechis unicinctus | reverse complement strand
TTTTCAAATAATGGGCTGTTTATTGCGATACTAAATTCTTGAACGCTCGACGGTTACATCACTGACGTCAAACACTGCAGGAATTATTAACGTTATCCCCAATAGTCTTGTAAATAGTATTACTTACGAAGCCAGCATATGCCAAATTTTTCTCAAATCGTCTGGTTAAATAAAAGTAAATGCATAGGTTCGAAGCGTTGCAAGGGTATTTATCAACATGTTTCTGCTTCATCGTAACCAGTAATATTATTTCGCTCTGCGCATATATATTTTTGCGGACAGAAGAATAAACCATAGGTTATGTTCAATATACCACAAAGAGGCAATTTCCAAACCTCATTCCGTGTGCTCCTTGCAGAAGAGGTGGATCATGTTCCGGTCATAAAACATCATAAGGCAAATTAAAAACTAAACTTATTGAAACTATGAAAATGCCTGCTGATACAATGAACGCTTAACACATGCATTGTGATATATTATGTAGGCGGATGTATCGTAATATAAGTCGGTGGTATACTAATGATAGGCCTCAAGCTCGTTAATTACGTTCTAAATATCTCCTGCTATAATTGCTAAAATTTGACATATGCTTGCTTCGGAAGTAATACCACTTACAATACTATTGGGGATAATATTTCTCTGATGATTCCATCCAGCGTTGGTATCGCTGCCAAGAACGACAGCAATCCTCCTGATTAGTTATCATGGCTGACTCAAGTTTGAATGATTGCGCCTACCTTTTAAATGTATTCGACTTCCTCCATGATACTCCACTAATCAGCGCTAGACAATAAAAACTGCCTTGACTGTTGTGTGATCGACCATTCCGTCGCTGTGTTTCTCTTTATGTCATATCACGCTCACACGTATACCGCCCGTGTCACGTTATCACCAGTCATGATTATCTAGCGTAGGGTATATATATTGTTGTTAGATGTTCGTTATTCGCCACCCGAGATCGCCGATAACTGATAATTGAATGGTTGTTTATTTAAATAACTCTCATGCATAGATAATCAGTAGCTTTTTGCATACGTTATTTTACTAATAGCATTGTTGGCATTAGTTGCCTTTGCATTAGCTGTTATTACGGGGACGGTGACCAGTGGTGTGGTATTGGAAGGGTGAGTTGGTACCGGAATACTCATTGCTCGAAGTACAATATCTGTGATCATAAATGTTTGTTGAAAATTTTTACCTAACAAACGCAGCTGCGATGTTTCTATTCATTGGTTTTTGTGGATCAATGATTGTCAAGGAGCCAATGGATTTCGATTGCAAATACAGACCACATTACAGCATTATTCTCCTTCCGTTCATATTCAGACAGCACTGCTGGGGTTAAGTTGAGTCGCTTGTTAAATGCCATGACCCGTAGCCCCACACATCTATCCATGAATTCACCCGAGGAGTTACATTGGAGGGAATATAATAATGGTCTAGACATCAGGATGATTTACTTTCCTCTGATATTTTATTAATTAATTCTCTCTTCTGATATTGAATAAAGATTAGAGCGCCATGAAGGAGTATGATGGATATTCACTGGTGAATGTAAGGTTGTACTATAGCCTGTATTTCTCCAAGCATATTTGCTGTATCCATGATTATTTGTTAAGATGTATCAACTGGCTAAAAAAAGTATCTGTTCGGCTTCCGTTCTTTCGTGTGCTAAATGTCTTTAATATGAAAATATTCACCTGCCTTTGCCGTGGAAAGTGGAACAGGATTAATGTAGGCGGTGAAAGGTGGTATAGGATTACTGCAGGCAATTGGATGGTGATAACTGTGAGGTAAAGCTTAAACTTTCATATAAATGCATTTCGAGAAATAGACCTATGAATATGAAAGCAGCTTTGAAGATGGCTGACAACCAATTCTGATGTAGAATTCTGTTGTTGAACCTGGAATGCGTCCTATTGAATAACAAAGTGTTGTGACACTAATACCAGTCTTTGTATAAGTTCGCTCAGCCACAACGGGAAGCTTCATCCTCTGTGTGCGACGCACAATCTGGTGATATAATATTACCATAGCTTAAACAAATTTTCGGCTCTATCTGTTAGATATCAGAAAGGTGGCAATATTTTTGTAATAAAAGCAGCGATGATAGATTTGTGTGCTAAGAACGTGTTGACAAACTCGATGCAGTTATTCCCCCAAGTTGCATATCGTGTTTCGTCAACATGCGCTCCTTCGGTAGGCACATTGCTGAACAAGGTAAAAGTGTTTGGATAAGTGCAGGCATCTGAAAAAGGTCAATTGGTGTTATAATAAACTCCTTACTGTGGTATGAACTACAGAACGCAAAAATAATGATCAACCTAGAAACTTGTTAAGAGGTTCTTTGGCAGACATATCTTTGAAATCTGGGCCGTTTCATGTCACTCGTTTATAGTGGTCTAAGTACTGTGATCAAGGTGTATCGATGAGATAGCACGAAGTAGCATGGAGCTATGCATGCCATGTGCCCGGCACTTCCATATAACACATGTAGCGTTTCCCCTGCAATAAATTAAGTAACATTTAATCATGAATTGTTATGTGATGATTTACTAAATATCATTGTCTCAACCCTCATTAAAATTACGTCAACTTCAGCGTTTTATTATAACTGTCGTCATTGTGCAGGTGTGGTGCATCAATCGCTTAACGTCATACCAAACCCTTCAACTCAGATATTAACAAAACGTTAACATAAACTTAGAATATATATCAAACGAATCCCCGATGGAGAACCAACTATGGAATGATACCGCAGGCTACAATTGCTTCTTACACATACTAGCAAAGCAGGCCAGCCTCTAATCGTTTACACCATATGACGTATCTCATGTATACCCACTATGACAACGTGCCATCGTGAATATGACGTATCTCATGTATACCCACTATGACAACGAGCCATCGTGATTATGACGTATCTCATGCCTTCCAACTATGACAACGTGCTATCGTGATTATGACGTATCTTTTGTCAACCCATTATGACAACGTGCGATCGTGATTATGACGTATCTCATGCCTTCCAACTATGACAAAGTGCAATCGTTATTATGACGTATCTCATGTCTCCCCATTATGACAATCTGCTATCGTGATTATGACGTATCCAATGTCTACCCATTATGACAATCTGCTATCGTGATTATGACGTATCTTTTGTCTACCCACTATGACAACGAGCTATCGTAATTATGACGTATCTCATGCCTACCCACTATGACAACGTGCTATCGTGATAATTACGTATCTCATGTCTACCCATTATGACAATCTGCTATCGAGATAATGACGTATCTCATGCCTTCCAACTATGACAACGTGCCAGCGTGATTATGACCTATATCATGTCTACCCATTATGACAACGTGCTATTGTGATTATGACGTATCTCATGCCTACACACCATGACGACGCGTCATCATGATTATGAAGTATTTCACGTGCTCCTACTATGATAATGTTGCATTGTTGAATCGAGATATATCAACAAGTCGAATACATCCGCTAGTACGATGACTGCCAGTCAAAGCAGACGTTGCTGAGGGATTGCCATTTCGCTGAGTACATTTGCATGATGAGCATTAACGGTACTATCAGTTATTGACATGGACCTAGAGGAATACGTTAAGAGATAGATGTGTGTCTCTCTTAGTTGAGCACCAATTACATCAAACTAATTTCAACCCTGTTACATTACCTCAAAACATAAATGTAATGAAATAGAATGCGACTTGGTATAGTTATCTACGTCTCTCCGCGCATATTTTCTGTAACCATGAACACTTGCGTTGAAATACGTTAACTGACTATATGAACCCACTCATGCACCAGGAAGCTAATTGTCAATCAACCTGCTTATATTTCTTCACGTTGGTCATAAAGTGTGGAGATAGGACAGCTGCTGAGAACAGGACGGTGATAGCTGTAAAATGTTATGAGACATCTCCGGTCGGGTTTTCTGACCCATTACATCATGACACAGAATGTAATCATACCACTTCGTCATTAATAACTTTGAGATGAAAGCGTTTTCATACGTTACTGAACATTTGCGGACAATGCTGACCTTTGTCTCTGAGGGAAAACACGTCGCCTCAGTCACCCTTTCAATAATCCATCAGCACCCACTTCATTGCCAACTGTTTACCCTTTGCATAATATTGTCTCATTGCATTAAGTTAAATGCAACTAATAAAGCTGTTATGTCATTCCTCAACTATCGCCCAGCCAATACGAGTGGGTATTTACGTCACCAGGCTAGAATAATGATGTCTTCTGCATAATGTTCCAGTAATGCAGTTGTTGATCCTCATTTGAGTAACAGTGACCTGATAGCAACTAATGCGGAGGGTAATCGAAGAAGGTAGATATTATCTACCGACATAACATAAAATGATGTGTAATGAGGTCAACATGCGGTATTGGTCAACCATCAAAACTTATGGTTGCTTCATAACTGTGATCAAGGCGCATCGTTAAGATAGCACCGAGAAGCATCGATGCTGTGCACGTCATGTTTATTTCACACTACATACCACTCGCTTGATAACATCCATTAAAAGTCCGTCAACCTCAGCTTCCTCGTATTCATGTCGTTGTGATCCATCAATCGCTAAGCGACACATCATACCATTCCCTTTTCATATTAACATAACGTTTAAGTGAGCTTACAGTGTATTGTAGGAGACTCGCATATAGCGCACCAGGCACGGAATGTCGTCAAAATTAATCTCTGGCCGAACACCTTGCGCGTGCCGACCAAAACTGACCATACAAGAAACAATCATGATCATGATTGGGTGGTGCATCGCTGAACAGAGTAATCCCGACATCACAGGTCGTCACCTGCGATAGGTCTAGCTTGCCTACAGAAACTGCTGCTGATCTCTACTGGCTGAATGCAATAAGGCCCACTAGGTTGCGCGTGTAGCTGATAGTTTTTGGCAAGCCGGATATATCAGCTTGCATGGGAATTGCCATGTCTGACAAAGCAAACGTATTGCCTTGCAGGATAATTGGCAAGTGTATCAAAACCTTCTTATGAAAAACCATGTTTTCACAAAGAAGTTCAATTAACATTCCAACTTGAACTTTGATGCATCTGAGGCTTTGCTAGCGTGGCGTGTTAGAGCTCATACGTGACGAAATTATTCCATTAATGTCAGGTTTAAAAAAGCTGCTCAAAAGTTCTCGTACCACATTGACAACCAGGGTGCCTCATATATCCCATAACTTTGATATGACAATTCTCTATGTCAAATTAGCTAAGCTCCGATCACTAATTGTGTCGTACTGTGTTCTTAATAAATGCACCTCGTGTCTGCACACTTTATTGTCGTACCTGTGATCAGCTGGATTGCTTTAATGCATGATCCACAACTTCCAGCCCTCACAGCCAAACTTCCAGCCCTCACAGCCAAACTTCCAGCCCTCATTGTCGTATACATTTATATGGGGTCCATCCATTGAAAGCGTAAGATCGATCCATTCCTTTCACTTATTAACAAAGCTATTAAATAATGTTGAAGTAAATCTTAACAGACTTATAGACGCACCTACCAAAACAATACGATTGGCAGAGGATGTCGGCCTTTTTTTGTTGAGTAAAGACCACGAGATGTTGCTACTGATAACAGCTTTACGTTTCTGACTAAGCCTATGTACTATACTGAAAGATGCTACTCCCACTGTTAAGAAGCAGTTGGATTCGTATTTCGGCAACATGGTCCTCCGGGGTAAGATTGCTACTGAGCATCGATAACCATATTTGGAAACTCTATGGCATACTGAAACAGTACATAATAGCACAACCTTTTCGGCCATATGCAACAGAAAGCGCATATACATATTGAGCTGCAAAATACCCAGCTTAGCAGTGTGTATGCGGATCTTCCTTAAATACCTGATATGTTATTTGTCTTTGTCGGTATGTTATCCTAAAAGTGGGATGTGAAGGCTTTTTTATAATGACTGCACAAATTGCTGTGGTGTTTCGCACGTAATTGTACTGTCGTTATCTCAAGGACATTTCCAATGCAACTGTCATTAGCAGCATCACGTTACTAAGAACAAACGGATAAGCGTCCATAGCTTGTATATGGCAATCAAGGCCCACTGCAGGAATCGGGTCTTACTTGGATACGTGCTGTTTTGCTATATTGTCGGCTTTGTATACTTGCACACCAGATACAACACGCTGTATTGTATAGGGGTAATAGTCGATTGGCGTTACTAACGTATTCATGGCGGAGTGGCTCGTTAATTATCAGGTGTCATGCTCGATTCTAGGGTACGGTATGCGTTACATAGTGTACACGCTTTAAAGAATGGCTTTGCAGTCGTTTATGATGCCTTGAAACCCTGATGCAGCATGGCATATTAGATGAACATGTCAACATATTTTCACCACAATTACTGAGCGTATCTCATGCCATTTTACGATCAATTCCAAAATATCAAGCCGTCGACTTAAGATGGTCGCATCAACCAGCCTAGAGATAATGCAGTCCAAACTAAAAACGTCTGTTATTGATAAATATATAAAGTAATCGTGATGTTGGGAGCTGTTCTCGACACGTATATGTGCCGGTTTACAATTATTGATTTTTTCGATGCGTATTACAGGAACAACTATGTGTATGCTAAAGCGATGTCGCGTGGGTCTTTGCCATGGGAACGATATCGTGTAAATGCCGGCATTATTTAAATGGCTATAAACCTTATTCTAGCTATAGTTCCTCTGATTGGTAGCATCGTTGCTCCCTTTCCCATTTCCTACCTACTTTATCTACAATGAACAAACCAACGAGAATTGCAGCTAACGTTCCCGATGTCAATGGGACAAGCTGCTTGCAACACAAGCTATGTGAATATTATGTCAAACGGTTACAACAAATGCATTTAAAGCCCGTTTGGCATCAGCCCCAGATGACCGGTGTTATAAAGCCTTCCGCGGAGAAATCTTCTCAATAACATTTCAGATGGTGTTTATAAACAATCAGCTTCTGCAAATTAGTATGATGAAGCACGCAGCAAGAAATTGCTCTTAATCAAAACAGTCATTTACAGCTGCATTACAGGCACAGTTGTAGTATTTTTGGCGGGCAGTGGTATTCTGTTCAACAACAAGTGTTTTAATTGTATGCATTTTGCCGAGCATTTATGCAAATATATGAATGATATGTGCCCGAAAAAGATGAAAGCATTGATCTAACCATTGATCTGTGACATGGAAACATCTTTAAGATATCGCCAAATAGCATGCATCCCATGTGAAGATGCACAATCTCAAGAGGATTGTCTGGTCTAGTATGGTACGGCATTGATCCATATAACAGCACGCAAACAAGCGTGACGTGTAACTTAATATAATGTTTGGATTACTCTACCTAATACGTGCTTGATTACGGAATGCCTTGATCTAAGCTTCTACTCAGTGGTGTTAACTGTGAGATGTACGATTTCTAAGGTTTGGCTCTTTCATGGGTTAAATCACAACGCACGTGCTCATTTAATTTCGACATATATAAATAACAAATCAAAATCTGTTACTTAGAATATGCCGGAAAATAAATATATCTAAAAAAGTGCTCGTTTGGATCACATGTCAGCTTTGACAATCAGCCTGTATGGCACATTGTTAAGATAACGAATTGAAATATTCTTCTCGCATGTTAGATTGTTTATAGTTGTCGTGACTAGCGAATCTGTGCTAGTTCTCCTTTGTAAGCAGAATAGTGACCGAAAACATGCTGATGTTTGGTCGACATATAATTCAGTTACTACCACAGAACTTGCGTTTAATGTATATAACTAACCTTTGTATCTGAGGAATAAAAGCCTCACCTGAACCACTTAATAAAATAACCGATACAATAAACAATGGATCAACATTGTGATGCAACCACTTATGAAGCAAAATTCAAATGTAAAACGCTTAGCATCGGAACAATCCATTTCTTCTTTATATTAAAAAAACAATTAGATTGAAGTAAATGTAATAAAAAAACTCGTACATGGAACATTCCGTGAAAGTATGACGCGCAGGCTTAAATGGCCGCGCGCACAGACAAAACCTAGCTCACTGACAAAGACTGTCAGCTATTTGTCGCTGAGTCTACACCCAAAGATATTAATTCTGCCCTATGTTCGAGGTACACTGTAAGTAACCTGAATGCAGCTTTTTTATTAAGCTTGTCACTACAAACAAAGAAAACATCCCACTTTGCTGAATGATATTCACGTATAAAAGATAATGAACATGTGAACCTAGATCGCCATGCTTGTGTTTTCCTCATTATCAATCAATCAAAGTTGTTTTAACCATTTATATCCACGCTGTGCTTCCTTTATTTAATAAATGCGTTGATAAATTCTACACTAGGCACTATATAACACACTGGGGTTGGTGTGCCGTTAAACCTTATGCTTACCTTACCTGATACATTCAACCGTTAGGTTCAGACGAACAGTTATACGATAATATGGCGCGTGGTATGCATAAACTAGCGTCACGAAATAATACTTCAGTCTTATAGTAGTTAATGTGCGCATATTTGGCAATGTATGTGTAGAAAAAAAGGGTCGCAAAAGCGTAGTAATATGGGTTACAAAATATATGGCCGATTGTAATACGAGGAATGATTTGGCGCACTAGTTGAAGCTACTCCCACTGTGGAGAGGCAGTAGGGCTCGTATTTCTGTAACATTGACTCCTGGGGTAAGCACACTGTCGAACATTGATAACAATATTTGGAAAGTTGGTGGAATACTGAACGGTAACATAATATTGTAGCACACCCTTTGTGACAATATGCATCAGGCAGCGTACATGAATATTGATCTATCCAATTAATTGATCGGAGGTGATTTTGCGAATCTCACTTCGAACTCTTACGATATTTGCCGTTTGCTCCGTTGAGTAATAACGGCGGTTTTGATGCATTAAAAAGTGGATTCCAAATATTATTATACTATCGTCGTCCCAAAGGGCATTGGCAGTTCCGCCGTCATATGAACTAATCAAGTCATCCGGCCAGCCACGTGAATAAGAACAATCGGACAAACATCAACGCGCTTTATTACGTAGGGTTATGGCCGGCGATTGATTGACGTCATTGATATATTCATACGTATTCAGATCAATTCATATAAGCAAACGTTATAAGTGCCTTTAGCATTTATGACACTTTACTCGCACAAAATGGCTTTGTAGTAGTTCAATAGGGCGTACAATTCCTATCCAAATCGACAAAATGCCACATATCGCAAGATGCTCACGAGGTGGCGCGTCGCATGAATACCTTTTGTGGATTTTTACACGGGGATAGTTTATAAACGACGTTGGCTAAGACAAGTTTATCTTGCATGGCGGGCATAAATGGCACTCTCAGACATTGGCAAAACACTACTAACATTACTAAACCCAGCTTAGAACGTTGGCTGTTGATACAAATAAGAGGTTATTGTCTAGTTGGTTGCTGCTGTTTTCGACTTAACTATCACCGGTATGTTACTGCCCTGCACCCGCCGACTAATTATTGAAATACATATTGCAGGCATAGCTCTGTGTACGTTACATGCGAATGGCAATTAAACTGGTATAGTACTTCTGATTTGTAGCTTCTTCGTTCCCTGATCCGTCTTCTACCAACTTTATCTACACTGTACGAACCACGGACTAACCAAGTGTCCACAATGTCGACGAGACATGTTGCTGGCGTTGGCTACATAAGCAATTTGATGGCAGTCCTCGTCATTAAACTAGATATAGACATCCTTGTATGTGTTCACCATATACTACTATGTACTACCACACAACGTTTGACCCTTTTCTCTGAGGGATCAAACTTTCACCTTAACCATCCGCTCACTAAAATAAACAATGGATCTTATTCTGTTTAATTTTGCGTGCATCTTATTTCATACAGCTACTACATCATTCGACAAATGTCATTAGCCTTAAGATGTCAGATAATACGGCGCCAGGCTAGCATACAGTTGTCTTCTATGAAATGTTTCAGAAGTGCTACGTTTCATCGGTATAACAATTGTGAGAGAGTTTTGGGGGTAGTCAACGCGGGTGACATTACATAAACAGATGTAGAACAATATGGACAGTCTGTATTGGTAATTTATTTTAACTATCTCACTTTGAAAACAAATAGGGAAGTAAAATGCAGTTCATTTGACGCAGGAGATCAGTCGTTGTATATATCTGCTCTGCCACAAGAAATGTCGTTACTGATAGGAAACTACATCAATTATTAGTGACGCATAGGCTCAGTGTTCATTGTATAATATTAGAATTGATTAAATGGTTAAGGCGTTTTGAAAAACAAGTCTTACGCAAACTCGTTGCTGTGATGAGTTCTTAGGACCACCAGAATATATTGATCTAAGCATTTGATAGGAGCCTCTCAAGCAAATCGCCGTTAGAAATCTGTGCCGTTACATGTCATTTGCTATTCCCTGCCACAAATTGATCAACATATAATATTATATCGTTGCGTAATGGTTCCTTGAATTATCCTCTCATCCGCATCTATGAATTGCCTGATTGCCTCTATTAACGGCCCGTCAATGTCAGTTTCCGGCAAATACTGCGGCATTCATATGGATGTGATCTATCAATCACTATGTATCATGCCAGCCCATTTCATTTTTATAGCAATCAAACCATTACGCAAGCCAACCGCATAGCATAGGAGGATTATAAGAGACTTGCAGAAACAGCAAACGGTACAGAATGACGACGTAGTCCTACAGTCCGCTCGAACTCGGACATGTATCTACATAACCTGGTGCATTGGAAACGCACGCCAACGTTTTATCTTTGGGACCACGAGTCCTATCTCATAAACGAACAATCTCTGCTTTCGACCTCTGCTGGGATTATGCTACTGTTGACAGCAATGCAGCCGACCAGGTGGCGCGTGTAGCTGCTAGCTTATGTAAAGTATGAGAAGTGCAAAGTCAAAGCAAGTATATATACAACTTAAGTCAATGTGATATGACTCCCAAATAGAACATTTTGGCACAAAGGATGACGCCACAGTCCAGCCCACGGACTGAAATTCTTTATGGTACCAACAAAACAATTCCAATGACAGAGCGTGTTGGCCTTTCATCGTTGAATCAGCACTACCAGATGTTGTAACTGTCCCCTCTTTTGGCGTAGCTCAACAAGTGAGTGCAATGTAGCCCACTAAGTGGCGCGGGATGCTCAACATCAATCACAATATTTGGAAACTCGGTGGCATACTGGAAGGTAACACAATATTATAGCGCACCCTTTTGCGGCCATATGCATCATGCAGCACGTACCAATAATTTATCTACCCAATAACCTGCTCGCAGGTGTTTTTCGTGGACCGCATTTATAGTAATCATATGATGTTTCCATGGTAGACATCTTTTCAAATATTTTCTAGTTTGTGATTTCGATATTGTATACAGCCAGACCAATTAATTTTATTTCCAAATTCAATATGTAGTTCTCGCGTCAATGTTGTTTAATAAGCTACAATATAATCAATATAAATTACAAACGCTACTGGCGAAATCACACCTCCCTGCTTCACATCATTAGTGATAGAGCTAAAATCACTCGTTTTATCTTTCCATTTCAATGCAAATATATACTTGCTGCAATTCTGGCCTCCATTGGACATACTCCGTGACATCTCGACTTCTGAAGCAGTTTAGAAAAGATGTGGTTCTCGTAGGTTTCTAAGATGGACAACTTTTCGAACATTTTCAAATTGATGGTATCCAACAGCAAAACGGGAACATTCAACCCACCGTTAAGGTAGAATAGTACTATTTCATCTACAGCAAATATACATTGGGTGTTCTATTTTGAATCCAAATTGATAATCTGAGTGCATAAAAAAATTCCTAATACTATCTAAAAGCGCACGATCAGAGAGTTTACCAATGATCCTATCAAGCGCAATTTCTCTCATATTTGTATGTGCTAATCAACGATTTGGGTTTAACTTTGGGCACCTGTATTATTGTCCGAAGGACAGGTTTTCTGGAAACACTCGATGACGCAAAATAACTGAAAAAAAACATTGCAATTTGTATTCCAAATAGACGTGGTTATATGATTAGATAATCTGTTGAATTATTTGCCTTCCTTTAAGCCACTTCCAGCTCGATCAATATCATCAGGTGTAGCATAATGATTATGATGACATTTATGTGACAATCATTGTTGATATCAATATTTAATACATATGTTCTATTTTGCATGCATTATATGTCATACAATTGTGTTGAGTAATCCGCCTCGTGAAAATGAACAGTCTGACAAGCGCCCAAAGCCATCATAAGACAATTCTGTCTTTAACCAAACACACATTGCCTGGAATCCGGACATACTTTAACGTGTGATGTTTCGCTATATTGTCTGGATTGTACATTTGCATATCTTTAACAGTGCGGTTTTTATGTACGGGTGATGACCGTCACCCCCCCTTTCTTTAGGAAGTATAATGGCAATCATACAGCGGCTATATCTTTCTTTCACCGAATGTCATCTAGCCAATTCATGTCCGGCAATAGGGAGCTAGGCTAGCAAAACGTTGTCGTATGCAAAATGTTTCAAAAACGCAAAGATAAATCTTTATCCGAGCATATTTTTGGGGCAATCAATGCGGGTGTTACTATCTACTAACATTACATGTGAATTTCCTAAAACAAAATCATAATTCTGAACTATTTTTTTAGATGTGAATTGAAACTCTTATATAGCACAAAAAAAACCGCTCAACCTTAGTTGTATGCGTAATTACTGGTCCAGATCGTTATTGATTGTGAATATGTTTTGTAAACAAGGATCGGAGGTTTCAATGCTCCTTTATCGATTAATCCTCAATGCATGTCTTATAAACGAGTCGTTTTAGCAACTGCACAAAAATGGTAGCAAAATACCAACTGCGCAAAATAAGTCTTTAATGCAACTGACTTGTGAATGTTCGTCTTACCATTTTGATAATTCAAGCTATGGATAGGCAGTGCCCTTTTGTGAAGCATTCGCGGAGAGGCGAAGGGCACGTTAACTAGCCATGTATATTCAGCATACAGAAGCAGACGCCGTCCACAAATATATAAAGTTATGTCCTGTCGATACATTTTGTAGTTGGGCATATATGCTACTATGAATACCAAGAGGAACACATTGATAAGTTTCCAAGTTGTGCACTATGTATAACCCTATCTAACCTGCGCGTGATTACGTACCCTACAGACCTGTGAATCCCAGCTTACTCTAACCACTGACGTCTTCATCAATAGTTAAGCGTCATACCAACCTGAATTCTTCTCATATTGACAAAACGTATACGTAAGCTTTCAGCATATGCCTCGAATGTTGAGTACCAGGTGCGGAATGTCGCCGAAGTCCCGCCGGCAGGCTAAAATCCATACAAGTGTCTGCATAAGTTGACCAATCGGTCGAGTATGCCAGCATTTATCGTCAAGACACAACTCGAAGCTCATGCCCGTTCACTATGACAAAGTGGAATCCACGACCTTGATCGTGATTTGGTGGTACTGGTCATTACCTCGGCTGGGGTGAATAGCACGCCTCCGGTCGACCTTTGTAATGCAACTGCAGACTGTAAAGCAGCCCACCAGGTAGCGCGTGTAGCTTTAACTTATGTAAACGCATACATACTGTTGATCACTAAGCGTGTGTATTGGAGCCCTGCACATGCAATCCAATGTCGTCATGCAGGACAATTTAGTAGTAGGTTGCCAGACTCCATTTACATTGCCACTTTGAATGGGCAGGAATAGCACGTCCGCACGTACGGGAGGATCACATACGCAAGCGAAAGCTTATTGCCATTAATACATTAAAGAGGTAATTCATCGGTCTTTGGACATGCGCAACGAGTATATCAAACAGAAGTCGTAAATGATTTAACTCACTTATATCTATATTTGAACATTATGTGTTACTTATATATTATCAAATAGTATGATTGATATAATCAATTAACTAGTTACTTATATAACTGAATGATTATATCTTTTGTCGACAATAGGTGAAGTTGCTTCTTTTATGGGTTGAGATTCATTTGGTGCGGTAAGGGAGGATTTGCACAAATATTTAGAGTGAACACTTTCAATGATTTTCTGCGCACGTGTGTATGAAGTTTGCGCCTTAGTTTAAAATTTACATGAGTCAGTATAGAGGAGGACGATGTTCGCATTGATTCATGCCTGATCATGCAATGTCTGCTGATAAAATCACCATGCTGAGACAGTCAGCCGCATTAGTTACTCTAAAAACAATGCAACTCTACTAAGAATTAACAACTGTATTTCTGAAACATTATACGGAAGACAATGCCATACAATCCTGGCGCCATAATAACTCACTCACGCTAGCCGAATGATAATTGTGGAATGGTGGAGCAGCTGTATGTATGTCATAAAACCTATGATGCAATACCTGGTTTAACCAAGGGAAGGAGATGCAGGAGTGGTTAATTGGCAATAAAGATGAAGTCACATTGGCGGTTAATTTGAGTAGTTCAGTGAGGCGAAATTTGTATTCCTACGACAAAGTGGTTAGTACTGCAGCAAACATAACCCCACAATAGTACCAAGATATAGTTCGATAGAATATTAGCATGTTGTCGGTCAATATTGAGTCTGCTGAAGAGAGCTGGCATCGATTCAGCGGTGAAGTAAAGAAGGTTAAGGGTTTCAAGCGCGATAAATGGTGCGATTTAATAGTTTGACCATCTGTGAAACAGACCGGATGCTGTAGATAAAGCTGCTCTCTTATTGATATAGGCGGTTTTCCAAACACATTTATGTTCCCAAAATCGATCAGCAATAGATGAATATGCGTTAATTGGAATGTAATTGCGTATGAAGTGCAAGGGTGCATGGTGCGTTGTGAGATAAAATGGAAGTGGATGGGCCAAAACTGTCGTCCCCACCCCCGACCCCTCAATCCGGCGCACCTCATTTATTGTACAATTGTAGCAGTTGCCATAACTACAGTAATATGATGGAAACGCACACATTTCGCCTGTGCTGATTGTTCTTATCTCATTATGAGCATCAAAGATGCTTGTATTTCATTTGGAAGATAACTGATGCATGAATATCCATGTCAAATTTAAGAGCGTCTTTCTAGCCAGAATCTAGCCAGGCTCCAAGCACTGACTTATAGTTATGCCTTGATCCTTAAACGTTTAAAGTTGGCTTTGGTTTTCAGCAATCACACACACACACACACACACACACACACACACACACACACACACACACACACACACACACACACACACACACACACACACACACACACATATATATATATATATATATATATATATATATATATATACATATATATATATATATATATATATATATATATATATATAAGTTGACCAATCGGTCGAGTATATATATATATATATATATATATATATATATATATATATATATATATATATATATATATATATATACATATAGTTATATATATATATATATATATATATATATATATATATATATATATATATATATATATCTCTCTATATATATATATATATATATATATATATGTGGGTCCGTGTTGGGTCCACGTATTTTTGCCGTTAATTTCCCCGTTTGGTAAGATATTGCAGACTACAAAACATTTAGGTTGTGACTTTCAGCTGCAGCAGATATTCATGTAGACTAAATAACCGTCGTCCAAGCATATTAAGCTAACAATTATATCGATTTAAAAGACGGGTGTGAACTATAGCGATACACTATGACTATTGTAATACTTCTCTTACATAACAATCACCACTATGCTGTGTTGCATTATATTTGTGTCGACTTTCGACCACTTGACGAGTATGCAGTAGTATGCAAACAAATAATTATTTGAGGATATAAAAGTACATTGTTATTTCAGATTACTACCATGCAATTTTGTGGTTTTTGATCGACAGTCGGCTTATTGGTGCTAGGAGAAAGCGATATCAAATCTTCATTTACTTAGTGATGAATACGGTTCCGAAATACCGTCTGCTTATAGGTATTTAAATAAAACTGCTGTTGTTTCGCGTGCTTATGTTGGCTATTATATTTGGAGACCATGAATGTTTGTTCCTGCATCACATGTGTCGTTTGTAAACATGCCGACTTGTTTGGGGTCCTCTTAATTGATTTCCGATGTGTAACCACTGGAGCTGAATGGTAGGCCTGTACGACTTGATGAATTGATTAAAATGGTCTTTAAAATGAAGCTTTAAAATGGGCGACCATCGTTTCATCGTTGTTCGTCTGGCTGTTTCTGCCTTGGGAACCATCCGCATTGCTACATGACACACTAGGTACAGTACGTGAACATAAGCGCTGCTTTATAGCATAACTTCATTTCCTTACCTCTCTTGGGAATGGCGCTAAAGTCCTGTTTTAGGTTCGTTCAATGCTTCGCGATTTAGATTCATACACCAGGTGTCCTTTCTGGTTACATTTCCAGACCACTTGGTGTTATAAACACCGGGCTGTCTAATGATTGACGGATGACATTGAACATTCGCGGTATCTTCCCGATCAATTATTGATGCTTTAATTGACGCAGATTGCTTGCATGGCATGGATACAATTATTATACTTATATGTTAATCATTTAATTCTTAACATGCCTTATTCGAAAGAAAGAAAATGACATTTTATTAACATCTTTCACCCAGCATATCGTCTTCAAACATAGTTAAGGGTATTTGTGTGCTTCCATTGACAACTAAGCTGACCTTTATTGAGCTCAACAGAGTTAGGTTGCTTTAACTATCAGCAGAATATATACAGCACTCATTTAAAAGACAACTAATGAAAGTTTCTAGACCTATATACGATTGAGAGCACATTATCTTTTACTTTGTCATACAAACCTACAGAGAATTTCATGTCGAGACTAAATTATCATTTTATGTGCAAGGCCGCTAAACCGCTAAATATGAAACGCAAGTGATACACAGGCAAAACAAAACCACGTGTTGATGCTGCTGACAGCTACTACAGCTGTCCACCACCCTATGTATTGCATCTAACGAGGTGCCGCGTCCAGCTACTAGCTTCTGCTTATTTGAAATTAACAGATGACGCAGGAACTGTTATGTCAGGCTCTACACACATACTACGTTTCTGAATGATAAGTGCGTGTAGTATACCCCTTAGACAAAACACTAGCACACAATATATATGTATTACAGGTAATTTAGCTCAAGCTGTTATTTGCAAGCGTACTCAATATTCTTCAATCTGTCTGGCTCATCTTGCTTCAACTTTTGTCTGTCTAAAGCTGTTTTCACATAACACCGTACTTAGACAACGATACTATAAACTTTATTAGATCTTGACTGACGCTGAATAATTCTACAAAGTCATTGAAATAATTCGAATATTTTATGTTGTAAAATCAAGCCATAACCCAGATATGGTTATTCCGGAATAAGTTGGTTGCTGTCAGACATTTGGTTGATCATTTCTGATAAGCGCTTTGACATAAAACATGACACAAATATCGATTGGGCAAATATAAAACCTGGCCGAATGACATTTATAATGCACTTCCTATAAACGCTACTTGCACTCAGTCAAATGCACAGAGACCAGCAAGAGGCGTACTCGCTGTAAACCGACCACCTCCGTAACAAAACGCGTTTTCATCTTGTTGTTTTTGTCTCATGAAGCTTAATGACACCAACGCATTTTCGTATGATGTGTAACTTTGCAGGGTATATATCCTTCGTATAAGATCAAAATATAGCTCCATATATCAAATTTAATATCAGACTATCATCCCGAACATCTTTGCTATTGACGTTTGTGACACATATTACACAATTCTAGCACAAAGTCAATCTTGTACTTATTGAGAGCGTTTTTTCGGTCTGCTGTGAAACTCAATCGATGTTTGCGCTCATTGGGACTAGATTAAATTCCACAGACAATCTGGGAAAGACAGGTGGTAATATGATATTTGTCTTACCATATCCGTGTAATTTACACTACGCGGTTCTTATTTACTCGGCGAAATGTTCATTAACTTTGTAAAGGAAAGCGATAAGGGACTTCAGCCGAGGCCATTATCGAAGAGTTCACTTGTCAGGGGGGGACAGTTCAGAACCAGTCAGTGACCCGGAAAAGTTTCGCTATCTCTAACGCGTACCTTTCACAGTCTACTCTTATGATAAAGCTATGAATTTGTCAGAACATCAAACTTTTAACATGCAATAACGAGTGCCTTCTTCGGGTGCATTGTAACCAGCTTATCTGCTTTAAAGTATTTTGCACGAAATTACTGCTTTTTTGGTCCCGAGGTTTCTCTGGTGATTCTAGAAAGCGTAGGTATCGCTGCATTAAACGGCAGCGTCACAGCACCCGTCCTGATTAGTTTGAGTTCTTCTTCAATAGAAGGTAGCATGACTGACCCATGTTTGAATGATTGAGCCTATGGTTATAAAGTATTCGACAACTTCCATGATACTCCATTTGTCAGCGCTAGACAGTGAAATCTGCGTTGACTGTTTTGTGATCGACCATTCTGTGGCTCTTTTTCTCTATATGTATGTAATAACACGCTCACAAGTATACTACCCGTGTCACGTTATCAGCCGTGTCAATGTGGCCATTTTGTTTTCTCTGTTGATGATTATCTAGCGTAGCGTATGTATATGTTGTTAGATGTGCGTCATTCGCCACCCGAGATCGCTGATTGGTACCTGAATGGTTATTCAATCACGTGACTCTAATCCATGGATAATTAGTAACTCTTTGCAGACGTTATTTTGCTTATAGCGTGGTTTGCATTAGTTGCCTTTGTAATAGCTATAATTAAGGGGACGGTGACCAGTGGTGTGATTATGGAAGGGCGAGTTGTTACAGGATTACTCATTGTTAGAAGTACAATATCTGTTATCATAAATGTTTGTTTAATATTTTTACCTAATAAACGCAACTGCGATGTTTGTATTCATAGGTTAGCTGAATCAGTGATTTTCAAGGAACCAATGGATTCCATTTTAAAATGCAAACCACATTACAGCACAAATCTCTTCCCATTCATGTTGAGGCTGCACTTCTGGAATAAGTTGGGTCCCTCGTGAAATGCGATGACCCATGTCCCACACGTCCTACTAGGAATTCACACGAGGAATTATGCTAGAGGGAATGTGATATGGGTCTAGACATGAGGATGATTTACTTTCCTTCTGATATTCTATTAATGAATTCTCTCTTCTTATATTGAATGAAGATAAAAGCCACATGAAGGAGTATGATGGATATTCACCGGTGAATGTAGTTTTTTTTACTATTGTCTGTATTTATCCAAGCATATTTGCTGTATCCATGATTATTTGTTAAAAATGTCTCAACTGGCTAAAAGCATCTGTTCAGCTCCAGTTCTTTTGTGTGCTAAATGTCTTTTATATAAAAATATTCACCTGCGTTGGCCGAGAAAGGTGCAATAGGATCACAGTTGGCAGTGAAATGTGGAATAGGATTACTGCAGGCAATTGGATGGTGATAACTATGAGGTGTTGTGAGATATATGAGGTAAAGCTTAAACTTTCATATATATGCATTTCGAGAAATGGACCTATGTATAAGAAAACAGCTTTGAAGATGGATGACATATTGAATTGAAATGTTCTTAGCTTCCAATGACTATCGAATAAATGCCAGCCCCCTTGGCGAGCTCAATATTGCCCGAAAAAAAACTGATATTTGTCGACATATAATTTTGACAATACCCAGAATGGTGCGTTTTTATGCGGTACAAACTCTTAGAGGTTAGAATGTCGCATCACACGGGCACGTAATTAAATAACCAAAGACCTCACGCGATGCATCATCATCGTCCATAAACCACTTCTGAATCAGAACGCTGTTGTTAAACCTTGAATGCGTCCTATTTACTCACAAAGTGTAGTGATAATAATACACCTGCTACATCGTTCGACAACTATTATCCAGCAAATAAGAGTCAGTTTATAAGGCGCAAGGCTAGAATCATATAACCCTACTTTGAGGACTAGCCTTGTGGGTAATCGAAGTAGGGTGATAGTATCTAAAGACATTAGATAACATTATGTGAAATTATGTAGATGTACGGCATTATTAATTCATCGAGACATAACCAGTCTTTGCATTAGTCCGCTCAGCCACAATGGGAAACTATATCCCCTGTGTGCGACGCACAATCTGGTGGTATAATATTACCATAGCTTAATCAAATTTTCGGGTCTATCTGTTAGATATCAGAAAGGAGGCAATATCATAGTTTTTGTAATAAAAGCAGCGTTGATAGATTTATGACAAACTCGATGCAGTTATTCCCTCTAGTTGCAGAGAGTTCATAGCGTGTTTCGTCAACATTAGATAAACACATTGCTTAACAAGATAAAAAGTTTTTGGATAAGTGTAGGCATCTGAAAAAGGTCATATTGTGTTATAACATACTTCTTACTGTGGTAAGAACTACATAACGCGAAAATATTGATCAACCAAGAAACTTGTTAAAAGGTTCTTTGGCAGATATATCTTTGAAATCTGAGCCGTTACATGTCACTCGCTTATAATGGCCTAATAACTGTGATCAAGGCGCATCAATGAGATAGCACGAAGAAGCATGAATGCTATGCAAGTTCCATATTTCACGTGTAGCGTTTCCCCTGCAATAAATTAAGCAACATCTAATCGTGAATTGTTGTGCGATGAATTACTAAATATAATTGTGTCTGCCCTCATTAAAGGTATGTCAACTTCAGCGTTCTTTTATTACTACCGTCCTTGTGCAGGTGTGGTGCATCAATCGCTTAAAGTCATATTAAGCCCTTTCCCTCTGATATTAACAAAACGTTTACGTAAACGTAGAATATATATCAAACGAATCCAATATGGAGAACCAACTATGTAATTACGCCGCAAGCTACAATAGCTTCCTACACAAACTAGCACAGCAGGCCAGCCTCTCATCGTTTACACCATGTGACAAATCTCATGTCTACCAACTATGATAACGTGCTATCGTAATTATGACGTACCTCGTGTCTACCCATTATGACAACGTGCCATCGTAATTATGACGTATCTAATGCCTACCCACTATGACAACGTGCCATTGTGATTATAATTTTTTCCATGCCTAACCACTGTGACAACATCCCATTAGGAAGTATTTCAAGTGCTCCTACGATGATAACTTCACATTGTTGAATCGAGATAATTTAACAAGTCGAATACATCAGCTAATACGATGACTGCCCTGTCAGCCAAGCCAGGATTGCCATTTCGCTGAGTAAATTTCCATGATGAGCATGAATGGTACTATCAGTTATTGACATGGATATAGAGGAACACATTGATCAAATACGTTAATTTGTATAACAAAGTGGTAGATGTGCGTCTCTTCGAGTTGAGCATCAATTATATTAAACTAATTACAACCCTGTAACATTATCTCAGTACATAAATATTATGAAATAAAATGCGAGTTGATACTGTTATCTATTTTGTTTTAATCATTTACACTTGCGTTGAAATGGGTTTACTGGCTCAATGAACCCATTCATGCCAAAGGGAGCTTAGTAGCATTCAACCTGCTTATATTGCTTTACGTTGATCTTTAAGTGTGGAGATAAGACAGCTGCTGAGAACTGGACGAAGATAGCTGTGAAGTGCTATGAGATATCTCCAGTCGGGTTTTCTGACCCATTACATCATAACACAGAATGTACTCATACCACTTCATCATTAATAACTTTGAGATGAAAGCGTTTTCATACGTTACTGAACATTTACGGGCAATGCATTGCATGAAGTAGACTTATGAATTAGAATATACCTACAATACTTTAAACGCGCACAGCCTTGATTACTGCTTTCTTAATGCGTGTTAGCTTGTCTCGACGGAACTTGACTACCATATCGATGCCTGCTCTCTCAGACGGCACAATATTGACCTATAACATGCTGCGTTTATGTCGACATATTATTTGGTTCTGTGGTGTAAGGCGCATTTAATGCAATGCAGACCGTTGTAGCAGAAGGACAAACGTCCCCTCAGTCACCCTTTCAATAATCCATGAGCACCCACTTCATTGCCAACTGACCACTTCTGAAGTGTTTACCCTTTGCACAATATTGTCTCATAGCATTGAGTTAAATGACACTAATAAAGCTGGTACGTCATTTGACAACTACCACCCAGCCAATACCAGTGAGTATATACGGTACCAGGCTAGGATAATGTTGTCTTCTGCATAACGTTCCAGTAATACAGTTGAGTAACAGCGATCTGATAGCAACCAATGCGGAGGGTAATCGAAGTAGGGAGCAATTATCTACTGACATAGCATAAAATGGTGTGTAATGAGGTCAATATTGGGTATTGGTCAACCATCAAATCTTATGGTTGCCTCATAACTGTGTTCAAGCCGCATCGTTAAGATAGCACCGAGTAGCATGGATGCTGTGCACGTCTTGTGTCCATATACACAATTACTGTTTCCTCAACAACAAATTAAGTAATATCTAATTGTGAGTTATCATTTTGGTGTGTCATTAAATATCATCGTGTATTTCACACTTCATCCCACTCGCTTGATAACGTCTTAGAAAGGTCCGTCAATCACAGATTCCTCGCATTCATGCCGATGTGATTCATCAATCACTAAGCGACATCGCACCATTCCCTTTTCATTTTAATTTGACGTTTAAGTAAGCTTACAGTGGGTTATAGGAGACTCGCATATATCGCACAAGGCACGAAATGTCGTCAAAATTAATCTCTGGTCTAAAACCTAACACGTGCCGACCACAATTGACTATACAAGGAACGATCATGATCATGATTGGGTGATGTATCGTTGAACAGAGTAATCTGGACATCACAGGTCGTCACCTGCGATAGGTCGATATAGCTTGCCTACAAAAACTGCTGCTGACCTCGATTGGGTGAATGCAATAAGGCCCACTGGGCGGCGGATGGAGCTGATAGTTTTTGTTTAAGCCGGATATATCAGCTTGCACGGGAATTGCCATGTCAGACAAAGCAAACGTATTGCCTTGCTGGATAATTGGTACGTGTATCAGAACCTTCATATGGAAAACCATGTTTTCACAAAGAAGTTCAACAGGTTATACAGTCAAGGTCAGGTTACCGGTGTCAATTTACATTCATACTTAAATATTAATGCATTTGAGGCTAAGCTAGCGTGGCGTGTTAGAGCTAATACGTGAAGAAATTATTCCATTAATGCCAGCCTTAAAATAGCTACACTAGCTGCCCACAAGTTCTCGTACCACATTGACAACTAGGATGCGTCATATATCCAAGAAATTATCTACGTCCAATTAGCTAATCTCTGGTCATTAATCGTGGCGTACTGTGTCTAAATGTTCCTCAAGTCTGCACTCTTTATATAATACCTGTTATCTGGATTGCTTTAGAGCAACCACAACTTCCAGCCCTCACTGTCGAATCCATTAATATGGGGACCATCCATTGCTAAGAGTCAGATCGATCCATTCCTTTAACTTATTAACAAAGCTGTAAAGTAAGCTTTTGGTAAATCTTAACAGACTCATAGACGAACCTACCAAAACAATATGATTGGCAGAGCATATCGGCCTATTATCGTTGAGTAAAGACCACCAGATGTTGTGACTGATATCAGCTAAACATTTCTGACTAAAGCCGATATAATTTACTGAAAGATGCGCATGTGTATCAGATCATATAAGACTGGATCTTCTTGCCTGTACTACCCTTATCACCAATCAGCCAAAGTTGTTTAACCTGTTCTTTCACCATTTTGTCTCATCAATTCAAGAACAGGCGTGCATACACCGTTATGTCACTCCATCATAATCATTCGACAAACATTTGTGAGTCAATTTAGCGCGTGGTGTTCATGATTGATGTTCAATAAAAAATTGGTTCAGCCTCATGAGAGTAGTAGCATTATCAGAGTGAAAAAGTGTGAGAATATTTGGTTACGTCTCCTAGGCATTACCGGCGGCAGGTAGATTTATTTGAAACAACCAAATTGTTGATTTGATTATCAGACACTTTACATTCTGTACCATGTTGTCATACAAAGGTACGACTTGCAATGTGGTATTTGGCTGCCAGTGTCAATTTACAATCCCACTAGAACCAGGGCCATCGCCTAACCTTTCATTGCTAGCCCTCGCTACAGATTGTGCGTTCAGGTATAATTGAAGCTCTGTAGCTTGGCACCGTATGATGGTAGCCTTGTTATTGTGACAAGGGAGCATATTAAAGAGAGCATGGAATTAATGCATCACACTAGCGTCGGCTAACATTGGATCGCAAATTGTTGCATGATGTATCACTGAATTATCATCTTGTCTGTAATATTTTCTTGTACTCTGAGTTGCCTAGAATTCATCGCCGCCTAACCTTTCATTGCTAGCCCCATCTCGGCCACCTTCAATCCCTGGATTATTCATTTAGATGCGATCCATCACTCATAAGCGGTAGATCAATCCATTTTTCCATATTAACATAGCTATTATGTAGGATTGATGTCAATGTTACATGACTGGCATATAGAACACTTCAGCACAAAGGCTGACGCCACAGTCACGCCAACCGGCTGAACTTCTTTCCGGTACTAACAAAACCTATTTCATTGACAGAGCATGTTGGCCTCCTATCGTTGAGTCGGAACCACCAGATGTTGTAACCGCCCTCTGTTGGCGTAGCACAACAAGTGTGTGCAATGGAGCCCACTGAGTGGCGCTGGCTGCGGTAAGCGTTTGTAAAGCGTGTCTTTTCACATTGCTTGTGATACCCCCACTAACAACTTGACAAAGTTGCTTTACCTGCTCGGTAGACGTTTTGTCACGTAGATTAAAACAATGCGTGGCGCCTGGTTTGTATGATTTATGTTCAAGAAAGAATACTTCAGCTACAGTAGAATGGTAGCATTATTCGATGGATTATTGTTGCTCTGGTAGTATGTGTGAGCATAGTTTGTTTTGTCAATTTGGATAAAAGGTTGCAAAAACATCAGCGCTGAAGTTGTACCTACTCTCACTGTTGCCAGCCATATGGATTTGGTTTCTGCAACGTGCCCCCTGGGGTAAGCATACTGCTAAACATCAATCACAATATTTGGTAACTAGGTGCATACAGAAAGGAAACACAATATTATTGCGCACCCTTTGCGGCCATATGCATCAGTCAGCGCGTAAAAATATTTATCCATCCAATAGCCTGCTCGCACGTGTTTTCGAGGACCACACTATAATAATAATAATAATAATAATATTAACTTCGCATACAAGGTACAGCTCACACAGAGAAAACACAGTATACAGAAAAGAAAAAAAATCGGTATTATATTTAGCACATCTGGTCTATAAACACATATCAATCGTGCTTCTTACATACAAGGACGTTGGGTTATTTGCAATTTATCTAATATAGCGTCAGCTATAGATACATTAGCTTCCATCACGGAATTCATTGTGGCATTAGCATATTGTAAAACAGTGGGCAATGGAACATTATCAGATATATGTTTCTAAGGTGGACAACTTTTTAAATATTTTGCCAATACTATCTTACAGTACTCGATCAGAGAGTTTTCCAATGATCCTACCAAGCGCAATTCTCTCATAATTGTCTGTGCTATTCAACGATGTGCGTTTAACTTTGGGTATCTGTATTGTTGTGCGAAGGACACGAATTTCTGGAAACACTCCATGACGCAAAATAACTGCACAAAGACATCGCAATTTGTATTCTCAATATAGGTGGTCAAATGATTAGATAATCTGATACATTATTCATTACCGTCCCCTTTGCCTTCCCTTAAATAACTAACAGCTCAATCAATATCATCAGGTGTGATATTATGATTATAACAACATTTATATGACAATCATTGTTTACATCATCATTTAATACATGTGCTATTTTGCATGCATTATATGAAACTGAGTTGATAAGTGCTGCTGCCTTGTCAACAAACATATTACAAATGTCGGTGTCATTAGTAGCACCATCAATATTCTACGGTAAATTGATCTAACTCTGTGTAAATCCCTTTATCCCATTAACAAAATCTGTGTCATTTCTCATTACTGCAGGGAAGCAACATCATATGTTAGCGGCTCATTGTCCACTGAACAATGTTAGAATAGTTAATACTGTTCTATATCTGTTTAGTACAGGAAAGGTCGAAATAAGATAAAGAGTCTGATTGCCATGCAAGCAACCTATTGACACACTCGCCATAGTTATTTACTCCGATGGTAGGCCGTTGATCTTTTTTTATATTAATAACATGTGCTCCTGGGATCAGCACACTTCTGAACAGTGAATCAGTGTTCGAAAATTTATGGCATCTCGGAATGGCACTACTATATCACACTTGTAACCCATGAACATTTGCTCGGGGTCTCTAAGGCTTATCTCCATAAGAAATATCCGCAGCCACATGTCATTCACCGATGGTGGTATAATAGCTGTGATCAGGGCGCATCATTATGATAGCGCTAGATGCTATGGATTCCCAGATACATAACTGCCGACATATTGACTTTTAAAGTTTAATGACAGCTGCTACATCGTGTCAAATATATCGTCCAGATTATGCGGCGCCAAGCTTGTATAACGTTGCTTACTGCCTAATGTTCCAGAACTTAAGCCATTCAGCCATATATTAGGTACGGCGTTATGATAGTCATAAACGCTGCAAGTAAGTTAATATTATCTGTAAACATTGCTTAAAATGGAGTGCAATGATGACAACAGACGGCACTGGTCTTTGATCAAAACTCGCTGCAGTAATTCCAACAGGTGGCGGAGTGTTCATATCGTGTTTCGACAACATGAGCTCTTAGGTTAAGCCCATGGTTGAGCAATGAAAGCAATGTTTTGATAACTGTATGCATAAAAAAAAGGTCAAATTGTGCTTCAATATACTCCTTGCTGCGATAGGGATTTCATTAATGAACAACTTAACACTTGATCCGAGATTCTTGGGCAGATCGTACATAGATATCTAAACCTTTACTTGTCACTGCCTGGTGGCTGCCTTGTATCTTTGATCAGAGATGCATGTATGATACGATTATGTTTTGTCTAGAGTTACCATATTACACATTGGAGTTTCTCTTGTATGAAATTATTTAACATATGATCCTGCTTTGTTGCAGTTTTCCAATTATCATAATACCTGCACTATATATAACCCTATCTACCCTGCGCTTGATGACGTACCCAACAGACGTGTGAATGTCAGCTTCCTTTAACCACTGACGTCTCCGTCAATACCTAAGCATCATACTAACCTGAATGCTTCTCATATTGACAAAACGTTTACGTAAGCTATCAGTATATGCCTCAAATGTTGAATACCAGGTGCGGAATGTCGCCGAAGTCCCGCCCGAAGGCTACAATCCATACAAGTGTCTGCACAAGTTCACCTACCGGTCGAGTATGCCAGCAATTTTATCTTCAAGACACAGCTCGTACCTCATGATCGTCCACTATGACAAGCTGGTATTCACGACCTTGATCGTGATTTGGTGGTGCTGGTCATTACTTCGGCTGGGGTGAATAGCAACTCTCTGGTCGACCTCTGTAATGCAAATGCAGACTGTGAAGTAGCCCATCAGGTAGCGCGTGTAGCTTTAACTTATGTATACATACTGCATTGTTGATTAATGCGCGCGTGTATCGAACCCTTCACATGCATGCAAACCAATGTCCGTCATGTGAAAGTACTGCCGGCAATTTAGTAGTTGGCTGCCAGAGTCCATCTACATTGCCACTTGAATAGGCAGGAATGGCACGTATGCACGTACGGGAGGATCACATACGCAAAAGAAAGCTTATGCCATTAATACTTTACAGATTTAATTAATTGGTCTTTGCATATTGCACTACGAGCATATCAAACAGAAGTCGTGAATGATTTAACTCAATTATGTCTATATTGGAAAATTATGTGTTACTTATATATTATTATAATCAATTAACTAGTTACTTATATAACTGAATGATTATATCTTTTGTCGACAATAGGTGAAGTGGCTTCTTTTATGGTGGCGATTCATTTGGTGCGGTAAGGGAGGATTTGCACAAATATTAAGAGTGAACACTTATAATGATTTTCTGCGCTGAAGTCAAAGGTTGTGCCCTAGTTTATAATTCATATGAGTCAGTTTAGAGGAGGATGACGTATGCACGAGGTTCGCATTGTTTCAAGTCAGCTTACGCAATGTCTGCTGATAAAATCACCATGCTAAGACAGTCAGCCGCATTAGTTACAATGCAACTCTACTAAGAATGAACAATTGTATTTCTGAAACATTATACGGAAGTCAATATTATACAACCCTGGCCCAATATTAACTCACCCGTGTTATCCGGATGATAATTGTGGAACGGTGAAGCAGCTGTATGTATGTCATAAAACCTATGATGCAAGACCTGGTAAAACCCAAAAAAGTAGATGCAGGAGTGGTTAATTGACAATAAAGATGCAGTTTGTATGCTCATAGGCGTCTAATGTGAGTAGTTGGGTGAGGCGAAATTTGTATTCCTCAGACAAAGAGGTAAGCACTGTACAACAATGGTACCAAGTTATTGTTCAATAGAATATTAGCATGTTTGCGGTCAATATTGAGTCTGCTTAAGTGGGCTACCATCGATTCAGTGGCGAAGTGAAGAAGGTTCAGGCATACTATAATAGCTATAAAGGGTGCAATTCAATAGTTTGACCATCTGTGAAACAGTCAGGATGCTGTAGATAAGGCTGCTCTCTTATTTATATAGGCAGTTTTCCAAACACATACACTTTCCCAAAATGGTTCAGCAACAGATGAATATGCGTTACTTGAAATGCAATTGCGTGGAAGGGTGCATGGTGCTTTGTGATATAATATGGAAGTGGATGGGCCAAACCTGTCGTCCCAACCCCGCCCCCTCAATCCGGCGCACCTCATTTATTGTTAGTATTTTAGCAGTTGCCATAGCCACAGTAATATGATGGAAATGCACACATTTCGCCGGTGCTGATCGTACTTATCTCATTAAGAGTATCAATGTTGCTTTTATTTTCATTTGGTAGATAAATTACGCCATATTAGAGAACGTCTTTCTGGCCATAATCTAGTAGTCACGCTAGCCTGATAAAATCCGTACTCCTTTCTTAATATCCATACTATTTACAACGTATGCTGACATATTGTCCAACAATGACTGGACTACGCGTTGTTTTCATTTTAAGGAGCCATCTTAAAACCGTTAGTCGTCGCTATGAATTTGGTGGCTATAATATTTCTCCTGAGACTGCTGTCAATATCGGCGATCACGGTTGTCGATGTTGTCAAACGGTAGGAGCTGTCGTCAGGCCCTCTCAATACAATGATTAATCGCCATGTCAACGAATCACACGTGGTGCCCGCTAATGTTAATTAAAAGCGTTTTGTCCTTGATGGCAGGCCTCCGAGCGACTAGATCTACCACAGAAAATTTGTTAAAGTTTTTACATCATCTAACTCTTCTGATCTGTCGGTCAGCTATTTGAGGCCGTTAATTTCCAATTATCCGTTTTGTAAGGTATTGCAGACTACAAAACTTTTAGGTTGTGACTTCCAGCTGAAGCAGATATTGATGTAGAATAAATAAACGTCGTCAAAGCACATTTAGCGTACAATTTTATCGATTTAAAAGACGGGTGTGAACTAGAGCGAGACATTATGACTATACAAATTATAGAAGTTAACAATACTACTGAACGTTCTCATCACTTATGCCAATAATGGGCTGAGAAGTTCTCTAAAAAAGGATCATACCTGGTGCAGTAAGTGTCAATGCTTGATGCGGAAGAGATGAAGCTGAAAGCATAGTTATCGTTATTGTTCTACAAATTGGGAAGGTTGCTTCGGGGAAGACAACGGCAAATATTGATTCAAGCTCCTCGCATGCACTATAATGACACACGTAATACCTTTTCTAGCACAAAACAATCAACAATATGCTGTGTTGCATTATATGGGCGTCGGCTTTCAATCACTTGACGATTATTCAGTAGTATGCGAAAAAATAATTATTTGAGGATATTGAAGTACAGGAATTGTTATTTCAGATCACTACTATGTGCTTTTGTGATTTTTCATTGGCAGTCGGTTTATTGGTGCTAGTTGGAGAAAGCGACATCAAATCTGCATTTACTTAGTGATGTAAACGGTACCGAAATATCCGTCTGCGTATTGCTATGTCAATAAATCTGTCGTTGTTTCGCGTGCTCATGTTGGCTAAATATTGGTCGACCATAAATGTTTGTTCATTCATGACATGTATCATGTGTGAAACACTTGTCCACTTGTTTAGGGTCCCCTTAATGGTTTTCCGTTGTGTTACCACTGGCTTGGCACGGTTATTATGATGCAGCTGAATGGTAGGCTTTTACAACTCAATTGATATATACATAGCATTCCAATAGACTGCTTTATATAGGCTAAAATTGATGACTAAATGTGTGATGAATTGATTAAAATGGTCTTGTCCGTTGCAAACACAAATGAATAGAGCTTTAAAATGGACGACCATCGTTTCATCGTTCTTCGTCTTATGGTTTCTGCCTTCGGAACCATCCGCATTGCTATGTGGCACACTGGGTACATTGCGTGAACAAAAGCGCTAATTTATATCATAACTCCATCTCTATACTTCTCTTTGGAATGGCGCTTAAGTCCTGTTATAGGTGAGTTCAATGCTTGACGATTTAAATTCATACACCAGGTGTCCTTGTTCAATTTCCGCACAACTGGGTGTTATAAACACTGGGTTGTCTTATAATTGATGACTGGCATTGAACGTTTGCGGTATCTTCCCGTTGTAGCCTACATTACACATCACTACATTAGTGTAAATGGTCCCCTACGTTTTTAGAGGAATCAATTAGTGATGCATTAATTACCGGGGATTGTTTGCAATGCATAGATGCATGCCCCTTTTGAGAGCAGCTAACTATGCTTATATGTTAATCATTTAATTCTAAACATGCCTAATTTGGCGGTTAAATATTCAACTTCTTTCAACGTAGCTTAAGGCAAATTAGGTAAATTATTATCTCCTGAAGCACAGCCGAATCTGAAGGTTGCTGGCTGATGAAGGAAGATATCTGCATAGCGATAACAAATGGCATTCTTTTCGCATCTTCCACCCAACATATCGTCTTCCAGCATACTTATGGGTAATTGTGTGCTTTTTTTAACAACTTGGCTAGCTGCGCGCATTGGAGACGAATAAGTATGGGTATAAGATATGATAACATTTATTTGATGTAAGACGATATCTGCATGGCGGTAACAAATGGCATTTTGTTCACATCTCCGCCCCGCATATCGTCTTTGAACATACTTAAGGGACAACTAGGCTAACTGCGCGCATTGGTGACGAATAAG
Source organism: Urechis unicinctus (assembly GCA_034190875.2). Classification (NCBI taxonomy): domain Eukaryota; kingdom Metazoa; phylum Annelida; class Polychaeta; order Xenopneusta; family Urechidae; genus Urechis; species Urechis unicinctus. Next base: position 24,264,425 of record CM067353.1, on the reverse strand, counting down.
TATGGGTATAGGACATGATTACATATATTTCATTTTTATGAACATTTGTACTGATATCGAACGCGTTGAATCGTCCTGAGCTGGCCAACGAAACTTTACCGCTCACTCCGCAGCAGAAGAAGAATCCTTTTACTTCTGGCATGGAAAATGCTATTATAAGGGCAGCACCCTGTCGACTAGTAGTCATCCTTGCTGCCCATATATGTCACCAGTAAATGCAGATATTGCGACCATTAACACCAATGATAATTATTTTATTTAGTTCAATGGAGTTAGGTTCCTTTAAATTCCAAGAGAATATATACAGCACTCCTTTAAAAGACAACTAATGAGAAATTGTAGTCCTATATACGATTAAGAGCACATAACATGGAAACTACTCATTAAGGTTCCATTATTGGCAACACCCCCACTTGGCTAAAATAGGTTTAACCACACAAATCTTGCCCTTTTCAAAGTTTTACTTTGTCATATAAACCTACAAAGAATGGCATTTATAATGCACTTGCTAGGGCTACTTGCACTCAATCAAGTGCACGACGACCAGCAAGAGGCATAATTGCTGTAAACCGACTACCTCTGCAACAAAATGCGTTTTCATCGTGTTCTTGTTGTTTATGTCTCATGAAGTTTAATAACCAACGCATTTGTATATGAGGTGTAACTTGGCACGCTTTATATCCTTTATATTAGATCAATACAGAGCTTCAAATTTGATATCAGACCATCATCCCGAACAGCATAGCTGTTAACTTTTGTGATATGTGTCACTCAGAAACAATGCACATGGTGCCACCGGCAAGAGGATTTAGCTCTCCATTAAGCACCTTAAATAGTCCAAACAAAATTAAACGGTATAAAACTACAGGTATAAGAACATAATTATGATTATTCGTACAACTACGAATCACAAAGCAGGTAACATGGCTACACATATTACACAACTCTAGCACAAACATAAGTCAATCTTATACATACTGAGAGCATTTCTGTCTGCTGTGCAACTCAATCGATGCTTGCGCTCATTGGCACCAAATTAAACTCAACAGACAATCTAGACAAGACAAGTGGTAAAATAATATTTTTCTTACCATATCCGTGTAATTCACATTGCTCAGTGCCTATTTACTCCGAGAATTTCATTAACTTTATGGAGGAAATAATATAACAATGCATTGAAGCGCGCGTCGCACATCTAAAGCTGTCCTACTAATGGACTTCAACCGAGGCCATTGCTGAAGAGTACATTTTCCAGGGGAGGACAGTTCAGAACCAATCACTGACCCGGACAAGTTTCGCGATCACTAACGCGTACCTTCAAAAGACTCAGTCTACTCTTATGTTGACGCTGTGTATTTGTCAGAACATAGAACGTTTAATGTGCCATAGCAAGTGCCTTCTTTGGGTTCATTGTAACCAGCGTATCTGTTTTAAAGTAGTTTGCTCTAGATGCACATACCCCCCCCCCAACGCACCACCCGTTATCGCCCTCTCTCTCATTCTCATTCTCTTTCTCTCTCTCTCCATCCCCCCTCTCTCTCTCGCTCTTCTCTCTCTCTCTCCTATGTCGTTTAAGCAGAGTGGTCTCGGTATGCAATTTTATGTGAAAGCTGATTATCTTCTGACAAATATGCCAAACAAATGTAAGCTGGTGAATATAAATCCACAAATAAAACCATGCATGTGATGGATATTGCGAGATTTAATTGCATTCCATCAAAAGATCAAATGCTTTAAGAGGCACATAATGCGTATTAGTGGTGTACCTTAAACAATTTCATGCAAGAATTGTTGCTTTGTTTTATTTGCATTTTCAACCTATTTGGTCATAACTTACAATGGTGCCCTACACAAACTGTCAGTAAATAAGGTTCATATCTTGCATGAGCATTATACGAATGATCTATGTGTCTGGTGGAGTGCAGATACGACGGATTATTGATGTAACATGTAATAATGTAAAGTATAGTTTTAGCGACTAAATAAGAGTGAATTGCAGACCAATCTTCGAGAAAACCTACAGGGATATACATGCAATTAGTCTATTATTGTAAGCTGTTATTTGCCCGATCTGGCTACCATCAATTTCCTTAGGTGGCAGAGAATAGATCGGTTTCCGACAGCAAATGTGTCTACAGTTGTTATGTTCCAATCTATTTGATGTAATTTTTCAATTACATGCATCACTTCTGAAACAAACATTAGTTCCTAAAGGTCAACTTTCAACGATTCGCTTCATAAAGGTTGACAATGGATACATGTAAGCTATTAAGCAAAATGAGTTTCGGCAGAAGATATTGATTATTCGTTAAGTGAGCATTATAGATGATTAATCGAACAACCTTTAGTTACATTCGCTGTATGTATTGCCACACGTTTTCCACATCAGGGTTAGTATATTGATGATTATTCCAAAAAGTTCATATTAATGTGTCATTATTATGTTCACTTTCATATGCAACAGGAAACAAAGAAATATCGGTTTAAAAAGTAACTGGCCAGGAGGGTATGCGCCGGTCTTTATCATGAATCTCGCATTCTTTGTTATTCGTTGACTTTGTGTTGCCTTATAAATGTGATTAAAGTGCATTATACTGACAGTGCGAATTGATGTGGATTCCATACATAGTTATTACGTATGCCGGCCATGCATGCGCAATTTCCATATCATATAATCGGTGTTTTCTCTATGTCCAATTACCTCTCATTCATCTCATATATTGCTTAGTGACATTTTATTAGATTGCCTGCTTTGTGAATCCCTATAAACAGGTTCTGCTCATCAGCGACTAAATGGTCTAATTCCAGTTCGATCGTTTCATCTGACCACCTAGTTTGGCGCCGCTGTTTGCCCCATATCACTAGGTTATGACCACCATGACATTTACCTTTTTATTACTTCTGCATATATTACACGTGCAACTATATGTATGCTATATGTTATGTGTTGAGTCTGTAAGCTGCAAGTCACAATCGGGATGTGCTAGGGAGTGCAAATGCCAGAAATATCTTAATTGTTGTCAAACTCGTCCATATATAGTCATATCTTTATCCCCGTTCCCTTTCACTGCGGACATTCGGGCACAGAAACGCAAAAGTCGCAATAAGGTATTGCTTATAGCCAAAGGAGCAATTTTTGGCAACAGAACGTTTTTTTGCACAAGCTACTGAAACCGGTGGCTGGCAGTTGGTCTAGCGTTTTAACGACATCCGTTTCTGAGATTAAAGTCGATGACGCCCTGAAAGGGTGAATAATGTTGCAACTCCCACTTTGCTATCAAACGAGCTAGAAGGCAGTGTAAATATCGATCGAGCTCTTGTTATGGGTTTTTTTATGACAATATAAACTTACAAACGGTGATGTTATTACCTGTGCGTAGCATAACAATGGTAGATATTGCCAGAGCAATCACATGAGGCTCATTACAAATGAATGCGATCTGCAATCGTGCTCAAGATGTAGTGTTCTGATGGTTGAATGAAACAAAACCAGCACAAACATGTCGTTACCTGATTGATTTTAGCCAGTGTTATACCACAATGCAGCTCATAAGGTTGTCAGTTGGCTACACTTCTGTTGGCATTAGCAGCTTTTGCAGGAATGTTGACAGGACAAAATTGCTTAGTTATATGCGAGTGTATCCGCATGTATTCGGGTGCTGGGTTCCTTTACTTATGTGTTATAATCCATGTAATGCGGCCTTAGTGCGGGACGCTTGAATCCGCTATTTATCCTTTACTGTGTTATCCCACGGCTATTGGTTTATATAGCCGCATATTGGCAGAATATATGTGAAATTATCTATAAACGATCAGAAACTTGTGGCTGTGTCAGTGATTAGCGCTTAACGAACAAAGCGTTCAGTTGTTGATCATACCAGCATGTTTGAGTTGTTAATATCGACTAATTGACCAGATTCTTTGTCACCATTCGTACAAGAGCTACATTGGCTGCCTTCACGAACTCAGAATTTACCAAAAATCATGTCTCTGGCTTTAAATGTAATGAACAGTGCATTCCTAGATTTTCCAAATTGTTATGAGATTAATCGTAACGAGTCAACTAAACACATATCGATAACGGCGTGTAGTTTTTGACGATAATGGTTTTGCTCCAGCTGTAACTCCCCAAGGAAATGGACCGTCGTTCCCCCACCTCCCTACTCACAAACTAAAAGCACTGTCGCGGTTCTCAGACAAAACCATTCATGCACGTGGCATAAACCAGACAGAACCTAGAATATGTGCTACAGCGGTAACATCACACGATTTGGAGTAATGTAAATCGCATAAATTCGTGTCACTTATGTCATTATGACTGCTTGGTATGCGTCTTGATATCTCGATCAAGTGTCACGGTCTTTGCGATGCGATGTCTTCTTCATAGCAGTGGAGGAATATCCCATCACCAGTAATATATGTTGCTTTTGAACGTGCTATGCGCCAAGAACGAGTAAGGAACTGCAAAAGACACTTTATTTGCGACAAAGCAACCAGGACCCTTAATGAAGGCAGCCGTGATCTAACAATCATTACATACAGCTTTCATGTCCTGCTCATCGATTCATATATTACAACTCACATTTTCAATGATGCTCAGTCAATAGTCGGATGCTATGTGGCTCATGTTGAAAAATACATAAATAACTGCCTACAGATCGTCACGATCATAGAGTTTGTGCGATGGCACAGGGACAGCACCGACTGGTATCAGTGGCACTATATTGCGTTTAACCCCTTACAATGAAAATGGTGCATCACATATTACGTGCTTAAAAAAGGAATACAAGGAAGCATGTTAGTAGACATGTGCAGTAGAACATGCCTTGACGGCAGCTGGATGCTCTATTTCAGCTAATATACTGGCTTTCGAACTGCAAATGCTAAATACACAAACCCTTGAAGTTAAAACCGTAGTGGGTGATTTATATATTTACAGGTCGTACCAATTCCACCTACAGTAGCAGAAGGTGCTATTAACTTAATCAAGTTAAGTCCTGTCGAGTGGCCGTTGCTTGCAATAATGGATTAGTATGGTTGGCCCGATTGGCAGTTATTTCAGTTATTGCCAAGCCACCAGACGATGATACAGCTCGACTAAGCCGTCTCATATTGGTGCAGTAAAGAGGAAACAGTGTGTCTAGGCACTACCTTAGCATGTTTTAATAGCCGACTGATCACTCTGATGTTTTAATGATAGAAAGTCATGCAAGTGTTACACACCCTGACAACCGCCCATGTTTCTCGTGGAGTCGTAAAACTACTAAGACACGAGCCTAGCAACGTGCAGTCAGTTTCCTTCGAGCCATATTTGCGTTTATTATGTCTTATTGCAATTTTGCAATAGCAGATAGACAGTATTTCTACCTGGTCTATGTACGAAGTAGGTGGGAAAAACATATCTATTACTGAATCCTGTAAAGGTATAAAAATGAAAGCAAGACGGGAATGGCATGCATAGAAAACAACCAAATAGCGCATGGGACCAATTAGCGAACATTCTGATTTCATGGTCCATTTGTGCTGCACAAAATCGCTCGAGGAATAAGTAAGGTATTTCGGTATCTCTTTCCAAAGTTAATTGAGGTATTTGTGAAAACCGCATTGGGTAATGTACAAAAATCGTAGGTAAATGGAATCCCTCTAGTGTAAGCCATTATATTGTACCAACCATCGAGATACACATATCACAATATGCATTTACAGTTGGTGCTTAGTATCAAGAACACCGAGGTTTCCCTGCCAGCCGATTGCATACTAAACAAGGTGTGGGATGGCCAAAGTGAAGAATATCTCACGCAAAATATCAGGTAGCCTACATAAATCGGACGCAAAGACGTCATTCTCTATGCAAAAAGTTCTATGTTTGCTTGTACTTTGCATACTGCCAAAAGTGTTGCATGACATTCAATCCGTGGTATAACATAGCAGTTGTAATCTAGAATTATGTCAACATCTGTAAGAGTCAGTGCATAGACGTAGAAGCGAAATAATTGTACATAGTTGTTTGCGCCTAGGGGAATAATTGGTTGAAATGATTGGTTGTGTGGTAAAACAGATAAAAAAAATATGCCGAATTATCCCAGCGTGTAGGCGTCATCAAAAGCAAGGCATTGCCAATGCTTCTTCGTAAGCATGAAAACATACGCATAAATGGTGTGGCAACAAGAGCAATACAAAACAACTGTTAATTAATGTATTGGCGATGAGAGCGATGTTTTATCTTCCTAACTGCCAATCCTATTTCGAGAAGGTGCCATTATTCATTTAGAAAAAAACCGAACGACACATTCAAAATATTGAAAAACAAAGATTTGCAGTGCAATGAAGAATGCTATATGAAGGCAACACGAGCCTTCGCTTGTATGGCGGAAAACAGACAATGCAGAGTATCCTGACTAAGCCATCCAAAGAAATGCTTTCCACAACTCGTGACATGGAAACTATTCAAAGGTTCACTCTTGATGATTTTGACCAATGCACTTTTAAAATCAGCATTGGATTCCATTTTATCCACTGATGCATCCAATTCAATGATATACTAAAACACTGAAATTGTAGCTTGGTTAACCCGCATAAAATTGATAGAAATTATATGACAGCCATAACGCCAACTTGCTTCTCTGTATCGTCGTTCATACGAAGCCATGATAACATAATGCATACCGACCTTCATCTAATGAATATGCTACAACGGCTGCAGCGCACAGGATACACATTTGTCCAATGCGCATGAATCCCGGTATTCAGAATGAGAGATAAAACTGTATCATAACGTACGACAGCGTTTCTATACCCGGGTCTCATAGCAAAACATGGTAGTGAATCCATCAAATAAAAATGCAGGTAGTTGCCATGTCTCTTGAATTAGTTCACCTCGTTTTGTTTGTTGTTCTGCTTTGTGAAATGAGCTGGTATAAGTCTGAATGCAGCTTACATAAAGTTGCTTTGGTCAAAACCAAATGTTCAAATGACATTAATATATCACGATAAGCGTATCTTGCATGTTTAAGTACACGGGTTGAGAATAATAGTGTACATCACGGTCACAACATGTGGGAAGTTACACTAATGTCACGAACAGATGATGCTGACTGATGAATGCACATTTTAATTAATTCACAAATCACACCCTTACCTGCATACGCCCTCCGTTACGTGATAATAAATACGTTTTCTGTAATTCAAGCACAGAAACGAACGTCTCTTACCAAATACACATTCAACCTGATGTCACCCATCATGTTGGAAGCAGTAAGGACAAGCATTCTAACCTTTCTATTCAAGGAAACAAACAGCTGTGGTTGCTTAGTTCCTCGGCTTGGAGCAACGTTGATTGTTCTAAGTTGTTCCATCTACCGATGTACGTGTAATCAGTCGATATCAGATAGGGCAATTGTGACATTTGCAAATAATTGAGAAACATTTGTACTCTCTGATATGTGCAAAACGGTCAAAGCATCAATCAGATTGCTTCTCATATATTAATATGGCTATTTACACCCTACGTTTACTACTGCGAAGGGTAGATACTAATGCTATGCTGGTAATTCAGAAATTAAAGCACTTGATTGACATCCTTTATTTTGCCACAAAATCTATACAGCACTTCACATTGGCTGCATTCCTCGCAGTGTGAGGCGGTCAGTAGCCAAAACCACACATCATAGTAACTAACTGGCCTTAATCTAGATTTGAGACTGAAACAGGACTGGGCGAATTAATTCCTTTGTAACAATTTCACAGCCCATTGACTACTTAACAAATCAGAACATATATGTATATGTGCATGGAACCAGAGTATTAGTTGTCTGAATGTGATGGCATCCGATTGAACAAGCTTCCTATGTCTCCTCGATATATTTCATTCTATTGTCAGAATGGCACAATATTCTACTCATACTTTCTAATCCGATTCCGATGATGTAAGCTTGCTCTAGAAAGTATAGTGAACGACGGCAATTGATTGCTCTGAGTAATTTTAAACTTATGCCAGTTACGTTGGCCGAATGTATCGCAGATGACAGACGCTAAACTACGTCGACACCCGTGCTGCTATTGATATATTTCGACATTCAAATAATTATTATACAATTATAATAATAACTGCATTAATATTAATTATCATGCCAAAATAATAGTTCTTATTAACGTTATATATTAGTATTGATGAGCATCCACATAAATTGCTGGAACATAGAAGACGTCACTTGATTGTTTGAAGCCAGACTTTTGACCCAAAACATGGCCTCTGTAATTCACCTGTCATGATTTGCAAGGACGTAGATTTGGCGACCAGTGAGAACAAAACAGGCAAATAAACCTTTACAAAGCTTGGTTCTATTACATGACCAAGTTGATAGCATTGCGTTGGACTTCAATTCGAGTAGGAAAGACTGGCAGCTTCACGTGGGTAACGGGTTCGAGTCAGGAGGGTACCGACAATCAAGGGTCTCTGTCAATCTCACAATCAATTGCATACACGATAAGGTAAATTCGATGAATCTTCGCGGACGGTAAATCGATTAAATCTACTGTGGCAAGGATGTTGCAGTGTCAGGAAAATATCTGCCTCGGGGGAACAAATTAGGGATTAATATAGAATATGTAAACATCAGGTGTCAATGCTATAATAAACGACACTTCTATCGAACGCTTGGCATTGGCCGATATTGAAAAACTCGAGCTTCGACCGTAGCACTATTGTGATGACAACAGATAATATTGCTGTACCTACTTCAATATGAAACATTTAGCGTTTCCCTTCCGTCACAAATTCCCAATCATCGATTTACGATTTGCAACGTGACGTGCTACAAGTTATACTCTCCAAACGACCCCATCCTCTTTATTTAAAAAAATCAATGGCACACCAATCTCCACTTCCTGTTACCACTGTCATATTCTTTTAGGAGTGACTCATTAATCGCTAGCATCATATCGAAATCTTACATTTACTTATTAACAAACTAATAAGTAAGCAAACAACATATGTAAACATGGTTATGAAAATGGGTCTTGACTGAAAGTCCACATGGCCATGTAGGAGCTATGGGCGCTCGTACAATTGCTCTTATTAACTTGATGAGGCTGATGACTTCCTATGTTTGTATTACTGTAGAACTGGCAATACTCTTTGGATGAAGACAGTACAATAATATTTCCAAGCCAGTTTAATTACATAGCCATGTTGATGCAATCACAGTATTTAGACAACGTACAGGCAAAGACGAATAGATTATAAAGTCTGAAAAACAGATTCGCAAAATCCCCCCCGACCAAGTATCAAGGTATATCAATTTATCTATGCAATCAATCTATTCGTACGTGCACACTAAAGGGTAATTATGTATAACATCAATTTGACATAGATAACCGTCATATGTGTCATACAGAAGCTTTTGGCACAGCCATGAATGGAATCCATAACATCTAGCGCTATCATAATGATGCGCCCTGATCACAGCTATTATACCATCATCGGGGAATGACATGTAGCTGCGGATATTTCTTATAGAGATAAGCCTTAGAGACCCCAAGCAAATGTTCATGGCTTACAAGTGTGATATAGAAGTGCCATTCCTAGATGACTTAAATTCTTCAAACACCGATTCACTGTTCAGACGTGTGCCGACCCTTGTAGCACATGTTATAAATATGAAAAAAAGATAATTATAGCGAGTGTGTCAATAGGTTGTTGCATAACAATCACACATCGCTGTTCTGACTCTTATCTTATTTTGATATCTTATTTCGACCTTTCCGATACTCAACCTATACAGAATAGTATTTACAATTGTGACATTGTTCAGTGGACAATGAGCTGCTAACATATGATGTTGCCTCCCTGCAGTAATGAGAAATGTTTTGCTGTTGAGAGTACTGGTAAGGTCTTTTTGAAATGACCAGGTGCTGGCATTTTGACACACGATTGCATCAGCGTTTGCTTTGAAAGTGAGTAGGTTAAGATAAATAACCAATAGCTACCTACACATTACTATACATCATTACATGCAATGTTAGTAGATAGTAACACCCGCGTTGATTTCCCCTAGAATATTTTCGGATAAAGATTTTTATCTTTGCGTTTCAGCGACATTTTGCAGACGACAACGTTTTGCTAGCCTGGCGCCGTATTGCCGGACACGAATTGGGTAAATGACATTCTGTGAATGATGTAGCTGCTGTATGATTGTCATTATACTTTCTGAAGCAATAAGGTGCAGGCCTGGTTAAACTTATAATTTTTGCTAAGGAAGTGGTTACTTCACAATGATGATGCATTTGTTGATGCTCTCGTGTTGTTTTAATTGCGTGGGTAGTTGAGACTTCCATCGCTCGGATATATATAAATGCTGCATTTAAGGCACGTTTTGTGGTGGTACCATAAAAAATAACTGTCTACCAAACATCAGCATATTTCGTTCAACATTCCGCTAACAGAAGAGACCTTGCGCCAATTCGTTAGTCACGTCATCATGAACAAGTTAAATAATCAGGAAGAATGTTTAAATTCGGAATGTAAGACAGGGTCATGCAGATCGGTTGCGTCATATGATTAAAACTAGCACTTTTCGAAATACCCTTGCGTTCCAGCACATGTTCAGTTACAGATGTAAATGTTTTTACTTAAAAGTTGTAAATTGCGAACCGAAATGAGTGTGTTTTAAGTTTATCCTTTAAAAGGGCACCTCAGATCTAACACCACGGAGTAGAAAAAGTTCAGATTGACGGGCAATCTGTTAAAGAAATTGAGGTCGAGTTACACATCATGCTGGTTTGAGGTCTATTACATCGATTAATGATGTAGTATTCTAGCCATGAGAATCCTCTTCAGATACCACATCCTTGCACATAATTCAAACAGCAGGTGACGATCAACTAGCCTATTGTTTTGCATTTGTTCTGCTTCATAATCAAATGAGAATACCATATTTTGGCATACGTTGTGGAAACGATGCGGTGGTCTCATAGATTGTGCGTTGTCGCTGATATAAGACTTCGATATCGTGCCAAGTATCATTATGCTACATGATTGGTGCCGACGCATGAAGATGGTATTGCCGGCACGTTGGCTTAATATTTAGCTAATGACAAAGTCAGATATTTGTTTAATGATGTAAAAGGGATTTGCACAGAGTAAGATCAATTTACCGTGGAATATTGATGGTGCCACTAATGACACGACATTTGTAATATGTTTGTTGACAAGGCAGCAGCACATAACAATTCAGTTTCATATAATGCATGCCAAATATAACATATGTAATAAATATGATATTGATCGAGCTGTAAGTGACTTAAGGGAAGGCATATATTTCAACAGATTATGTTATCATTTTACCATCTCTATTGCGAATACAAATTGTTTTTGGCAGATATTTTGCGTCATGGAGTGTTTCCACAAACATTCTGCCCATCGCACAATAATACGGATGTCCAAAATTAAACCCAAATCGTTCTTCAGTACAGACAGTTACGGGCGAATTGCGCTTGGTAGGATCATTGGAAAACTCTCTGATCGTGCACAGTTAGATAGTATTAAGAATGTTTGTATCCGTTAAGACTATCAATTCGGATTCCAAATAGAACATTTAACAACCCTATGTACATTTGTTGTAGATGGAATATCACTTTTTTACCTTAACGGTGGGTGGAATGTTCCCGTTTTGCTGTTGGATACCATAAATTGAAAAATGTTCGAAAAGATGTCTATCTTAGAAACCTATGAGAACCACATAGTTTCCAAACTGTTTTACGAGTCGAGATGTCACGGAGCATGTCCAAAAAAGGCCAGAATTTCAGAAATTATATATATGCATCTGAAAAGAGAGTGAAATGGAAACATTAAACAAGGGATTTTAACCCCGTTGCTAATTATGTGAAGCGGGGAGATGTGATTTCGACAGTAACGTTTGTAAATTATATTGATAATATTGTATCTGATTAAACAACATTGACAAGAGTACGTTATTTGGTATTCGACAGTAAAACTCATTAGTCTGGCTGTATACAATATCAAAATCACAAACTTGAAAATATTTGAAAAAATGTCAACAATGGAAACATCACATGAGTCGTAATAGACAAGGAAAGAATAAAGGACTGTGTGGCACATTTCTACAGATGTTTTAATTTGTTTGTACGCAGGTTATATTATGATTCGTTATCTGTCAAATATGAATTGCTTAAATCGTACAACGTGTCTGTCTATTGTAGTCAGTTGTGGTACAATCGTTTGTTGCACTGCATGTTTAATGATGTATCAGTTGAGACATGCATTGACGGTTGACATACTGCATAATGTCATTCATGCCGCTGTGAAATAGTCATACACACATATATGCAATGGACGATGCTACTAAGTTTCATATCGAAAATGTTTCATTGTCCAATGTTTTAGAATGCGTTAATGACACAGTGAATTCCATGACAGACGCTCTGCTTCTATAGCTGACGCTATATTAGTTTTATTGCAAATAACCTAACGTCCTTGTATGCCAGACTTTGCATGCACGATTGACATGTAATTATTGACCACATGTGCTAAATAAAATACTGATTTGATTTGTTTTCTGTAATCTGTGTTTTCTCTGTGTGAGTTGTACCTTGTATGCGAAATAAATATGATTATTATCATAATCATTATTATTACAAGTGCGGTCCACGAAAACACCTGCGAGCAGGTTATTGGATAGATCAATGTTTGTATGCGCTCTCTGATGCATATGGCCGCAAAGGGTGCGCTATGATATTGTGTTACCTTCCAGTACGCCACCGAGTTTCCAAATATTGTGATTGATGCTCAGCTGTATACTTTCCCCAGGGGGGCATGTTGCAGGAACACGAATCCACATGCCTGGCAACAGTGGGAGCAGGTACAATTGAGTGTCGATGTGTTTGAATCCTTTTATCAAACTCGACATAACTAACTGTGCTCACACATACTACCAGGGCATCAATAATTAATCCAATAATGCTACTATTCTACTGTGGCTGAAGTATTCTTTCTTGAACATAAATCATACACACCAGGCACCACGCATTGTTTTAATCTATGAGACAAAACGTCAATAGAGCAGGTAAAGCAACTTTGGCTAATTGGTATTGAGGATAGCACAAGCCTGACGACCCGGCTGTACATGTTAATGATCTGATATACGTGCCTATCATTTAGCAAAGTCGGATATTTTCGTTGTCTGAAATGACACGCTTTACAAACGCTTACCGCAGTCCGCGCCACTTAGTGGGCTACGGTGCACTTACTTGTGGTGTTACGCCAACAGAGGGCAGTTACATCATCTGGAAAATCAATTGATCGACCGCTTTACGCTTTATCACGCATCGACATGAATGATCCAGTGATTGCAGGAAGCCGTGATGGACGGACACTGAATTTAAGCAACCCAGCGAATTATAGTTCCGGTAAAATATTACAGACAGGTCGATAATTCACTGATACAGCATGCAACAATTTGCGATCAAATGGTAGCCGAAGCAAGTGTCATGCATTAATTCCATGCATGGGATAACATTATTTGGCCCTTTCAAGGCGCCTTCAACTAATGATGCAAGTGATGCCGTATTATGCCATTATGACCTTACAATGACGGGCAAGGCAGTGTTACAGTGTAAACTGATGTAGCGCCTAATTTATAAAATGTCGGCCGTAGCCGCTTCTGTAATTTTTTTCTTTAAAGACGGTTGAAAAGGCGTTTTTTTCATAGAAAATTCCAGAAAAGAATCGAGGTGTGCGTCTATGTCAAAGAGGAATACGTGTGCAGCTTAATCAGTATCATTAACGGCTATGAAAGGATTGCGAGGTGTGATTAGCGACGGGTCGATCTAGATTTACCTTTCCTCATATTATTAAAAAGCTCAAACTATTTGCTATATTTAACCTACTATATTCTGTTGCGCGTCGAATCTCTGATCATTCAAATCAGAGAGCTGTGGCATAGTTTCAATTATAGCTGACTGCAGTATCTGTAGCGAGGGCATAAAATAAAAAGTGAGGCAGTTGCCCTGGTTCTAGTGGGATTGTAAAATGACACTGGCAGTCATATACCACATTGCAAGTCGTACCTGCATGACGACATGGTATTCCATGTAAAAGGTCGGATACACGCGCCAATCAGCCAGAAAGGTAGTTCGATACTTGTTCTGACATGGCACTTCTCACACTTTACATAAGCTAGCAGCAACACGCGCCATCTGGTAGGCTGCATTGCTGTCGACAGTAGCATAACGCCAACAGAGGTCGAAAGCAGAGATGTCTGGATTGTTTCATTCATGAGATAGGCTTCGTGGTCCTAAAGATAAAGAACTGGCGTGCGTTACCAGTACACCAGGTAATGTAGGTACATGTCAGATTTCTAGCCGACTCTTATTCTGTGCCTGGTGCTGCTTGTGCAAGTCTCACATAAACCTCCTATGCTTTGCGTTTAGCTTGCTTAACGTTTTAGTTGCTATTAAAGAAAAGGACATGATACTTAGTGATTGATGGATCGCATCCTTGCAGTTAACTTGCGTAACGTTTAATTGCTATAAAAAAATGGACTGGCATGATACTTAGTGATTGATGGATCGCATCTACATGAATGCCGCAGTAATTGCTGGAAGCTGACATTGACGGGCCGGGAATAGAGAGAGGCAATCGAGTAATTCGTTGATGCATGCAGACGAGAAGATAATTCAACGAACCATTACGCCACGGTAGGATATTATATGTTAATTAATTTGAAGTAGGGAACCACCATGAAACGGCACAGATTTCTAAAAGCAATCTGCGTGAAAGGCTCCCAACAAATGCTCAGATCAATATGTTCTGCTGGTCCTTAGATCTCATCACACATCAACGGGATTGCATAAGACTGGTTTTCCAAGACGCCTGAACTTTTTTTAACCACAGCAGCTACGCTCTGCCATGATCTGACCCCAAGATGCTTTACGAAAAACCCGAGATCAACGTCAGGTAATAACTACAGCAAGTGTTTGATGCTTTGCTAACAAGACCCTCACCCAACGCGTATTTGACACCAATTGATATCACATTGTGAGTTTGCTGATACTAAACATACATAGCCGAGTATTATCCAATCAATTGTAATATTATACAGTGAATACTGAGCTTATGCGTCACTCACAATTGATGATCAGTAACGACATTTCTTGTGGCAGAGTGGACATAAACAACGACTGATCCCCTGCGTCAGATGAACTGACGTACACTTTCCCTATTTGTTTTCAGAGTGGGATTGTTCAAATAAATGACCAATACAGACGGAGGACAAGTTAAACAGAATATAGGTGCATGGTTTATTTTATTGAGCGGGTGGATACGGCGAAAGTTGGATCCCTCAGAGACAAGGGTCAATACTGTATAAAATGCACGTTCCGTGGTAGCACATAGTAGTAAAATGTGAACACATGCCAGGATATATTTTGTCTATATTGAGCTTACTGAAGAGGACTGCATCGAAACGCTTGTTACGTCAACAAAGAACAAACAAGCGTGAAGAATGTTTCAATCCAATATGTTAGTAGTGTGTCATTAAGTTCGATGTGTCAAAGCTGCTTTGTGATTCAAGCGGGCACTTTTCGACGAGCAATAACTGTCCAGCATAAGTTCAACTATAGATTGTCAAATACGCACTAATACCGTTTGCTTTTATTAATTAGTCTGTATGAATACGTTAATGACGTCAATCAAACGCTGGCCATAACCCTATGTAATAAAACACGTTGTATCAACACGTAAATGTACAATGCAGCGAATACAGCAAAACATCACGCATGAAAATGTGACCGAATTCAGGGCAACAGTACTTGATTGAAGACCAAATTGTCATATAGAAGATATTGACGTTTGTCCGAGTGTTCTTATTCACGCGGAGAGGCTGATGACTTAATATGTTTATATGACGGCGGAACTGGCAATGCCCTTGGGATGACGATACTATATTAATATTTGGAATGAACTTTTTGATGCATCATATTACACAACACGGAGCAAATGGCAAATAGCGTTAGCTTTCAAAGTGAGAATTGCAAAAACACCTCCCATCAGGTAATTGGATAGATCAATATTTATATACTCTGTCTAATGCATATTGCCGCAAAGGGCGTGCTACATTACTATGTAATCTTTCAATATTCCACCAAATATTGTTAGCAATGTTCAGCAGTATGCCTACTCTTAGGTACGAGGTTATAGAAATACGAGTCTTACTGCCTCTCCACAGTGGGAGTAGCCATAACTAGTGCGCCGAATCATTTCTCGTATTACAATCGGCCATATATTCTGTAACCAATATTGCTACGCTTTTTGCGACCCTGTTCTCTATACACACATTGCCAACTATGCTCACATTGACTATTTTGAGGCTGAAGTATTATTTCTTGAAGCTAAACCATGCATACCGCGCGCCATGTTAACGATTAACTGTTAGTCAGAGGGTGTTGGTGAATGTATCAGGTAAGGTAAGTAAAGGGTTTAACGACACACAAACACTAGTTTGGTATATGGTGCCTAGTGTGAGATGTATCCACGCATTTAATAAATAAAGGAAGAATAGCGTGGATAGAACAGGTTAAGAGAACTTTGTCTGATTGATAATGAGGAAGCATGACAAGTCCGGGTTCAAATGTTCATTATCTTTTACACGTGAATATCATACAGCAAAGTGGGATGTTTTCTTTTGCAATGACAAAATTTTATATAAGCTTACTGCTACCCGCGCCATCCAGTGGGCTGCATTCCACTTGCTAACAGTGTAACGCAAACAAAGGGCAATATTAACATCGGGGGGCGTAGACTGAACGACCAACGGCCGACAGTTACTGTCTATGAGCTAGGTTTTGTCGGAACGCGTGGGCATTTAAGCCTGCAGATGAAACTGTGGCGTCATATTTATTACGAAATGTTCCATGTGCGACGTTTTTTTACACTTACTTCAATCAAAATAGCTATGTTAATATAAAGAAGAAATGGACTCTAATCGTTTAATATTTGAATTTTTCTTCTGAAGTGGTTACTTCACAATGATGATGCATTGTTCCATGTGTCGGGTTATTTTTTAAGGTGGTGGTTAAGGTGAGGCTTTTATTACTCAGGTACCAAGGTCAGTAATACATTAAACGCAAGTTCTGTGGTGGTACCTAAATTTATATGTCGACCAAACATCAGCATATTTGCGGTCACCATTCTGCTTACAGAGGATAACTAGCAGAGATTTGCTAGTCACGACAACAATAAACAAGCTAACATGCGGGAAGAATTTTTCAATTCAGTATCTTAGCAATGTGCCATACAGGCTGTCAAGGTTGTCATGTGATCCCAACGAGCACTTTTCGAGATATATTTATTTTCCAGCATATGCTTAGTAACGGTTTTTGATTTGAAATTTATATGTGTCGAAATTAAATGAGCACTTGTGTTGTGATTTAACCCATGAAAAAGCCGAATCTTAGAAATCGTATAGCACCACTGAGTAGAATAAACTTAGATCGACGGACATTCTGAAATCAGGCGCGTAATAGGTAGGGTAATCCAAATATCATATTAAGTAACACATCACGCTTGTTTGCCTGCTGCTATATGGAACAACGGCGTACTAAGGTAGCCCAGACAATCCTCTTGATATTGCGCATCTTCACATGGAATGCATGCTATTTGGCGCTATCTTAATGACGTTTCCATGAAGCAGACTTCACATCTCCAATGGCAAATGACGACGCCCAATTGTTCTGCGTGTGGTTTTGCACAACTGAAATGTTATTGCGAAGATTGCTCCACGGAGGGCTTCGTAACACCAGTAATCTGGGGCTGATGCCAAACGGGCTCTACATGCATTGGCTTTTAACCGTTTAACATAATATTCGCATAGCTTGTGTTGCAAGCAGCTTGTCCCATTGACATCGGTAACGTTAGCTGCATTTCTCGTTGGTTTGTTCAATGTAGATAAAGTAGGTAGGACATGAGAAAGGGAGCAAAGATGCTACCAATCAGAAGTACTATAGCTAGAATCTGGTTTATAGGCATTTAAATAATGCCGGCGTTTACAAGATATGGTTCCCGTGGAAAGGACGCATGCGACATCGCTTTAGCATACGCATAGATGTACCTGTAATACGTATCGGAATAATCAATAATTGTAAACCGGCACATATACGTGTCGAAAACAGCTCTCAACTTTACATTTACTTCTTATATCTATTAAAAACAGACGTTTTTAGCTTGACTTAGTATTTGTCTAGTGTTTTGCCGATGTCTGACAGTGTCATTCGTGCCCGCCAAGGATATATAACCTACGGTCAGCTTGCTACGTTTACCTCGTGAGCCGTATAGCAGCCAGAGATGGTATAAGGCTGGCTGAATTATCTCTAGGCTTGGTGACGCGACCGGAATTGATCGTAAAATGGCATAAGATACGTTTAGTTATGTTCAGCCATTATGCAATATTGCAAAAGGGTTTCTAGCCATTATAAACGACTGGAAGCCATTCTTGAATCGATCATGACGCCTGATAATTGACGAGCCAATGTACAATGCCGACAATATAGCAAAGCATCACTTATCAAAGTACGACCCGATTCTTGCAGTGGGCTTTGAAAGGCACAATTGCCATATAGAACCTTTGGGCGCTTGTCCGATTGTTCTTAGTAACGTGATGCCAATTATGACGGTGGCACTGGAAATGTCCTTGGGATAGAGATAGTACCATTATGTGCGAAAATCACTTCAATTTGCACAGTCATTATAATCCATTCACATCCCACTTTTAAGATAACATACAGACCAAGACCAATAGCATATCAGGTATATAAGCAAAATCCGCATAAACACCGCTGAGCTGGGTATTTGGCAGATTATTATATTTATGCGCTGTCTGATGCATAAAGCCGAAATGCTCAGCAGTCATCTTACCCCGGAGGACCATGTTGCCGAATACGAATCCAACTGCTTCTTAACAGTGGGAGTAGACATAGCGAGTGCACCAAGTCACTGTTATTTTTTGCCACCTTTCTACTAAACTGAACCATATAAGCTAACACTTACTAACAGGTCGGCATTAATCCGTTCTGCGATTCTATTACTCTGTTAATGCTGAGGTATTAGAACGACGTTGGCTAGTTGGTAATGAGGCTAGCACAAGCATGGCGATCCGGTTTTCGAGCTAATGATCTGTTGCATGCGCATATGATATACCAAAGTGGGATCGTATCTGCTGTCTCCAGCGTTACGAAAGCTGACTTCAACCAGCGCTAATTAGTGGGCTGCATTCCAGTTACCAGTGACGTAACATCATCAGAGAGCAGGAACGACAGCAGGAGGTGTTGACTCAACGATAAAAGGCCGACATGCTCTGTCAATGAAATCGTTTTGGCATGTTTTATCCGGGTGGGTGGGATTGTGGCGTAATCCGTTATTCAGAAATGTTCTATCTGCGAGTCGCATGAAATTAAGCAGTATCTCGATCGAGGGACACAATTTTAAGTGAGGCGGTGAATGTGACTAGTGATTAGCCGTTGTTCACTGTATGATAGGCTATGTGGCATTCGGCAAGACAAGATTTAACAAGTTACCCACATAGTGCCTCAGATACATCAAAGTACGAGTTGGAACGTATGTTGACACTGGCCTCAAGATACTAAATGATTAGTTGTTTATTTGCATGACGACATGGTTTTATAGACGAAGGGTCTTATACTTGCGCCTATCATTTAGGAAGGCGGTACATGTGCTCCTTCAACGAAGCCGTTTTTTCCCCATGTTGCATAAGCTACATGTGCCACCTGGGGGGCTGCATCGCAGTCAATAGTAGCATAATGCAAACAGAGGTCGGAATCACAACCGTTGATTGCATCTGGTCATAGTAGACGGTCACGAGGTGCGCCTCATGGTCTAGACACGCATATAACATTCACATAGCGGAGCCTGTAATGTATATCTGAATAATTAGACAGCTCGATTCGACAACTGCTTCCAGCTAACCAATTATTTCTTATTTGTATCGACCGCAAATGTTATACACTTGACTTAGTATTTGTTTGTTGTTATGCAAATGTCTAAGCATGTCGAGTCCAGTGATTTGGGGGACAATTTGTCCATATGTTCCCCATTTTGTCGAATTGTATAAGAAGTGCGTGGAAAAGGGAACGACAGCAAGCCATTTTTATTTGAGTGACATGACATATCCCCTTGAGGTACTATGAAAGTTTGCGTGTATAAATATGTGTCTGCATGACGCCTAATGACTCTTGAGCCACACACTCATGAAAACGTTTATGACGTAAATCAATTGACGGCCTTTACCCTACATAATAGAGCGCGGTGTATCGGGGACTCAAATGTACAATGCATACAATATTGAAAAACATCACGCATCAATGTGTAGCGGATTCAGGGCAACGGACTAAATTTGTCACGCAGAAGCTATGGATACTGGTGGGATTGTTTAAATTCACTTGATGAAGCTGACGAATTGGGAGAACATACTGCTTTATCTGATCTATTACACTCGCGCACCTTTCAGTATATTATATAGGCTTAGTCAGAAACGTCTAGCTGGTATCAGTAACAACATCTGGTGGTCTTTACTCAACGAAAAAGGCCGACATGCTCTGCCAATCATATTGTTTTGGTAGGTGCGTCTATGAGTCTGTTAAGATTTACTTGAACATTATATAATAGCTTTGTTAATAACTGAGAATGGGATCGATCTGACGCTTAGCAATGGATGGACCCCATATAAATGGATACGACAGTGAGTGCTGGAAGTTGGGCTGTGAGGACTGGAAGTTGTGGATGCGGATCACGAATTAAAGCAATCCAGCTGATCATAGGTATGACAATAAAGAGTACAGACAAGAGGAACATTGTTCAAAAACACAGTACGACACTATTAGTGATCGGAGCTTAGCTAATTTGACGTAGAGAAGTTTCATATCAAAGTTCTAGGATATATGAAGCACCCTGGTTGTCAATATGTTACGAAAACTTTTGAGCAGGTAGTATAGCTATTTTTGAAGCTGACATTAATGGAATAATTTCTTCACCAATGAGCTCTACAACGTCACGATAGCAAAGCCGCAGATGCATCAAAGTTCAAGTGTGAATGTAAATTGACTGTATTGCCTGTTAAACTTGGTTTTCCATATGAAGGTTCTGATACACGCGCCAATTATCCAGCAATGCAATACGTTTGCTTTGTCTGACGTGCAAGCTGATATATCCAGCTTAACAAAAACTATCAGCTCCACGCGCCGCCTAGTCGGCCTCATTGCATTCACCCAATAGAGATCAGGAGCAGTTTTCTGTTTGCAAGCTATATCGAACTATCGCAGGTGACAACCTGTGATGTTGGGATTGCCCTGTTCAAGTATGATCATGATCGTTCCTTGTGTAGACAATTTTTGTCGGCACGTGTTAGGTGTTAGGCCAGTGATTAATATGACGACATTTCGTGCCTGGTGTGCTATATCCGAGTCTTCTAAAACCCACTGTAAGCTTACTTAAACGTCATGTTACAAAAAAGGGAATGGTATGATGTCGCTTAGTGATTGATGGGCCACATTGGCATGAATACGAGGAATCTGTGATTGACGGACTTTTCAAGCGAGTGATATGTAGCGTGCAATACACGAGGATATCTAATAACTCACAAAAATAATAATTTACGATTAGATATTACTTAATTTGTTGTTGAGGAAACGTTAATTGTGTAATATTGAAGCTCTGGACACATGACATGCACAGCATCGATCTTGACGATGCGCTTGGATCACAGTTATGAGGCAACCATACGTTTTGATGGTTGACCTATACTCAATGTTGACCTCGTTATGATGGTTGACCAATACCGCATGTTGATCTCATTACACATCATTTTATGCAATGTCGGTAGATAATATCTCCCTACTTCGCTTACCCTCCGCATTAGTTGCTATCAGGTCGCTGTAACTTAAATGAGGATCAACAACTGTATAACTGGAACATTATGCAGAAGACAGCATTCTAGCCTGGTGCCGTATATACCCACTCGTATTGGCTGGGTAGTAGTTGTCGAATGACATAACAGCTTTATAAGTGGCATTTAACCTAATTCTATGAGACAATATTATGCAAAGGGTAAACATTTTAGAAGTGGTCAGTTGGCAACTAATTGTATTCTCATAGATTATTGAAAGGGTGACTGAGGCTACGTTTTCCCCCTCAGCTACATAGGCCAGCATTGCATTATATGCGCCTTACACGGCAGAACCGGAATGATATGTCGACAAAACAGTAGCATATTTTGGGTCGATATTGTACCGTCTGAGAGAGCAGGCATCGATTTGGTAGTCAAGTTAAGTAGAGACAAGCTAACACGCACAAAGAATACAGTAATCAATGCAGGTTGTGTGTAATATGGAAGCGCCGGGTACATGGCATACATAGCATCCATGCTACTTCGTGCTATCTTATCGATACGCCTTGGTGTCAGTTATTAGGCCACTATAATCGAGTCACAAGTAACGTCTCGAGATTTAAAAGATATATCTATCTGCCAAAGAACCTCTTAACTAGTGTCAAGGTTGATCAATTTCTTCTCGTTATGTAGCACAGTAAGGAGTGTGTCAAAACAATATTTGAACTTTTGCAGATCCCTTCACTTATCCAAACACTTTTTACCCTGTTCAGCCATGTGCTTACCCAAAGGGCATGTTGACGATACACGATAGGAACTCTCTGCAACTTTGGGGAATAACTGCATCGAGTTTGTCAACACGTTCTTAGAACACAACTCTTTCTTCGCTGCTTTTATTACAAAAACTAACATATTGCCACCTTTCTGATATATAACAGATAGAGCCGAAAATGTGTTTAAGCTATGAAAATATTATACCACCAGATTGTGCGTCGCACACAGGGGATATAGTTTCCCATTGTGGCTGAGCGGACTTATACAAAGTCTGACTAATGCCGTACATTCTGATTGCACATGATGTTTATGCACTTGTATCGGATACTATCACCCTAATTCGATTACCCAAAAGACAAGTAATCGAAGTAAAGTGATATGATTCTAGCTTGGCGCCGTATAAATTGACTTGTATTGGCTGGATGACAGTTGTCGAACGATGTAGCAGCTGTATTAGTGTCACAACACTTTTTGAGTCAATAGACGATGATGATGTATCGCGTGAGGTCTTGGGTTATTTCATTGAGTGCGTGAGTGATGTGACATTTTTACTTCTCATAGTCCGTACTGCATAAAACGCACCATTCTGGGTCGTATCAAAATTATATGTCGACAGAATAGAAGTTTTTTTTCGGGCAATATGGAGCTCGCCAAGTGGGCTGGTAGTTATTCGATAGTCTATCGAAGTTAAGAACTTTTTCAGCTCAATATGTCAGCCATCTTCAAAGCCTTGTTTTATTTCAAAGGTCCATTACTCGAAATGTATTTATATGAAAGTTTAAGCATTACTGAAGACATCTAACAACACATCACAGTTATCACCATCCAATTGCCTGCAGTAATCCTATTCAACCTTTCACGGCCTACAGCAATCCTATTCCACTTTTCACGGCCAAGGCAGGTGAGTATTTTCATATAATAGACATTTAGCACACGAAAGAACGTAAGCTGAACAGATGCTTTTAGCCAGTTGAGACAAATTAACAAATAATCATGGATACAGCAAGTATGCTTGGAGAAATACAGGCTATAGTATAACCTTACATTCACCAGTGAATATCCATTATACTCCTTCATGTCGCTTTCATCTTTGTTCAATATAAGAAGAAAGAATTCTTTAATGAAATATCAGAAGGAAAGTTAGTGTCTAGACCCATATCACATTCCCTGCAGCGTAACTCCTCGAGTGAATTCTGGGATAGATGGGTGGGGCTATGGGTCATCGCATTTCACAAGCGACCTAGCTTAACCTCAGCAGTGCAGTCTGATTATGAATAGGAGGAGAATAATGCTGTAGTTTGGTTTGCATTTGCATCTATTGGCTCTTTACAATCATTGATTCAGCAAACCGATGAATAGAAACATCGCAGAACATTTATGATCACAGATGTTGTACTTCGAGCAATGAGTATTCCGGTACCAACTCGCCGTTCCATAGCCACACCACTGGTCAACGTACCCGCTATAACAGCTAATACAAAGGCAATTAATGCCAACCACGCTTTAAGCAAATTAACGTCAGCAACAAGCTAATGATTATCTAAGCATGAGAGTCAAGTGATTGAATAACCATTCAGGTATAAATCATCGGCGATCTGGGGTGGCGAATGACGCACATCTTACAACTATATGCATACGCTACGCTAGATAATCATCCACGGAAAAAACAAAATAGCCACGTTGACACTGTTGATAACGTTACACGGATAGTATACGCGTGAGCGTGATATGGCATACACATAGAGAAATAGATCGACGGAATGGTCGATCACGCTACAGTCAACGCAGGTTTTACTGTCTAGCGCTGACTAAATGAGTATCGTGGAAGTTATCGAATGCATTTAAAAGGTAGGTGCAATCATTCAAACTTGAGTCAGCGAAAGAAAATAATCAGGACCAGTGCTGCCGTTCGAATAAATAATAGAGATAGGCTTAATCATTCAAACTTGAGTCAGTCATGATACGTTCTATTGGAGAAGCACTCAAACTAATCAAGACGAGTGCTCTGACGCTCCCGTTCTCTGCCCCCCAGAGAAGCATCGGGACCAAGTAAGCAGTGATTTTCGTGAGAGGCTTAGTAATTATACCAGGAGGTATTGAGAACTTAATTAACGAGCTTGAGGCCTATCATTAGTATACAACCGACTGATATTATGATACTTCTGCCTACATAATATATCACAATGCATGTGTTATGCGTTCATTGTATTAGCAGACATTTTCATCGTTTCATTAATTTGAGTATTTAATTTGCCTTAAGATGCATTATGACCGGAACATGATTAACCTCTTCTGCCGGGAGCACACGAAATGAGGCTTGGAAATTGCTTCTATGTGTTATATTGAACATAACCTATGGTTTATGCTTCTGTCCGCAAAAATATATATGCGCAGAGCAAAATAATATGACAGATAACGATGAAGCAGAAACATATTGATAAATACACTAGCAACATTTCGCAGCTATGCATTCACTTATATTTAACCAGACAATTTAAGCACAATTTGACATATGCTGGCTTCGGATTCAACACCATTTACAAGACTATTGGGGATAACGTTAATAATTCCTGCAGTGTTTGACGTCAGTGATGTAACCGTCGAGCAGTTACTCATTCACAAATTTAGTATCACAATATCCAGTCCATAATAGGTAAATCATGACCCCCTCTTAATCGCCTCTAAGTAAGATGTCCACAATTACACAAACTGACACGTATACACCGCCAATACTTATACCCTCAACGCAAAAACACACACACACACACACACACACACGCACACACACACGCACACACACACGCACACACACACACACACCCACACACATACACACAAGCGCACGCTCACACACACACACCTAATCATGCACGGACACATAGTTACACATATACACAGAAACATATTAATAAACATACATATCCGTACACACGGAGGTACACTTAGAGCCTAAAACACGTCCATCCGCGCGACCACACACGTACAAATTCGCAGAAAATCTTTCTATTTAGATAAGACCGATAAGAGCTTTATATTCCATCGCGTAGACTGCGTATGGTGGTGAAGTAGGTTTGCTAGTTCATTAAGTAGTTCATTAAGTAATTTCTAGTTGGCTTTAGAAATCCATGAACATTCGGGTAGGGTTAGGGTTACTCAATTGCTCTAAAGCAAATGTGTTGTATGGCAAAATATATCTTGATGTTATAATGATAACTATTATGCCCCCTGTTGCCAGTCTTGACTCGAGGCTTTCTCTTTGCTAAATGCGGTTAACCACAGCGGGCGCCAAATATTCTCTCGCTTCCAAAATGCGAGCTCTCCCTCCGCATGCCCCTTTGATGGATTCAATCCTTTTCATTTATATGGCATCCCGGAATATTGAGGTAAATACTCAACTTATAGGGGATGCTATTTCATTATCGCATCAAGAGCATTACAATAGGTTCTCAATCTTATAGCAAACTTATGGTCTTGGTCCTCAATAGACATGCTAGTCTAATAGAGGTTATTACGACCAATTTTATAAATTAAGAGACTTCCACCTGTTTCTTGCTTCCCTGCTGGCAAATGCGCTCTGCAACGATGAACTTGTCCATCCAGTAATTGATTCACCGCTATCTAGGCTTGCGGAGCAATATTAAGTTGATTGGAGCTCGGGAGATTCACGGACAAGTCGTGGCGATCTTATTCGAACAGAACAAATCTACAGCGCATTGCGATTTATGCCAAAAGGTCACATGTTTGTTGTGACACTGAGCGTGATACACACACACACACACACACACACACACACACACACACACACAAACACAAACACAAAAACGCAAACACACAAACACACACACTCATATATATAAATATATATATATATATATATATATAATTTATGTATATATATATATATATATATATATATATATATATATATATATGTATATATATATATATATATATATATATATATATATATATATATATATATATATATATATATATATATATATATATATATATATATATATATATATATATATATATATATATATATAACAGACGTAGGCGAATATGCCTTTTCAATGTCTTCATCTGTGCGCTTAAACCGATAATCTCCACAAAATTGCCTTATATTTTTTCGCAAAGAAGCAGCTTAAGTATCATCGGTTATGAACATCAAATGTGTTCACTGAATAAAGCAGACTGCATTTCTATAAACCTTATCCGCGGATGAGGACCGTGAGGTTGAGTGCGAGATGTGTAAGCGCCAGTACGGCGATTGTAATGAGAATATAGCATTCCAATATTATTATCCATGGCATCGAGTATGCAGCTGCTTCTGTCACACGTAGATGCGCCAGACTAATCGAGTAAACATGGTCAAGAGTAAAAGAAGTCTTTGGTTGTGTTCAGGAAAACGTAGCAAATGGCCCCAATTATATTTTCCACACATGTGTACTTCATAGGTCGATCAATGTCGCAGCAAATGGCGGATCCCAACAGCGACAGCTGTATGCTCCGATGGATAACGGGTTATGAGATGAGGTCGCCATATTGAGAATATTTCTGATTAGTGGCTATTATTCAGCTTGAGCTAAGCTGAAGTGAATCACTGCCGAGGCCCTATAATTTCCTTAGAATAAGACAATTATCGGCTCTTCATTTAGCATGTCAAAGCTGTTCTAACTGCACCAAATGCTACTTACGCAATGGTTTTATGAGTACCCGAGCGCCTTATTATTGGCCCGCAGTATAATATTCATGTCTGAAGAGTGGTATATAATATGATATATGAACGCTGTACAGTAGATTTAACGGTTCCTTATTATCATATACAAATGTAGAGTTGCCACAAGGGAATAGCATCGATAAAGCTTGCTCGATAAAAACGAAGCGTAAGTGGTTTATACCATACTCTGGTTTGATCTTTTTTCTGCAGTCATGCACAGATTGCGGTAACAATGTCAGTAAGATCGAAGCAATCGGTCGGACCGTCCATTTGGATGCTGCTTACGTACTGGACATTAATAACATTAACAACGGGAATGGATGTACATAGGTGAGAGAAGAAGGCCAGTGCAGTTTGAAGTACTTAAATAAGACATTGTTGTTATATATATATATATATATATATATATATATATATTTTATAATATATATATATGGATATATATATACACATATATATATATATATATATATATATATATATATATATATATATATATATATATATATATATATATATATATATATATATATATATATATATATATATATATACATATATACACATATATGTACATCACGATTTATATATATATATATTGCAAGTTATGTACATCGTTTGTAAAAAAGACGATACCTGTGTTGATCGCATGTTCAACGTAAGGTTGTAAATCCAAGAAAGAAGGTAACCTATATTCATGTGATTGCACACTTAATTAATTTTAAAATGGCATTGATACAACAGCATAAACTATTCTTGCAGAAATAGGGATTAATTTGGCAATTATTAAATTCATTAAATAACAAAAGGCTTTTCAAGTGTCTGAATAGGGAAGTCCGCACTTTGAAAACTCTGCACGTTGAGAATCGCTGCAAGTTATCTCTCTCTCTCTCATCGTCTCTAAAAAGGACTCTCTCTCTCTCTGTCTCTCTCTTGATCTCTCTCTCTTGTTCAACGTTAGGTTGTAAATTCAAGAAAGAAGGTAACCAATATTCATGTGATAGATGCACACCTAATATAATTTTAAAATGGCATTGATACAACAGCATAAGCTATACTATGCAGTATCTTTATATATATATATATCAATGTTGGCATATTATATTATAAACATATATATATATATATATATATAAATACATATACATGTATATATATGCATATATATGTATATAAATATGTATATATACATATATATGGGATCTATATATATACGGCATATATATATATGTTTATAAACATATATATATAAATATATATACATATGTATACATATATGTATCCTTATATATATATGCATATATATATATCTTTACATATATGTGTGTATATATATATACAATGCATATATTTATGTATGATTATATTTATGTATATAGATATATGTATATACATATATATATACATATATATGTACATTATATATATATATATTATATAGATATATATATAATAATATATACATATATATATACATATATGTACATACGTTATGTATATATGTATATTTATATACATAAGTAATATGTATATAAATATACATATTTTATGTATATACTTATATATATATGCATATATATATCTTTACATATAAATATATATAGAGAGATTTACAGAGATATGTATAAAATAGATCTATGTATAGATATATATGTATATACAGAGATATATATAGATACATTTTTATATATATAGACAGAGAGAGAGATACAGATAGATATATAGACATATAGAGATACAGACACATACATAGAGAGATAGGAGAGATATATATAGATAGATATAGAGATATATATAATATATATATATATATATATATATATATATATATATATATATATATATTATATATATATATATAGTATATATATATATATATATATATATATATATATATATATATATATATATATATATATATATATATATATATATATATATCTTGTACTCCACTCATCCAATGCGTTTCAGTGTTTTCGTGTCAAGTTAAATCACACAAATAATGCAATGTTACATATTTGCGTCACAAGTCTGGTGGTAATTCCCAGTTGAAGAGTTCTCGGTTATTTATATAAAATTAATCGATGCTATACTTTCAAATGAAAAGGTTACCATGTAGTTGTTGATTATAATTAGCCGAGTATGAACTTAACAAAAGGTTATTTACCGCTACGGGAGTCGAATTAACAATTAATTGGACCGGAATGACCCATTGATTTATTTTGAGCCTATTTGCTGGCACAGGGCGATGGGAATCAAACTGTTTGATTATCAAATCTCTGGTGCATTCAATTAAACGCGCAGTATTTCTTCTGTCAGCGGGGTCTAGGTACAAATACTAAATCATCATGCAAACTGGCGGCCCATTATTCGGCTCATAAAGTTCTTGCAAATGGATAGTTCTGCGCCTCGATGAGAATCATGGGCGGCAGTTAAATGTTGCACTCGGATGACTTTCTACCACTCTACAAGCCCACATAAAGCATACCTTCGTTTTTAGACAGCTAAAATAACATGTCAGAGTGATAATTAGCGTGTTACATCTGTGAGCAATAGTATCTACACTATTTCCTCTTCACTGCACCAATATATCGATGCTTAATCGAAGCACTCTGGCCGTTGGTCCAGAAAAGGCAACTCGACTGGAAAAAAGTCTGATCCCTCAAAAATCCAGCTTTTGTCTAATTGTTTTCCTACCATTTGATAAAAACCTCAGAGATGCGTTGCCACTGAAGGTAAAGACAGCTATACCGCGCAGAAATTAATTATGAGTTTACTAGACATGGTCGTTTACACACGACATTGTGACCTGGAAGATGACTTGCAATAGTACCTTTAAAAACCACTTTGTTGCCGAACCAATCCACGAGGTTGTTTTTTACTGCATATATCGATAAATGCATATAACATGATAAATACACATTATATATATAGATATATATATATATATATTATATGATCAGTGAACCATTAGTCGAAACGCAAATACTCACCCCCGTATAAACATGGCATGCTTTACAAATTCTTTAACCTAAGTATTAGGATGCGTTTCTAAGCGTATGCTTCTTTCCTATGTATGCTATGCGGATCTCCATTTTATATGCCATGTTGGGAAGTTGTGGTTCTTGATAACACATAGAACTGTTATAACGCCTGATGATTGATGGATCACACTGACAGGGCTGTGGCTGTGTTTAAATGCCAAACACCGTAACATGTGTACGGTGTTGTGAATGATGATAAACAGGTCTCACCAAAAACGATCATTTACAAACACCAAAAACCGCAAACGTTGTCCTTGCTAATAGCTGAAAGCGTCATTTGCTGGAGCAAATACTGAATTAGTGAACTTAATAGCAAAGTATTCTCTTTCTATATTGTATATTAGCGACCAGGGAAAACTGCTTTCATGGCGATCACTTTACCTGAAGGATTCAATTTTTCGCGTAGAATTTCGATATATATAGTTTTTACAGAGGAACTATGTATGATAGATTCGCTTCCACAGGACCATGTAGCCTGATTATTGGATACTAATGAATAATCATCGTATGAGCTCTTAAATCTATAAACCTATGGGAGTGGTTTTTGCCACATGTATCCACTCAAGGGCAACAGTCAATGTTATCGGTGTAATTAGCCTCAGTTAAGAGGCTTGGCATAGATTTGGAGAGGGTCCTGAAATGAGAACCCGGCAATAACTTTACGACGGAAAAGCAGTTGTATGTTGTAGTGTAAGAGCAGGGCAACTACTCACTGGTCAATGGAAATGCGTACATCAGTAGCAAGCACGACGAGGGAGTTTGCTGTGCTGATCTCCAAATTAAATGACAGAATGGCGATGCATTTTATAATAAAGAGCAATTTGCAATCGTAGGAACATATAACATACTCAAGGTAACGTCGGTTCCAATGCTAACTATCTTTCTGTAACATCCCACTGCCTGTCCATTGGATATATCAATCTACGTACCTATAATCATCTAGCGGCAAAAATCGAGTTATCATCCTTCTTGTTGCTTTCAACTAATACCGAAGTCGCCGTCAATTTCTCGACATTTGTTCCCCTTTTCAGTTACCTTATAACTGATCTCTACATTTTTTCACGAAAGAATAATATTCGATCGCAGTACATAAAACATGTCGAGAAGAAACACTAGAGCGAGAGGAGAATGCAACCACAAGCGCAATGTAACAGGAAATTAATGCACTTAAGAGCATTTGTTTAGTCCATTAGCTGCGAGTGATATTCAATAGCAGTGATAACAACATGAACGATCCTTACCAAGTCAGCTCATTTACCGAGAAGAGGCCCAGCGTGTGTGTATATATATATATATATATATATATATATATATATATATATATATATATATATATATATATATATATATATATATATATATATATATATATATATATATATATATATATATATATATATATATATATATATATGAGTGTGCGTATGTATGGTTTATCTGTGAGCTTATATGAGTGTTTATGTGCTGATGTGCATGCTTATTTGTGTATGTTTGTTTTTTAATTGTTTATGCAAGAGTGGGTGTGAGAGTGTGTGAGTGCGCGAGCGCGTTAGTGAGGGTGTACACAATATAGGTTACCATCTAAAGTATATACGCTTGTTATAATGGACTACATAAGTACACTTCGTTATGGCTCAGTAAAGGTGAGCTAACTTTTTCCAGTTTCGTCCAAGGAATCTTACTGAGCACCTCGAACTATTCGGCTTACATTGTATATTTTTCAAGGACAAGTTAATACATGCTCTCTTGACTATGGTATTAGGTATCATGCCGGTCAAGTTTGTGTAGGTCATTTAAGATGCTGCACAGATAGATTGCTCTTCTTACAGGTCCGAGCAATATTGTAGCGAATTTAAGCCGTTCGGGATGATAATCTGATATTGCAATTAACAAATTTATAACAATGACTTACAGCCTGCAAAGTGGTCTTCACAGGAAAATGCGTGAGTGTCAATAAGCTTCATGGTAAATACACAAAGTAAAAATCACCTTTTTCTCTCGAAGTATGGGTATTTGTGATGATGCTGCTTGTGGATTTACTTATGCGCACGTAGCTTTTACCAAGTGCAGTATAAATTTGTCGGGTTTTTTATTCGCTTATCCGATATTGTTTCATATTTTATGTTGGAGCGCTTATCGGAAGTGCTCAATCAAATTCATGGATGTCATTCATTTACTACCGAATAAACATTAACTTCACAAGCTAACCGTAAAGTTTATATTGGTGCTTGTTACATTTTAGGCCTATAGTATCGTTGTTACAGTACGTTGTCCGGATCAAAACGCTGGTGGCGGAACATGTTGAAGAAAGATTATGGTGGATGCTGGGGCCTAAATGGTTGAATGGAACTGTTGATTGGCGAAAGTAGATCATCAAGAAGACCATTGATTGTGCAAGTGACAGAGACCCTTGAAAGTCGGTACCCTCTTTTTACTTACGTGAAGCTGTCAGTCTTTCCTACTCGAATTGAATTCCAAAACGAAGATATTTAAACACTGCTTTAACTTCTGAATTACCAGCATAGCAATAGAATCAACCCTTCACAGTAGTTAGCTTAGGGTGTAAATAGCCATATTAATATATGAGAAGCAATTTGATTGATGCCTAAACCGTCTTGCACATATCAGAGAGTACAAATGTTTCTCAATTATTTTCCAAATGTCACAATTGCCCTATCTGATATCGACTGATTGCACGTACAACTTGGCATTGCTGCAGCATGCATCGGTAGATTGCACAACTTAGACCAATCAGTGTTGCTCCAAGTCGAGGAACTAAGCAACCACAGCTGTTTGTTTGCTTGAATAGAAAGTTAGAATGCTTGGCCTTATTGCTTCCAACATGATGGGTGACGTCAGGTTTAAATGTGTATTGGGTAAAAGACGTTCGTTTCTGTGCTTGATTTGCAGAAAACGGATCTATACTCACCAAACGGAGGGCGTGTGCAGGTAAGGGTGTGATTGTGAATTAATTAATATGTGCATTCATCTGTCAGCATCATCTGTTCGTGACATTAGTGTAACTTCCTACATGTTGTGCCCGTGATGTACTCTATTATTCACAACCCACTAAACATGCAATATACGCTTATCGTGATAATGTCATTTGAACATTTGGTTCTGACCAAATCAACTTTATGTAAGCTCATTTTACAAAGCAGAACGACAAACAAAACTAATTCAAGAGAAATGGCGACTACCTGCATTTTTATTTGATGGATTCACAACCATGTTCTGATATGAGACCCGGGTACAGAAGCGCTGTCGTACGTTATGATACAGTTTTATCTCTCATTCTGAATACCGGGTTTCATGCTCATTGGACAAATGTGTATCCTGTACGCTGCAGCCGTTGTAGCTTATTCATTAGATGAAGGTCGGTATGCATTATGTTATCATTGCTTCGTAGGAACGACGATACAGAAAAGCAAGTTGTTGTTATGGCTGTCATATAATTACTATTAATTATCTGCGTGCTAACAAAGCTACAATTTCAGTGTTGTAGTATATCGTTGAATTCGACGCATCAGTGGATAAAATGGAATCAAATGCGGATTTTAAAAAATACTTTGATCAAAATAATCAAGAGTGAACCTTTGAATAGTTTACATGTCACAAAGAGTAGAAAGCATTTCTTGGGATGTCTCAGTCAGGATACTCTGCATTGTCTGTTTTCCGCCATACAGACGAAGGCTCGTGTTCCCTTCATATAACATTCTCTATTGTACAGCAAGTCTTTGTTTTTACGGATTTTGAATGTTTCGTTCTGTTTTTCCTCAATGAATAGTGTCACCTTCTTGAAAAAGTCTTAGCAGTTAGGAAGATAAAACATCACGTTTATCACCAGTACATTAATCAACAGTTGTTTTGTGTTGCTCCTGTTTTAATGTCTGTGATGGAATGGTTTGCTGATCGCTGGTTTTAGGTGCAAGCGCAACTAGAACAGAATACCTCAATGTTGCCACACCATTTATGCGTATTTTTCATGTTTACGAAGAAGCATTGGCGATGCCTTGCTTTTGATGACGCCTACACGCTGTGATAATTCTGCATATTTTGTCCATCGGTTTTACCACACAACCAATCATTTCAGCCAATTATGGCCCTACGCACAAACAACTATGTTCAATTATTTTGCTTCTACGTCTATGCGATGCACTGACTCTTACAGCTGGTGACACTGTTCTAAATAACAACTGCTATGTTTTACCTCAGATTGATAAAATGGTAGAAAAAAGCACGAAGGAATGTTTCAATAGTACCCTTAATCAGAGTCTCATATTCGCTTCGTGTATTCATTACATTATAATTCATCCTTCTCATAAAAGGAACGTTCTTTAAGATGTATGCGGTCGCACTCGTTCATTGCGCAAAACAGAAAGACACACATACTATGATGGTCCAACTCAAGGCGACTACCTGCATCTTTATTAAATTGAATCACCATTGCCTTCTAATATGAAACCCCTGAATAAAAAGCATTGTCGTGCGTTTAAAAGATAAATTAATTTCTCATTCTGAATACCGGGTAACATGCAGATCAAACATATTTGAATGTTGAGCGCAGAAACTGTTGGGGTTGATTCATTTGATGCGGATATGTGTGCATTATGTTATCATGCCTTAGTGAAATACGGCAACACAGCGAAGCAAGTTGGCGTTGGGCTATCACATATTCTCAAACAATAACGTTACTACGAGATAATTTACGATGGCATCATAACGAGCACGCACATGATTGTACAGTTCAAAGCCAGATAGAGAGATACGGTATATCGTCATTGGACACGGGTGAAAAAGACGAAGGCGAAGCTACACTTTCCTGTTCCAGGTTTTGTTTTTTGAGTTCGTGTGCGCTAATTATACTCACCAATCAGGAATGGAGACATCAAAGCGTACACCTTGTCACCAAATCGCTCAATGTTGTAGTAGCGACAAACGTGAATATTGCAAAGTAGATTATTTGCATTCTTAACATTTTCGGTCGTGCTAAACAGTAAATAGGCTGCTCAACAGTAACACTGCATGTAGAGAATGCAAAAGAAAAGAAAGCTTTTGACGACATTGACTGTTTAAGAAATATGTCGACTACGTGATATTTTGCGTAAGATACTCTTCGCAATGACCATTGCACCAATTTACCGTTCATGTTTATCAATAATGGGATGTTCAATGTATAACAGCGTATGCCCGTATTACGTCCATCAGCTTTACCATAAGCAGCCAACATATTGTTCGTATAGCTGATTCAACTTATCACCTGACTTCAATAAGCATATTTATATACACCTTGTGTAGTATACAATCGGCTGGCAGGGCCACCTGGGGTACTTGATACTAAGCACCAATTGTAAATGCATATTGTGATATGTGCATCTCGATGGTTGGTAAAATACAATGGCTTTGGCCAGAGGATTTCCATTTACCTACGATTCCCTTCGGCAGGCAACCTACTTGTTTTTGTATATTACCTAATGGGGTCTTCACAAATACCTCAATTAACTTTGGACAGAGATACCGACATACCTTACTGATTCATCGAGAGATTTTGTGTCGCACAAATGGACCATGCAGAATGCGCGCTAATTGGTCCCATGCGCAATTCCGTTGTTTTTTATGCATGCCCGTCCGGTCGTGCTTTAATTGTTATACCTTAACAGGATTCAGTAATAGACACGTTCTGTCGCACCTACTACGTACAAAGACCAGGTAAAAAACTGCCTATCTGCTATTGTAAAATTGAAATATGACATAATAGACGCCACAATGACTCAAAGGGAACTGACTGCCGGTTGTTAGGCTCGTGAAGTTGCCCTCAAGGTATATTTGGCTCCGTAGTTCTATGCCTCGACAAGAACCATTGGCTGTTGTCAGGGTGTGTGACTTTCTATCGCTTCTCGAGCTCACATAAAACATATCGGAGTGATTAGACGGCTATTACAACATGCCATGGTGGTAATAAGGTGCAAGACAATCCCTAGCCACACTACTTCCTCTTTACTATACCAATATAAGACGGCTTAGTCGAGCTGTATCTTGCTCTGGTGGCTTGGCAATAACTGAAATTGCCAATCGGGCCTGCACTACCAATCCATTATGGCGAACAACTTAATTTGATTAGTTTAATGGCAACGTCTGCTACTGTAGGTGAAATTGGTACGACCGGTGAATATATAAATCACCCCCTACGGATGAACTGCAAGGGTTTGTGTATGTAGACTTTGCAGTTTGAAAGCTAGTGAATTAGCTGAAATAGAGAATCTGACTGTCAACATGACATTTTCAACTGTACATGTATGCCATTGTCTTTTACAGCTACCATACTTCCTTGTTTCCTTTTTGGGGAACGTAATATATGATATACCATTGTCTGTGTACGTAACTCTACGTAAACTAGTGCCAAAGATAACAGTCGGTGCTATCCCTTCATTTGCTGTGCCATCGCAATACGATCTGCAGGCATTTATTTATGATTGTTTTTTTAACATGAGTCACATATTCATTTGACCATACTACCAGCCACAACGCAGCACTGTCACCGAACAAAATAATATGGCTGTTAATCTGCACTATCAAGGTCGACAATGCCATTATACTTGTAATGTATCATACTGTCTGAACATTTCTCGGCGAATACTGAAAAAACCCCACCGAAACGTACAAGGGTATGCTCACTGTTAATACGAGAGCAAAACGAGGTAAAATATTATGTGACAGATGTGCAATGGCTGCCTAATCAATGTGTCAACATTTTTCACTTCATAACGATCATAACAAACATTCCGGTCCTCGTGAACGACGATAAGATATGCTCTATAACATCGGTGTGGGCAAGTCGGGATACTCGGCCAATGCTTGAGTACTTCCACCAAATACTGTTAAATAATTGGATAAAATCCCTTAATGAAAACCTATAGCGGGTCGATATGAAGTCTGGGGATCGATAGATCACCCTTATATAAATATGGCAGCCATTACAGCAATGTATTGCACATAGTCACGTGTGTGGAGGTAGGAATTAAAATGTACTGCCACAGTGCATTTAGTTAGGAGTAGGGGTAAAAGAACGACGGTCCATTTCCTGGGGAAGTTACGGCTTGAGTAAAACCATTATCGTCAAAACCTGGGCGCCGTAATCAATATGTCTTTAGTTAACTACTTACGACTGATCTCATAACAATTTGAAAAATCTATGAATGCATTGTTGTTACTGTGAAAGTCAGAGACATGATTTTAGGTAGATTCTGAGTTTGTAAAGGCTGCCAATGTAGCTCTTGTATGAATGGTGACAAAGGATCTGGTCAATTAGTTGATATTAACAACTCGAACATGATGTTATGAGCAGCAGCTGCGCGCCTAATTTGTTGAGCACTTATCGCCGACGACAGCCAAAAGTTTCCTAACGTTTATGGACTATTTCGCATGCATTCTGCCAATATGCGGCTGTATAAACCAATCAGCGGGGAATAACACAGTAAACAATTAAAGGCGGATTCAAGCGTCATGCGATACAGCTCTAGATTATTGCACTGTACAACCAAAGCATAATGCATTAGACAATGCATGATCAGGGCGATACCGGAGGCAACACTTGACGCGCCACGCTCACGATGCTCAAGGGGCATAAGCAAATAAATACCAGCACCCAGAACCTTTCCCAACCGACGCGGGTTCACATGTGACGAGTGTTATACACACGCATATAACTAAGCAATTTTGTGTGTCGCTTTAACTGTTATGATAGTTCCTACGGTTGTCGCTAAAACTCTTGACCAACTGCCAGCCACAGGTTTCAATAGCTTGTGCAAAAAACGTTATGCTGCTGGAAATTGCTGCTTTGGCTGTAAGCAATACTTTATTGCGACTTTTGCATTTCTCTGACCGAATATTTTGCCAAACTGATTTATATCATGCAAGAAGCAACTATTCTGCGTCTCAATAACAGACTAGACGAAGGTTCACATCGAGTTATGCTCTTTTGTGTTGGTCAGTTACCTTACTCTTGATAAAATTATTGCGGTTTTTGTATATCATTGAACGTTTTGTTCATCTAACGTATTATAAGTTGGTAAAGTGGGCAGGGAAAGGAGCCGCCATAAAGATATGACTATATATGGAGCAGATGGACAACCATTTAGATGTTTCTGGCATTTACACTCCCTAGCACATCTCCATTGTGACTTGCAGCTTAGAGGCTCACAACGTAAAATATAACATACATATAGTTGTACATGTAATATATGTTGACGTAATAAAACGGTAAATGTCAGGGTGGTTATAACATAGTGATATTGGGCAAACAGCAGCGCCAAACTAGGTGGTTAGAAGAAACGATTGATTGGAGGCCCCGATATTGGAAAGCGTTATTGCTCCGTTCTCTGATCTGATTTCAACACCACAGATTGAATGCGATAATAAAACTTACCTATTCGTGGTAAATTGTAATTGGATATGTGCTGAGGTATTGGCAAGTATAAGAGTTTTATGCCGGCGGGGCGACTATTCTATACCTTGTGTCCTATATGTTAGTTATGTGTCATATTCCCTATGAACTGGAATTATTCCATATTACACTTGGTCGCACAAATTCACAAAGCAGACAATCTAATAAAATGCCACATGGCAATATACAAGAGGAATGAAGCAATGGGACCTAGACATAACATCGATTATATGACATGGTAATTGCGCATGCATGGCCGGCATTCGCAATAACAAGATGCTGCCAATGACTTTATAGGAATATGATCATTGGAATGGAGAGTTGCATGGAGGCTACTTGTACAACATCAATTCGCAGTGTCAGTTTAAAGCATTTTAACCAAAGTTATATTGGCAACACATATTTAACGAATAACAACGAATGAGAGATTCATGATAAAGACCGTCGCATGCTCTGCCGGGGAGTTACTCGTTGAACATATACAACCTTTTTTTCCTGTTGCAACATAATAACGAAATATATTCGGAATTCAATCAACAAAATCCAACAACGAAACGTGAAATAAAAACAGCGAGTGTAAGTAATTGTTCGAATTATTATGATCCCTTTAACGCATAATCCGTTGTTCAACAGACATACTTAATAGCTTGCATGTATCCATTGTCAACCCTTCTGACTTTTTAGGCCGGGAAGTGATGAATTTAATTACAAAAATCCCATCAAGTTGATTGTAACATAACACTATTAAATATGGTAATACGCATAACGCACTGTAGCATGCCCGACTCAGTAACATGAAGGGATGAACCCTGTGCTACATCAGTAAAGCATTTGGCTTTTTGCACAAATCAATTGTTAAATTTCCTAAACACTACCACCCGGCGTATTTTTTTGTTAAGTATTAAGCGGTGCATTAATTCCGTTCCTTGCCCCTATTTAGTTTCAGATCACTGAATAATGTCCCTAAAGTATGGCAGAAATTCACGCTGTCCACTAAATGCAATCAAGCAGTTTGCTAACTTCATGTTTCAAATATTTCGTCTTTGCTGCCTGATTTTATGACTACAAGAGAAGTTCTTGCGACAAAAGTTAGTTGAACTACAGCATTCATGATTGTTTTTGACATGAGAAGCATACAGGGAGTTTCATTTATTCGCAATCGTAGGATGATACATGCATGGTCCACAACCGCGTTAATCTTCAAAATGTTAGAGGTTGAGTAGCCAATCATGTGTACCGTCAAAGACAGCTTGTCTGAGATGATATTGCGTGTGCTTGCTCTTTGGTACATTCACCCTCAATATTGCAATTTTACTAATCGTTCAATATAAAGACATTTTATAACTTCTAACTTCAAGATCCTTGTATCATCATTGGTATATATCATTTATAGCATTTTCATCTCTGACATTAGTGCTCACTCATAGACATCTGACTTAAAGACTGTTCAACACAACTTGCTGGTGCCTTGCATATGGGTATATTTGCAGTTGAGTGGTAACTGGTTGGAATTGGTATCACAGGTATCGATTGTTTCAGGCATACATGCTAGAGAGACTGTAACATCTCTTATCTAGTTCTGCTGGCCACACAAATTATCCTTTATGCTGGTCAAATATCACATCTTATCGCCTTGTATCCCGTCGAAAGTTAGCAGGAATGGATATGGAAATAAATCAATTGCATGAGCCGATACGTGTGCATTCGGTAAGTGTATTTGTCCTGTAGAGTTTGTTGCGGCTACGATCATTGTCATTCTGCAGTCCTCACATAATTATGGAAAATGGCGTCATTTATGGGGGCATAACTCATTGGCAACGGATATACATAATCATTAAAAAATATATGCCATAACTCTTTGGTGTACAAGTTAAATATTGAAAACTATATAGTAGATGGAATAATGCACGTATAACAATGCACGTAATAATTGTATATCGATATTTTTGTGTGATTTACATCGCATGTTACAAAACATTCCGGCCAATCTTCAGCCATGTACGCACCACATTTGCTGTCGGAAACCGATCTACTCTCATCCACGTAGAGAAATTGATGGTCGCCAGATCGGGGAAGTCATTGCTTACAATAATAGACTAATCGCATAGACATCCCTGTAGATTGGTTTGCAATTCACTCAGTTATTTAGTCGTTAAAATTGTACATTATATTATTGCATGTTATATTAATAATCCGTCGCACGTGCACTCCACCAGACACATAGATCATTCTTATTACCGTCATGCAAGATATGTACCTTATTTTAGTAAGAAAGAGAATGAGAGAGAGGGCGATTCAAGGGGGTGCGTTGGCGGGGATATGTGTATCTAGAGCAAACTGCTTTAAAGCCGATAAGCTGGTTACAATGCACCCGAAGAAGACTCTCGTTA
The DNA here is from genome assembly GCA_034190875.2 of Urechis unicinctus. NCBI lineage: Eukaryota > Metazoa > Annelida > Polychaeta > Xenopneusta > Urechidae > Urechis > Urechis unicinctus. The sequence continues at coordinate 24,223,140 of CM067353.1, read as the reverse complement.
TGGCATGTTAAAAGTTCGATGTTCTGACAAATACATAGCGTTAACATTAGAGTAGACCGAGTCTTTTGAAGGTACGCGTGAGAGAGAGCGAAACTTGTCTGGGTCAGTTACTGGTTCTGATCTGTCCGCCCCTGGCAAGTGTACTCTTCGATAATGGCCTCGGCTGCAGTACCTTGGTAGGACAGCTTTCAATGTGCGACGCGCGCTGCAATGTATTGTTACACATCGCTTTCCTCTACTAAGTTAATGAACATTTTGCCGAGTAAATAGGCACCGCGCAGTGTGAATTACACGGATATGGCAAGAAAGATATCATTTTTCCGCCTGTCTTGCCCAGATTGTCTATTGGGTTCTATCATCTAATGCCAATGAGCTCAAGCATCGATTGAGTAGCATAGCGGACAGAAACGCTCTCAATATGTACAAGATTGACTTATGTTTGTGCTAGAATTGTGTAATATGTGTAGCCATGTTACCTCTTTTGCGTAAATGCATCTGAGTGGCACATATCGCAAAAGTTAATAGCTAAGCTGTTCGGGATGATGATGTAATATTAAATTTGATATATAGAGCTATGTTTTGATCTAATAAAAAAGGGATATATAGCCTGCAAAGTTACACATCATAAGCAAATGCGTTGGTGCCACTAGGTTTCATGAGACCAAAAAAGCAAGAACACACTGAAAATGCGTTTTGTGGCAGAGGTGGTCTGTTAACAGGGACTATGCCCCTTATTGGTCTCTGTGCATTAGATTGAGTGCTAGTAGCTTTTAGCAAGTGCATTATAAATGCCGTCTGGCCTGGTTTTATATTTGCTAAATCCATATTTGTGTCATGTTTAATGTCTGAGCGCTTATCAGAAATGATCAACCAAATGTCTGAAATCATTGTAGAATAATTCAGCATCAGTCAAGTTCTAATTAAGTTTATAGTATCGTTGTATAAGTACATTATTATGCAAAAACAACATTACACAGACATAAGTTGAAGAAAGATGAATCAGGCAGTGGAAGAGTATGGAGGACGATTGCAAATAACAGCTAAAGCTAAATTACCTGTAAATATATATGTATAATGTGTTAGTGTTTGGTCTAAGGGATATAATACACGTGCCTATGATTCATAAACATTGTATATGTGTAGAGGCTGATATAACAGTTCCTGCGTCAGCTGTAATTTCAAATACACAGAAGCTAGTAGCTGGACGCGGCGCGTCGTAAGGTGCAATGCATAGGGTGGTGGACAGCTGTAGTAGCTGTCGTTAGCATCAACCATCGGTTTTTTGCTGCCTGCGTATCGCTTGCTTTTCATGTATTTATATATGCGGTTCAGCGGACTTGCACATAAAATGATAATTTAATCTTGACATGAAATTCTCTCTAGGTTTGTTGGACCAAGTGAAATTTGGAAAAAAGGGGGGTTTTTTTTGTCGAGCAGGGCCAGATTTGAGTGGAGATCCCACTTAAACCTAGTGGGGGCTTTGCTGATGAATGAACCTGATTGAGTAGTGTCAATGTTATGTGGTCCTTTCAGATTCGATTGCGCTTCAGGAGATGATAATTGACTACGTTAGAAGTTGAATACGTTAACGCCGAATCCGGCATGTTTAGAATTAAACAATTAACAAGTATAGTTAGTTGCTCATAAAAGGGGCATGCATTAATGCATCACTTATTGATCCCTCTCAAAATTTTGGGGACCGTTTCACACTAATGAGTTTGATGCGTAATGTAGGCTACAGCGGGAAGATACCACAAACGTCCAATGCCATCCATCAATCATAAGACAGTCCAGTGTTTATAACACACGTAAATTGAACAAAAACACCTTGAGTATGAATTTAAATCTAAAATAATTGAACAAACCTAGGACATTAGCGCCATTCTAAAAAGAGATAAGGAGATGGAGTTATGCTAAGCAGCAGCGCTTTTGCTCAAGCACGGTTCCTAGTGCCGCCCATTTTATTCATTGTTCGTTGCAAGGTACAAGACCATTCTAATCAGTTCATCGCATAGTTGGTCATCAATCTATGCCTATATAAAGTCTTCCACTGGATTGCTATGTATATATCAGTCGAATTGTAATAGTCTGCCATTTAGCTCCATAATAATCACCGAGCCAAGCCAGTGGAAACACAACGGAAATCCATTAAGGGGACCCTAAACATGTCGCAAGTATACAAAGATGACGCACGTGATGCAGGAACACACATTCATGGTCTCCAAATATTTAGCCAACATAAGCACGCGAAATAACAACAGTTTAATTCACATACCTATAAACAGATGGATATTTCGTTTATATCAATACGTAAATACAGATTTGATGTCGCTCTCTCCAAATAGCACCAATAAGCTGATTGCCAAAGAAAAATCACAAAACCCCATGGTAGTCATCTGAAATAACAATTCATATACTTTTATATCATCAAATAATTTTTTGCCATACTACTGAATAATCGTCAAGTGATTGAGAGCCGACAAATGCAACACAGTGTTGATTGGTGCATGCGAGTGGCTTAAGTCAATATTTGCAGTTGTCTTCCCGAAGCAGCCTTTTCACTTGTAGAACACTAACGATCCCTGGGCTTTCAGTTCTTCTACATATGTGTATTTAGCACCTCGCCAATAGTTATGCACACAGCTTCATCTCTTCCGCATCAAGCATGGACACTGCACCCGGGTATGAGCTTTACTTTAGAGAACTTCTCCCAATATATATATATATATATATATATATATATATATATATATATATATATATATATATATATATATATATATATATATATATATATATATATATATATATATATATATATATATATATATATATATATATATATATATATATATATATATATATATATATATATATATATACATCTTAATGTATTAGTGGCATTAGCTTTCTTTTGCATAGGTGATCCTCCCTTACGTGCGTACGTGCCATTCCTGCCCATAAAAATGAATCGATGAATTTGTCGTACCATGCTGGTCTTTGCTGGCAATAACAACAGCTCTTTGTTTGTTGTATGCAAAATATGTGCTTTGTCTCATATACTAGTATCGGTGCGGTAGATGTTTTTTTGCAAGGTTGTCATTGAGCATGTCTCACTTATCAAGCTCATAGAGGCACAGCTACATCAAATATCAAGTGGCAATGTAAATGGACTCTAGTAGCCATTTATTAAATGGACTGCAGCACTTTCACATGACGACATTGGTTGGCATGTGGATGGTCCGACACACGCAATCAATCAACAATGCAGTATGTATTCGTTGTCTGATCTACCAGACTTTACATAAGTTAAAGCTACATCATAACCTGATGGGCTGCTTCAAGTCTGCAGTTGCATAACCGAGTTCGACCCAAGCATCTCGAGACGTTCCATGACAAGCACCACTTAATCATGATCACGGTCGTGGATTCCACCTTGACATAGTGGACGAGCATGAGGTACGAGCCGTGTCTTGACGATAAAATGCCGGCATACTCGACCGATGGGTCAACTTATGCAGACACTTGTATGGATTGTAGCCGAAGGGCGGGACTTTCCGCACCAAGTGCTCAAAATACGATTTGTTAATATGAGATGCATTCAGGTTGGTATGTCGCTTAGCTATTGATTTAGACGTTAGTGGTAAGAGGAAAGTGATATTCACAGGTCTGTAGGGTACGCCATCAGGCGCAGGGTAAATAGGGTAATACAGAGTGCAGGGTTTATGATAATGGGTAAACTGCAACAAACCGAGATCAGATGTTAAATAATTTCATGCATGAGAAACCCCAATGTGTAATATGAAAGCTCTAGGCACATGACAATCATAACTTGCATTCATCTCTGATCAAAGATACAAGGCAGCCATCAGGCAGTGACAAGTAAATGTGTAGATATGCATATACGATCTGTCCAACAAAATGTCATTCTGAATATGACACACATTTCCGCACGGTATTAACGTGACTGGGGGTGTTTAACCCGGCGCCAGTCGGCAATTACAAGCGCAATCAGCCGCCGTGTATATTGGCACATTTTAATTTGAATTAACATTTCCATTACATCAAACAATTTATGCTGCATTAGCAAAAGGTTACTGAAAAAAATTGTCCACGAATGGTTGGAATCAACGAATGGTTGTAATTGTCACTATATATATGTATATATATATACATATATATATATATATATATATATATATATATATATATATATAGATAGAGATAGAGATATATATATATATATATTGATATATATATGTATATATATATATATATATATAGGAGATATACATATATTCATATATATATATATATATATATATATATATATATATATATATATATATATATATCTATATATATATATATATATCTATATATATATCTATATATATATATATATATATATATGTATATATATATTTATATATTTAAAGTTCCGTGTCGCAACAAGCATTTTACCTTTTGGCATTAATCGCAATGCGCTATGGACTTGTTCTCTTTGAATGAGATCCCCTTGGACTCGTTCGTAAATATCCGCAAAATGCCTATGTAGCGGTGAATCAATTGCTGGATGGACACCTACACCGTTGCACAGCGCATTTTCTAGCCGGGAAGCATAAGACAGGTGAGTCTTTTAACCTATAAAATTGGTCGTAAGAACCTCTATTAGACTAGCATGTATTTTGAGAACCATGACAATAAGCTTGCTATAAGGTGGAGAAGCTATTATAATGCTCTTGATGTGATAATGAAATGACAACCCCTATAAGTTGAGTATTTACCTCAATATTCCAAGATGTCATATAAATGATAAAGATTGAATCCATCGAAGGTGCCATATAAGTAAAGCTGATGACTGATAAAGGCCTAGGCCATGCCGAGGCTGAGCTCGCAATTCTTAAGCGAGAGAATATTTTTGCACGCTGCAGTCTACCGCATTAAACAGAGAGAAATTGCGAGTCAAGTCTGACGACAGGAGGCATAATAGTTAGCATTACAACAGCAAGATATGTGCCACACAGCACATCTCCTTTAGATCAATTGAATAACCCTCCCTACCCAGTCGTACATGGATTTGGAAAGCCAACTCGACGCAGTTATTACCATGAAATGAACTAGCAAGTTTACTTCAATACCATACGCAGTCCACGCGATGGAAAACAAAGTTCATATCGGCCGTATTTAAATGAGGAGATTTTCTGCGAATGCGTACGTGTGTGGTCGCGCCTGGGCACGTTGTCCGGCTCTAAGTGTACCTCCTTGCTTTCGGATATGTATGTTTATCGATGTGTTTCTGTGATTCGGTGCGTGTTTGTGCGTGTGTGTGTATGTATGTGTGTGTGTGTGTGTGTGTGTGTGTGTGTGTGTGTGTGTGTGTGTGTGTGTGTGTGTGTGTGTGTGTGTGTGTGTGTGTGTGTGTGTCTGCGCGTGTGTGTGTGTGTGTGTGTGTGCGAGCGCACGCTTGCGTGTATGTGTGTGTATGTGCTTGTGTGCGTTTGGAGGGTATAAGTATTGGCGGTTTAAACGTGTCAGTTAGTCGGTAGAATTGTGGACTTCTTACTTGGAGGAGATTAAGAGGTTCGGGACGATTTTCAAATAATGGGCTGTATATGGCTATGCTAAATTCTTGAACGAGTTTTGCCCTCGACGGTTACATCACTGACGTCATACACTGCAGTAATAATTAACATTTTTCCCAATAGTCTTGTAAATGGTATTACTTCTGAAGCAATCATGTGTACAATTTTGTAATTGTCTGGTTGAATATAAGCATATGCATAGCTTCAAAATTCTGCAAGTGTAGTTATCAACATGTGTCGTTATCTGTCATATTATTTCGCTCTGCGAATATATATTTTCGCGGACAGAAGAATAAACCATAGGTTATGTTCAATATACCCCAAAGAGGCAATTTCCAAACCTCATTCCGTGTGCTCCCTGCAGAAGAGGTGAATCATGTTCCGGTCATAATACATCATAAGGCCAATTAAATACTCAAATTAATGAAACGTTGAAAATAATACAATGAACGCGTAACACATGCATGGTGATATATTATGTAGGTGGAAGAATCGTTATATTAGTCGGTGGTATACTAATGATAGGCCTCAAGCTCGTTAATTAAGTTTTAAATATCCCCTGGTATAATTACTAAGCCTCTCACGAAAAACACTGCTTATTTGGTCCCGATATTTATCTGGTGATTCCATAAAGCGTAGGTATCGCTGCCAAGAACGGCAGCACTTGTTCTGATTAGTTTGAGTGCTTCTTTTAAATGTATTCGACAACCTCCACGATACTGGAGACATGAAGGAGTATGATGGATATTCACTGGTGAATGTAAGTTTGTACGATAGCCTGTATTTCTCCAAGAATATTTGCTGTATCCATGATTATTCTGTTAAGATGTATCAACTGGCTAAAAGCATCTGTTCGGCTTCTGTTCTTTCATGTGCTAAATGTCCTTAATATGAAAATATTCACCTGCCTTGGCCGTGGAAAGTGGAATAGGATTACTGTTGGCAGTGAAAGGGGAAAAAGGATTACTGCAGGCAATTGGATGGTGATAACTGTGAGGTGTTGTGAGATATATGAGGTAATGCTTAAACTTTCATATAAATGCATTTCTCAAAATGGACCTATGAAACAGAAAGCCGCTCTGAAGATGGCTGACATATTGAATTGAGAAGTTCTTAACTTCGATGGACTATCGAAAAAACGCCAGCCCTCTTGGCGAGCTCAATATTGCCCGAAAGCAAACTGATATTCTGTCAACATATTATTTTGATACTAGCTAGAATGGTGCGTTTGATGCGGTACAGACTCTGCGAGGTAAAAATGTCGCATCACCCGCGCACTCAGTGAAATAACCCAAGACCTCACGCGACGTATCATCATCGTCCATTAACCACTTCTGATGCAGAACGCTGTTGTTGAACTTGGAATGCGTCCCATTGACTCACAAAGTGTAGTGAAACTAATACAGCTGCAACATCTTTCGACAACTATCACCCAGCCAATCCGAGTGTAGTTTATACGACACTAGGCTAGAATCATATCACCCTACTTCAATTACTAGCCTTGTGGGTAATCGAAGTAGTGTGATATTATCGAAAGACATTACATAACATCATGTGAAATGATGTAGACGTACGGCATTATTAATTCATCGAGACATTACCAGTCGTTGTATACGTCCGCACAGCCACAACGGAAAACTTCATCCTCTGAGTGCGACGTACGCGACGGTATAATATCACCATAGCTTAAACAAATTTTCGGCTCTAACTGTTAGATATCAGGAAGAGGGCAATATAATAGATGGTTGTAATAAAAGTAGCGATGATAGATTTGTGTGCTAAGAACGTGTTGACAAACTCGATGCAGTTATCCCCCAAGTTGCAGAGAGTTCATATCGTGTTTCGTCAACATGCGCTCCTTAGGTAAGCACATGGCTGAACAAGGTAAAAAGTGAAGGCATCTAAAAAAGGTCAAACTGTGTTGTAACAAACTACTTACTGAGGTATGAACTACAGAACGCGAAAATATTGAACAACCTAGAAGAACTATCCTCACGCTTTTTCAGCTGGTGTATAATCCTCTAGTGACCGTCCATTATAACCAGGTGCAATCAACTGTGTTAAGAGGTTTTTTGGCAGACATATCTTTGAAATCTGAGCCGTTTTTGTCACTCGCTTATAGTGGCCTAATAAATGTCATGTGCTCGGCTCTTCCATATAACAAATATAGCGTTTCCCAGCAATGAATTGAGTAACATCTAATCATATTTTCACCAAAATTTCTAAAAGTATCTCATGCCATTTTACGATCAATTCCATAATTTCAGGTCGTCGACTTGATATGGTCGATTAACCTGGCCTAGAGATAAAACAGCCAGCCTTATACCATCTCTGGCTGCGATAAGGCTCACGAGATAAAAGAAGCATGCTGATAGTAGTTATATTTGCATGGCGGGCACGAATGACACTGTCAAACATCGGGCAAAACACCAGACAAAGTCAAACTAAAAACGTCTGTTATTGATAGATATAAGAAGTAATTGTGAAGTTCAGAGCTGTTGTCGACACGTATGTGTGCCGGTTTATAATTATTGATACTCCAATACGCATTGCAGGGACATCTATTTGTATACTAAGGCGATGTATCATGAAAACGCCGGCATTATTTAAATGGCTATAAACCTGATTCTAGCTATAGTACTTCTGATTGGTAGCATCTACGCTCTTCGTCCCATTTCCTACCTACTTCATCTACATTGTCATTGAACAAACCAACGAGAAATGAAGCAAATGCTCCCGATGTCAATGGAACAAACTGCTTGCTACACAGGCTATGTGAATATTACGTTATACGGTATGAAGCAAATGCATTTAAAGCCCGTTTGGTATCAGCCCCAGATGACCGGTGTTATGAAGCCTTCCGTGGAGAAATCTTCTCTATAACATTTCAGTTGGTGTTCATAAGCAATCAGCTTCTGCAAATTAGTAAGTCGAAGGTAGCAACGATATAGTTGTGTGATTTCCACAGTCATTTGTGACGGGCGTTGGCTTTCTTTTTCAACAACAAGTGTTTTAAGGGTATACATTTTGCCGAGCATTTATGCAGATATATGAAAGACTTACTGCTACAACATATCCCATGATATTTGCCAGAGAAAAGATGAAATCATTGATCTAACCAAACGCAGAACAATGGCGTCGTCATTTGCCATTGGCAGTGTGAAGTCTGTTAAAGTAGCGCCAAATAGCATGTATTCCATGTGAAGATGTGCAATCTCAAGAGAATTGTCTGGGCCAGCTTGGTGCGCAGTTGAACCATATAACAGCACGCAAACCAGCCAGATGTGTAACTTAACATCAGGTCTGGATTCACTACGTAATAAGCGCTTGATTACGGAATGCCCGTCGATCTAAGCTTCTTTTACTCAGTGGTGTTAAACTGTGAGATGCTATACGAGTTTCTAAGTTTTGCCTCATACATGGGTAAAATAACAACACATGTGCTCATTTAATTTCGACATATATAAATTTCAAATCGAAAACCGTTACTGAGCATATGCTGGAAAGTAAATATATCTCGAAAAGTGCTCGTTTGGATCATATGACAGCTTTGACAACCAGTCTGTATGACACATTGCTAAGATAACGAATTAAAATATTCTTCCCGCGTGTTAGCTTTTTATTGTTGACGTGACTAAGGAATAAGTGCTAGTTCTATTCTGTAAGCAGAATAGTGACCGACAGTATGCTGATGTTTGGTCGAAATATAATTCAGGTACTGCCACAGAACTTGCGTTTAATGTAGTACTGACCCTGGTAACTGAGTAACAAAAGCCTCACCTTAACCACCACTTTATAAAACAACCCAATACAATGAACAATGCATCATCATTGTGAAGTAACCACTGCTGAAGTGAAATTCAAATGTCAAATGCTCGGCGTCAGAATCAATTTCTTCTTTATATTAACATAGCTATTATGATTAAAGTAAGTGTAAAAAACCTTCGCGCATCGATCATTTCGGAATTAAAACCACGCCACAGTTTCACCCGCAGGCTTAAATGCCCACGCGTACCAAAATAACCAAGCTCATTGACAGAGACTTGAACGTCTGACACAACCTCCTTGCTGTGATGAGTTCTAAGGACCACCAGAATATATTCATCTAAGCATTTGTTGGGAGCCTCTCAAACAAATCGGATTTAGAAATCTGTTCCGTTACATGTCATTGGCGGTTCCCTACGTCAAAATAATTAACATATAACATCATATCTCTGCGCAATGGTTCCTTGAATTAACCTTTTGTCTGCATCTATGAATTGCTCGATTGCCTCTATTCACGGCCCGTCAATGTCAGTTTCCGGCAATTACTGCGGCATTCATGTAGATGTGATCCATCAATCACTAATTATCATGCCAGTCCTTTTTCTTTTTTTATTAAACCGTTACGCAAGCTAACCGCAAGGTATAGGAGGTTTATTAGAGACTTGCACACACAGTTCATGGTACAGAATAACGACGTAGTCCCACAGTCCGCTAGAACTCTGACATGTACCTACATAATCTGGTGCACTGGTAGCGCACGCCAGTGTTTTATCTTTGGGACCATGAGGCATGTCCATAAACTAAACAATCCAGACATCTTTGCTTTCGAATTCTGTTGGCGTTATGCCACTGTTGATAGCAATGCAGCCCACCAAGCGGCACGTGTTACTGCTAGCTTATGTAAAAATTGAGAACAAGTAAACATACTACATTTCTGACTAATTAGCGCGTGCTTTAGATCCTTTACATAGATAACCAAGTCGTCATATAAAGGTACGACTTGCAATGTTGTATATGGCTGCCAGTGTCCATTTACAATCCTACTAAAACCAGGGCTACCGCTTCACATTTCATTGTCAGCCCTCGCTTCAGATGCTACGGTCAGCTATAATTGCAGCCGTGCCGCAGCTCTCGGATTTGAATGATTCGCAGCCCAGACACGATATAGCAGGAAATAAAGCAAATAGTTTGAGTTATTAAGATTGCCCCGTTACTAATCGCAATCCTGGCATAGTCGTTAATGATAACGATTATGCTGCAGACGTATTCCTCTTTTACATGGACGCACACCTTAAAGCATTTCTGCAAATTTCGATTGAAAAAACCCATTATCAACTGTTCTTACAGGAAAATTCACAGAAGCAGCTCCCGGCCGACTTTATATAAATAAGGCGGTACATGAGCGTACAATGTAGCACTACCTTGCCCGTCAATGTAAGGTCATATTGGCATAATACGATATCACTTGCATCGTTAGTTGAATGCGCCTTGAAAGGGCCAAATTTATTACCCCTTGCTGTGATATTAACTATCGAACACATTGACCTACCTATTTGTCAGATTTCACTCAGAAATCTGCTCTGTAACTTGTCACCGTATGATGGTAGCCTTATTATTGTGACTAACGTACATCATAAAGATAGCATGGACCTAATGCATGACACTTGCGTCGGGTAACGTTTGATCGCAAATTGTTGCATGATGCATCGCTCAATTATTCTTGTCTGTAATATTTTACCGGCACTATACTTCGCTGGGTTGCATAAATTCGTCGTCTCCGCTTCCTGCAATCACTGGATCATTCATGTAGATGCAATCCATTAATCATTAAGTGGTAGATCAATCCATTTTCTTTTCCATATTAACATAGCTAATACGTAAGATTGAAGTCAATGTCATATGACTCGCAGATAGAACATTTCCGCACAAAGGATGACGCCACAGTACCCCTCCCCCACGAGCTGAAATTCTGTCCGGTACCAACACAAACAATTTCAATGACCGAGCATGTTGGGTCCGCCCCACCAGATGTTGTAACTGCCCTCTGTTGGCGTAACACAGCAAGTAAGTGCAATGCAGGATGCGGTAGGCGTTAGTAAACCGTGTCATTTCTGTCAACTAAAATATACCACTTTGCTAAATGATAGGCACATATATCAGATCATTTACATGTACAGCCGGAGAGTCATGACTGTGATATCCTCACTACCAATTAGCAAAGCTGCTTTAACCTGCTCTATTGACATTTTGTCTGGTAGATTTAGTGGTGCCGAGTGTGTATGATTTATGTTCAAGAAAGAATACTTCAGCCACAGAAGAATAGTAGCATTATTGGACACTAGTAGTATGTGTGAACATAGTAGGTTAAGTCGATTTAGATAAAAGATCGCAAAAATATCGGCTGAACAGCAATCACAATATTTGGTAACTCGGTGGCATACTGGAAGGTCACACTATATCATAGCGCACCTTTTGCGGCCATATTCATCAGGCAGCACGTATAAATATTGATCTGCCCAATAACCTGCACGCAGGTGTTTTCGTGGACCGCACAAGGTACAACTCACACAGAGAGCACGCAGAATACAGAATCAGTATTTTATCTAGCAAATGTGGTCTATAAATACATGTCAATCGTTTGATATCTGGTAAATTTGCTATTTCTATCATCACTTTCTCATGCTCCACATAGCAGACACTCTCCCTGGAGGTGGGCATGTCTGAGCGGCTTTTACACTGGCACCTGAAACCAGGATTTCAAAGCCTGTAAAGTACATGCTAGACTCTGTCTAAGACTAAGATCTAGTGGAGCTTATTGGATTGCACGTGCTAGGTCGATGGGAATGTCTCAGTTCAAAAGATACGATAGTAATGTGCAGTGATTACAATTCCAATGAGACTCACCAATCAGGGTTTTGATTATTGCTCCTTACAAAACGAGAATCAGTCCTGTCACGTTCGAATCTGTATGGCAAAATGCCCTGTGGAATGGGATGTTTGTGACTCTTACACCCCTAACTCCCTTACAATGTCGTCCAACTGAAATATATCGTTCTCCAAACATTCAACATTCGCTATTGTTTACGTTGAAAACGGCTGAGCAGTCAGTGACGAGTTCATAGAGTGACGTCACGAGATGCCGAGTCTAAAATTTGAAAAAAAATGCGGCGTGTGCCGAAAAATATACTCTACATTTCGACAATAGTACACAAAAAACCAGCAAATGCAAATTCATCTTTCATTCTCATAATGAAACATTGAACATTTTTGACATAGACTTTTAAAATCCTGTCACATATTGATCCGTTGTGCATGAATTTTTCTCTTGTCTGCTTTCCTCGTATTACTCAACAACATATTATGTTTGCTATATCTAACCTAAACCTACTATTGAGATTGTTATACAGATTGCCTGCATGTAATAGGCTTAACTCTGAACGCCAATTGTTATGTGATGTATCACTAAATTATCCTCTTGTCTGTACTTTTTATAACTGCATTTATTATTCACTTGTTTGCTCTTATTCACCGCCAATTCATCTCAATTTCACGCCTCACTGCCGAATTGACGTAGATAGAGTCCATCAATCACTTAGCGTCAGATCATCTATTTCTTTTTCATATGAAGAAAGCCGTTCAAAGTATGATTCAAATTGATGTTAATAATGGATTATGCTACAGCAGTCCCATCCTTTCGCTATAATCCACACAGGCACCTACCAAACCGATTTCATTGAGAGAGCATGCCGGGCATTTATCGTTGATTCAACACCACTAGATCTTGCTCCTGCCCTCTTTTTGCGTAGCACTCCTGGTAACTGGAATGCAGCCCATCTAAGTAGCGCGGGTTGTGGTAGACTTTTGCAAAGCTGAATGATGACAGCTGGTAGTCACAGACAAAGCACATACACTGCATTGCTGAATAAAAGGAATGGGTATCAGACCCTTACCATGTAAATTCGATTCGTTAATCTTTTTGCGTAGCACTCCTGGTAACTGGAATGCAGCCCATCTAAGTAGCGCATTGAAATACTGAATGAGACAGCTTGTGAACGGGGCTCGTTCGATTCGTAATCTTGTGTCATTTTGCTCCCATTGCTAGACGTAAGAGAATATGCTCTTCAAAATTGTACGTGAAAATTTCGTTACCAAAAATACAATTTCGTTACCAAAAATAAATAAGTTTTACTTTGCACTATATAATAACACTTGAGTCATCAAGCATTTCCCAGTCCCATTTTGATAGTTGTTGAAGCGTTATGCCATTTTACAAGCCAATCAAGGAATCACTAATGTTGCGATTACGTTCTAGTGAAACACGTACTATCAACAGACCATGAAGCGCAAATTACTTCAAGGACAATTCATTCGTCACCATGCCTTCAACATTAGTATATAATGCTGTAACTTGCTTCGCATCCAAACTTATGTCAAAACGAGTGTTTTTGGGCGTAGGAAAACCATCGGTTTCTTGCAGTGCCATGCATGTATATTTTTAGCACATTCATTTAAAGGGAATTTGATAATGATTTGAGAGTTGTGTCCTCTGTTGGTAACAGTGTACAATGGGGTGATGGTATCTCCTGCATATTAGAGAACGATAGGCTAGAAAACTAGAAGTTTATTTAATCGGCTTGTGGTCACACGCCCCTGTTCGCATTTATCTTCTTGTTTATTTTAATCCACGTAGATTATCCTTTAATCCATAAAAGGCGGCTGCTCAATTAGGCCAATTTATTCTTTTCGTCGACATTATTTATCTAGGTATCATGTAACACAACAGTTCTAGTGTGGCGTTAAACCCTGTACTTAACTTACGTTACCTTACGTTACATTGCCTTACATTACATAATTGAGGTGAAAACTACTTTTGAACTAATCGTCATGGGAGTAATTTATTCATTCACTGGTCGTGCATATTTCATCTGTAAGAGCGGGATTCGCCATTACGTAAATCAATAAAGTTATGTCGATACTTAACCAGATACATAAATGGCACCTTCAGTTGTTGACAGAAACATATACGTATCAGGTATTGTTCCTATGTAGAGAAACACTTTCCTAGATATAGCCTCTGGCGTCTCAGAGATATCAAGCTACTGAATTATCAAGCTAATTACTACCCTGACAGAATTCAAAGGTATATGGAATAATGCAGCATCACACCCGTTCATGCTGAGTGTCAATAAATCCATCAAACATATTTAATTTATGGTTGATATCCTAGCGTCTTGCATTCGGCAATGTATGGCGCAACAAATGTAACCGTTGGATAAAACTTGCTATATAATGCCGATGACATGCTTAGAAGCTGGCAATAGAGAAATGCTATTGTGTCTCAATCACGCGCAAAGTATGGTGACTACGCTTAAACTGTCTATTCTAGATGGAACACAACCTGTATAGCATTGTATAAAGGTGCATTTTCTCCAAAATAATCCTAATTCAGTTTTGGAACTACGTCTAGTAGAGATGAAAAAAAACTCGAGACAAATATTTGACCCCAGTTGTGTACATGGCCCTTGCCAGGTTCGATTTCTTTTTTGAGACTGAAAGTGAATTTAAACTCATAGGTAGCACATGGTAGACGCCAAAATACATATCCATAGCTGAAAGTGAGTGCGATAACACAAGAAAATGTAGAGTTGCACATGCTAACTGGTTCAGATCGCTATTGATATGAATATGTTTTGTAAACAAGGATCGGAGGCTGTTTTCATGCGCTTTTATCGATTATTCATTGGTCTTCCCAATAACATGGACGGTTTGTAAAGTGTCATCTTAGCAAATACACAAAAATGGAAGCAAAATACAAGCGGCGCAAAGTAACCAAAAAATAAATCTATATGCAAACTAACTTATGAAGGTTCGTCTTACCATTTTGATAATTCAAGTGTTTGAAAGGATCTCGTTATTAAGTTCATTATTTCGTTATGGATACCACGGTGTTAGTTATGCCTGTTCTATGGTCCAGTATTGGTTGCACGTTTGCTGAGTCTGAAGCAATAAAGCTTTTGTTGACACATGCGCCTATGTACACGGCGTCAGATTCCGCTTGTAATGGCCGACTGGCGTCGGGTTCAAACAACCCCATTGACGTTAATGCCGTGTGGAAATGCGAGTCATCTGCAGAACGACATTTGTTGGGACTGCTCTGTCCTAACGACAATCCCAAACATCGCCAGATTATGAGCAAACCAATTTTTGGACCAGTTACCCTCAGTATGGTCGATTAACAAGCATGACTTATGTCTACATTGAGCCTTATTTTAACTGCCGACATATTGCCTTTTAAATTTTAAAGGATTATCCACAGTTGCTACATCATGTCAAAAATATCTTCCAGTTATGCGGCGCCAGGCTAGTATAAATTGCTTGCTGCTTATGTTCATTCAGCCATGTACTAGATACGGCGTTATGATAGTGATATACGATTCAAGTAGATAAATATTATCTGCTGACATTACATAAAATGATGAGGAAATACGGCATTCGTCATATATCTAAACTAGCTGAAGTAATTCCAACATGTGACGGAGAGTTCATGTAGTGTTTCGTCAACATGAGCTCCTGGGTTAACCCAATGGTTTGGCAATAAAAGCAGTGTTTTGATAAGTGTATGCGTCTTTAAAAAACATCAAATTGTGATGCAACATACTCCTTGCTGTGGTATAAACTTCAGAACGCGAATATAATGATCAACCTAACAGAGATGAGTGCAAGTTATGATTGTCGTGTTCCTAGAGCTTTCATATTACACATTGTGGGTTCTCCTGCATGAAATTATTTAACATCTGATCTCGGTTTGTTGCAGTCTACCAATTATCATAAACCCTGCACTCTGTATTACCCTATTTACCCTGTGCCTGATGACGTACCCTACGAACCTGTGAATCTCACCTTCCTCTAACCATTCACGCCTCCACCAATAGATAGGCATCATACCAACCTGATCGAATCACATAAACAAAACGTTTACGTAAGCTTTCAGTATATCCCTTGAATGTTGAGCAACAGGTGCGGAATGACGCCCACCTGCAAGCCACCTGAAGTCCCACCTGCAGGCTACAATCCATACAAGTGGCTTGTTAAGTTCACCCATTGGTCGAATATGCCAGCATTTTATCTTCAAGATACCGCTCGTACCTCATGCCCGTCCACTATGACAAGGTGGAATCCACGACCGTGATCATGATTTGGTGGTGCTGGTCATTACCTCGGCTTTGGCGAATGGCGCTCCTTCAGATACTTCGGTTGACCTCTGTTATGAAACTGCAGACTGTAAAGCAGCTCATCAGGTAGCCCGGGTATCTTTA
The DNA here is from genome assembly GCA_034190875.2 of Urechis unicinctus. Taxonomy (NCBI): domain Eukaryota; kingdom Metazoa; phylum Annelida; class Polychaeta; order Xenopneusta; family Urechidae; genus Urechis; species Urechis unicinctus. The sequence continues at coordinate 24,206,474 of CM067353.1, read as the reverse complement.
ACTTATGTAAAATCTGATCGATTAGACAACGCATAGATACTGCATTGTTGATTGATAGGCGCGTATATCTGACCCTTCATATGCTAACTATTGCCATCATGTGAAAGTACTACCGCAAGTTAGTAGTTGGCTACCAGAGTCCATTCACATTGCCATTTGTCCTTTGATGTAGCAGTGCCTCTATGAGGTTGGCTTGATAAGTGCGGCCCTGCTCAATGCCCACCTTGCACTTTAAAAAATTATCTTCCGCAGCACTACTAGTTTGTCAGCCAAAGCACATATATAACGTTTAACAAACAAAGAGGTGCTGTTATTACCAGAAAAAGACCAGCATGGCGCGACAAAGTCATCGATTCATTTGTATGGATAGAAATGGCACGTACGGGAGAATCACATAAGCAAAAGAAAGCTAATTGCCATTAATACATTACAGATGTAATTCATTGGTCTTTGCATATTGCGCAACGAGCATATCAAACAAATGTCGTGAATGATTTAGCTCAATACAGTCTATATTTGCAAATAATGTAGTACTTATATATCATCGAATAATATGATTGATATAATCGATTAACTAGTTAATTATATAACTGAATGACTATACATTTGTTCGACAATAGGTGAAGTTGCTTCATATATGGTGGCTATTCATTTGGTGTACAAATATATAGAGTGAACACTTTCGATGAGTTTCTGCGCAGGTGTGCATGAAGTTTGCGCCTTATTTTATAATTCATATGAGTCAGTATAGAGGAGGAATACTTGTGACGATGTTCGCATTGTTTCAAGCCAGCTTTCACAATGTCTGTTGATAAAATCACCATGCTAAGACAGTCATCCGCGTTAGTTACTCTAAAAACAATGCAACTCACCTAAGAACGAACAATTGTATTTCTGAAACACTGTATGGAAGACAATACCATAAATTTCTGGCGCCATATTAACTCACCCGCGTTAACTGGATGATAGTCGTGGAACAGAGTAGCAGATGTATGTTTGTCATCAGAGCTAAGATGCAAGACCTGGTTAAACTGAGGAATGTTGGTGCAGGATTGGTTAATTGACAATAAATATGAGCTATGTATGCTCATCGGCGATTAATGTGAGTAGTTCGGTGAGGCGAAATTTGTATTCCTTCGCCAGAGAGGTTACTACTGCTGAAGAGAGCTGGCATCTATTCAGCGGCGAAGTGAAGAAAGTTTAGGCTTACAAGAGCGATAATTGGTGCAATTCAATAGTTTGACCATCTCTGAGACAGACCGGATACTGTAGATAAAGCTTCTATCTTATTGATATAGGCAGTTTTCCGAAAACACATTTGTCTTCCCAAAATGGATCAGCAATTGATGGATATGCATTTATTGGAATGAACTTGCGTATGAAGTGCAAGGATGCATGGTGTGGTGTGATATAATATGGAAGTGGATGGGCTAAAAAATGTCTTCCCTGCTCCCGTCCTCTCAATCCAGCGCACCTCATTTATTGTATAATTGTAGCAGTTGCCATAGCTACAGTAATATGATGGAAACGCACAGATTTCGCCTGCGCTGGTCGTACTTATCTCATTAAGAGTATCAATGCTGCTGTTTTTGCATTTGGTAGATAACTGATGCCAAATTTAAGAACGACTTTCTAGCCAGAACCTAGCAGTCCCGCGAGCCTGATAAAACCCTTACTCTTTTCTAAATATCCATAGCATTGACAACGTATGCTGACATATTGTCCAGCAAGGACTTGACTACGTGTTGTTTTCATTTTAAGGAGCCATCTTAACACCGCTGGTCGTCGCCTTGAATTGGTGGCTATGGTATTCCTCCTGAGCTTGCTGTCAATATTGGCGCTCACGATTGTAGCGATCGCCAAGTGTCGAAAAGTCCGGATTGACGCCGCAAATTAGTCGTCGTTTCTCAGCTTACGACCCTTCATCGCTCAATGCAACAATGCGCTTCCAGTTGAGCGCGGGGGGTTTGCATACTGATATGAAGAGATTCTGATATGCATTATGGCATGCCAGGCCAAGCAAACTTCCTGTGTGGTCGAACGTACACCCTTTTAATACGATGCATAATCGCCATTTCAACGTATAACACTTGCGGCCGGCTAATGTCAATTAAAAGCACGACTTAATCTTCCACAGCGGCGTTCGGTCTTCGATGGCAGGCTTCCGGACGACTAGATCTACCACTGGAAATGTGTTAAAGTATTTAACATTAACAAACCCTGCTGACCTGTCGGTCTTCCGACTGGGTACTCAGAACACAAAACGTTTACTTTGTGACTTTCAGCTGCAGCAGAAATCCATGAAGGGCAAACAAACGGGTAATTTTGTGCTTCCTCTGTCGATTACGTGGTCATCCTTACGGCCCATATATGTCACCAGTAAATGCAGATATTGCGACCATTAACACCAATGATAATTATTTTATTTAGTTCAATGGAGTTAGATTGCTTTATATACCAACAGAATATACACAGCACTCATTTAATAGACAACTAATGAAATATTCTAGTCCTACATACCATTAAGAGCACATAACATGGACACTACTCAATCAGGTTCCTTATTGGCTAATTTTAACTTTGTCATGTAAACCCACAAAGAATTTCATGTCAAGAGTGAATAACCATTTTATGTGCAAGGCCGCTGAATTGCTAATATATGAAAAGCATGCGATACACAGGCAAAAAAAAATGCGTGTTGATGCTGCCGACAGCTACTACAGCTGTGCCACCGCCCTATATATTGCACCTAATGAGACGCCGCGTCCAGCTACTACCTTTTGTATATTTGAAATTAACAGCTGACGCAGGAACTGTTATGTCGGGCTCCACACACATACTACGTTTCTGAATGATAGGCGCGTGTAGTATACCCCTTAGACAAAACACTAACTCGCAATACATATATATTACAGTTAATTTAGCTTTAGCTGCTATTTGCATGCGTCCTCCCTATTTTGCCATCGGCCTTTCTTCAACATTTGTCCATTTTCGCATAACAACGTACTTAGACAACGAAAACCAGTCACTGACTCGGACAAGTTTGCGCTCTCTAACGCGTACCTTCAAAAGACTCAGTCTACTCTTATGTTGACGCTATGTATTTGTCAGAAAATAGAACGTTTAACATGCCATAACGAGTGCCTTCTTTGGGTGCATTGTAACCAGCGTATCTGCTTTAAAGTAGTTTGCTCTAGATACACATATCCCCCGCCAACGCACCCACTTGTATCGCCCTCTCTCTCATTCTCATTCTCATTCTCTCTCTCTCTCTCTCTCTCTCTCTCTCTCTCTCTCTCTCTCTCTCTCTCTCTCTCTCTCTCTCTCTCCTCTCAACCTATTTTGTCATGAACTTCAATGGTGCCCTACACAAACTTCCACACTTATCACCAAGCCGATGTCAGTAAATAAGGTACATATCTTGCATGAGCGTTATAAGAATGATCTATTAGTATGGTGGAGTGCACATGCGACGGGATTTTAATGTAACATGCAATAATGTAAAGTATAGTTTTAACTACCAAACGGAGAGTGATAGTAGATCGGTTTCCGACAGCAAACATGCCTACAGTTATGTTACAATCTATTTGATACATTTTTTTTGATTACATGCATCACTTCCGAAACAAACATGAGTTCCCAAAACAAAACTTTTAAAGATTTTTATAAAGTTGATTTGCTTCATGCAAAAAGTTTGTTACAATGGATTCGGCAGCCATAGATTATTAAGTGAGCATTATGTCTATTTAAAACCCTAAGCTACACTCGCTGTATGTACTGCCACATGTTATCCACATCAGGGTTAGTATATTGGCGATTATTCTGGACAGTTATTCGAAAAATGGTTGAATTCTAAAAAGTTCATAGTAATATTGCATTATTATGTTAACTTTCATATGCAACAGGAAACAAGGAAATATCGGTTTAGCAAGTAACTGGCCAGGAGGGTACGCATCCGTCTTTATCATAAAGCTCGCATTCGTTTTTATTCGTTGACTTTGTGTTGCCTTATAAATGTGGTTAAAGTGCTTTATATTGACAGTGCGAATTGATGTGGATTCCAAACATAGTTGTACAATGAGCCTCCATGCAACTCTCCAGTTCAATGTTCATATTCCCATAAAGTCATTGGCAGCAACTTATTATTACGAATGCCGGCCGTGCATTCGAAATTTCCATATCATATAATGGGTGTTTTCTCTAGGTCCAATTACCTTATCATCTCATATATTGCTATGTGACATGTTATAAGATTGTCAGCTTTGTGAATGTCTATAAAACAGGTTCTGCTAATCAGCGACCAAATGGTCTAATTCCATTACGATCATTTCATCTGACCACCTAGTTTGGCGCTGCTGTTTGCCAATATCACTAGCTATTAACAACCCTGACATTTACCTTTTTATTACTTCAACATATATCACACATCTATGCGTATGTTATATGTTATGTGTTGAGTCTGTAAGCTGCAAGTCACAACGGAATGTGCTAGGGAGTAGCAATGCCAGAAATATCTAAATTGTTTTCAATCTCGTCCATACATAGTCATATCTTTATCCCCGTTCCCTTTCACTGCCCAGTTTACCAACTTATAATACGTTACATGAACAAAACGTTAAATGATATGGAGAAAAAGGCAATACTTTTATCAAGCGTAAGGAAACTGACCAACACAACATGGAGCGCATCTCAAAGTGAACCTTGGTCTGCCTCGTATTTGCTTGTTGCATAATATATCAATGGGTTTTGCAAAATATATGGCCAGAGAAACGCAAAAGTCGCAATAAGATATTGCTTACAGCCAAAACAGCAAATTCCGGCAACATAACGGTTTTTGCACAAGCTAGTGAAATCGGTGTCTGGCAGTTAGTGTAGCATTTTTAACGACATTATGATATTAAAGTCGATGACGCCCTAAAAATGTGAAATAATATTGCAGCTCCAACTGTGCCATCAAACGAGCTAGAAGGCAGTCTAATATCGATCAAGCTCTTGTTATGGTGTTTTTCATAACAATATAAACTTACAAACGGCGATGTTGTAGCATAACAACGGTAGATATTGCCAGAGCAAGAGGTTCATTATAAATGAATGCGATCTGCAATCGTGGTCAAAATGTAGTGTTCTGATCGTTGAATGAAGCAATCCCAGTGCAAACATGTCGTTACCTGTTTGAGTTCAGTTTGTGTTATACCACAATGCAGCTCACATGGTTGTCAGTTGGCTACACTTATGTCGACATTAGCAGCTTTTGCGGGAACTGTCATGACAGTTAAAGCTTAGCACAAAATTGCTTAGCTATATGCGAGTGTATAAGACCCGTCACATGTGAACCCGTGTCGGTTGGAAAAGGTTCTGGGTGCTGGTGTTTATTTGCATATGCCCCTTGAGCATTGTGAGTGAGGCGCGTCAAGTTTTGACTTCAGTATCACCTTTATCAAGCATTGTCTTATGCATAATGCTTTGGTTGTACAATACAATAATCCATCCAACGAGGGCCTTATCGCAAAACGCTTGAATCCACTATTTGTCCTTTACTGCGTCATCCCTAGATGATTGGTTTATATAGCCGCATATTGGCAGAAAATATGCGATATTATCTATAAACGATCATAAACAATTGGCTGTTGTCGGTGATAAGCGCTCAACGAATAAAACCGTGCAGTTGTTGCTCCTACCTGCATGTTCGAGTTGCTAATATCAACTAATTGACCAGATCCTTTGGCACCATTCGTACAAGAGCTACATTAACTGCCTTCACGAACACAGAATTTACAAAAAATCATGTCTCTGGCTTTTATAGTAATGAGCAGTGCATTCCTAAATTTTCCAAATTGTTATGAGATCAATCGTAAGTAGCCAACTAAAGGCATATCGATAACGGCGCGAAGGATTTGACGATTATGGTTTTACACCAGCCGTAACTACCCAAGGAAATGGACTATTGTTTTCCCCCACTCAATACTGAAGGCACTGTGACGGTTCTTGGACAAGTACATTCATGCATGCAGCTTAAACCAGACAGCATCTAGAATATGTGCTAAAGCTGTAACATTACACGATACTGTGTTATCTAAATCGCAGGAATCGTGTCACGTATATCATTAGAACTGCTTGGCATGCGTCTTAATATCTAAACAAAATTGTAACAGTCTTTGCGATGTGATGCCTTCTACATGGTCACGGAGGAATCTTTCGCGTCGCATCAACAGTAATATATATGTTGCTTTTGAACGTGCGATGCGCTACGAACGAGTAAGGAACCGCAACAGACACTTTATTTGCGACGAAGCAACCAGCACCCTTAATGAAGTCAGCCGTGATCTAACAGTCGGTAAAACAGCTGTCATGTTCTGCTCATCGATTCATATGTCACAACTCACATTTTTGAATGATCCTCAGTCAATAACACGCACAGAGTGAAAGGTCGTCAAACGTCGCAGCGCAGTTTCAAATATACAGTATATCAGTGTATTGAAACATTTTTTTAAATCTCGCAATTGCCGTTCATTCATGTATATTTATTTGTCCGAAGTTGTTAGCTAAATGGGTCATGCAGTAATCTTTTGATCATAGCATTTAAAGAAAACTGTGAATGATGTTAGCCCTAGCGCCGAGCATTTACCATGCATTACCATGCACTTTAATCAATTGCAAATCGTGATCAGCAAAGAACGTCAAGCCACTCCGACAGATATATTTTCTTTTGCATACTTAGGTTACTATGAGCATTGTATTCATTAATCTTGAGAAGCCCTTTAATCGCATCGATAAGCTCTTTGATGTGACATTTAAAGCAAGAAAGGACTGGTTGATAAAAAAGATAGTGATAGTCTTAGAAAGGGTATATTTTTGATTCACATAAGATGTAATGATGTATGCTTGCATTGAACGTTTATCACAAATGACACTTGAGGTTTTTGTAACTCTTTCGCAAGCCCCCAGGCTTGATGGCACTCTCGCACAATCATTCTGCTTTTAAGCAGCTCGTACATTCCATGTCTTTTTACTCAATACACTACATACTGGTTTTCAGCAGCAAACATTCACGAAAAAATCACGATGTTCGTTACTGAATACAAGAAAGCACAAGTAACCACGAAATACACAAAATGCTGGTTCGGGGAAAACCGTCCGTTCGTTCATTTTTCACGAATCCCCCATATCACACTCAAATTCATTCAACACAATTAAATTACGACCAACATTAAAGATACAATGTTAAAAAAAGCTTTTGTCACTCATAACAGAACAAAGGCTGATGGATATTCAAACCAAAGCTACACTGATGACCATTTCATGCGTCGATTCCCGAAATTATGTGAGAAGCTAAAATACATAAAAATTGGAACACCGTTGTGGAGGAACTAGTTTGCTGACAACCCAGAGAATATGTATTAGGTTGATAATATTGTTAAGGTTTTTACCGAAAATATGACCATTTCTGTTAAATATCAGGATGATCATAATGCTGTAAGAGCCAAAACATGTAATTTCGAGCTGCCACTCGTGCAACGTTGTTATTAATAAACTGCTTGTATTTGTATATTTATCGATGTAAGACAGTTGATCTCGTGTTTCAACAATAAATACGACTGTTGGCATCATTTGGTCGAATATTCACGAGACATTACGATATGCTTTGTGCCTAATCGCCAATCATTGCGCACTGTACATTAGAATTGCTACCTCTAAACGCATGCCTACGTACATTACGTTCCAGTATTGACTGCCATATTCATGTTAGAGTGATCTAACAATCCCCAGACATCATATCGACCAGCTATAGGTTTTCATTAGGGGATCCAATTATTTAACAGTATTTGGCAGAGGAACTCTAATATTGGCCAAGTATTCTGACTTGCCCACATCAATACAACACATCATATATTATCGTCGTTCACGATGATCATGCAGTCATTGCACACCCGTCACCTCTTGTTGCTCTCGTATCAACAGGGTGCATATCATTACACATTTCGGTTGGTTTTTTTAGTATTCGCCCAGCAATGTTCAGACAGTATGATACGCTGCAGGCATAATGGCATGGTCGCCCTTAATAATGCAGATTAACATCCATATTATTTTGTGCATTTACAATGGTGCGCTGTGGCTGGCAGTGACGTTCGAATGCCTATGTGGCTCATGTTGAAATAACAATAATATTTAACTCCCTACATATCATCACGATCGTAGTGTTATTGTGATGGCACAGGGACAGCACCGACTGTTATCTCTGGCACTACTTTGCGTTAAACCCCTTACAATGACAACGGTGTATTATATATTACTTACCCCAAAAAAGATGCAAGGTTGTATGTTTGCTGTGAAAAAACATGGCATACATGAGCATAGAACATTACTTGAAGACAGCCGGATGCTCTATTTCAGCTAATATACTGGCTTTCTAACTGCAAAGGCTACATACACAAACCCTTGAAGTTACCTCTATAGAAGGGGGGGGGGATTTATATATTCACAGGTCGTACCAATTCCACCTACAGTAGCAGACGTTGCCATTAACTTAATCAAGTTAAGTCCCGTCGAGTGGCCGTTGTTTGCCATAATGGCTGGGTATGGTAAACCCGATTGGCAATTTCAGATATTGCCAAGCCATCAGAGGAAGATACATCTCGACTAAGCCGTCTTATATTGGTGCAGTAAAGAGGAAATAGTGTGTCTAGGTACTGTCGTGCTCCTTATTACCACCCTGGAACGATGTAATAGCCGTCTAATCACTCAGGTATGTTGTATGTGGGCTCGGGAAATGATAGAAAGTCATGTAAGTGTTACACACCCCTACAACCGCCAATGGTTCTAGTCGAGGCGTAAAACTACTCAGCAAAATTTACCTTGAGGCCACTTCATGAGACTAACAACGGGCAGTCAGTTCCCTTCGAGTCATCATGGCGTTTATTATGTCCTATTTAAATTTTGCAATAGCAGATAAGCAGTATTTCTGTCTGGTCTATGTATGTAGTAGGTAAGAAACCAGACTGTCTATTGCTGAATCCTATTAAGGTATAAAATGAAAGCAAGACCGAACGGGCATGCATAGAAAACAACCGAATGGCGCATGGGTGCCAATTAGCGCGCATTCTGATTGCAGGGTCCATTTGTGCTGCACAAAATCTGAGGAATCAGTAAGATATGTCGGTATCTCTGTCCAAAGTTAATTGAGGTATTTGTGAAGACCTCATTATACAAAAACAAGTAGGTTGCTTGCCGAAGGTAATCGTAGTTAAATGGAAACCCTCTGGCCAAAGCCATTGTATTATACCAACCATCGCGATACACATATCACAATATGCATTTACAATTGGTGCTTCGAATCAAGCACACCGAGGTGGCCCTGCCAGCCGGTTGCATACTACACAAGGTGTAAATAGATATGCTTAATGAAGTCAGGCGATAAGTTCAATCCGCTATACGAACTATATTTTGGCTGCTTATGGCAAAGCTGATATACGTGCTATGGGCATGTGCTGTTATACATTACCTATCACTTGCCACATTATTGATCAACATGAACGGTAAATTGGTGCGATGGTCATTGTGAAGAGTATCTCACGCAAAATATCAGGTAGCCAACAGTCAATGCCGTCAAAAGCTTTCTTTTCATTTGCATTCTCTACATGCAGTGTTACTGTTGAGAAGCCCATTTACTGTTTAGCACGATCGAAAATTCTAAGAATGCAAATAATCTACCTTGCAATATTCACGTTTGGCGCTACTACAAAATTGAGCGATTTAATGACAAAGTGTACGCTTTGATGTCTTCATTCTTGATTGGTAAAGTACAATTATCGCGCACGAATTCAAAAAACACCTGCAGCAGGAAATAGTAGCTTCGCCTCATTTTTTCACCCTTGATCAATGATGATATACCGAATCTATATATCTGGCTATGAACCGTACAATGATGTGTGTTTCTCTTATGATGCCATCGTAGTAACGTCATTGATCGAAAATATGTGATAGTCCAACGCTAACTTGCTTCGCTGTGTTGCCATATTTCACTGAGGCATGATAACATAATGGCACACATACCCGCATCAAATGAATCAGCTACAACGGTTACTGCGCACGACATTCACATATGTTTGATGTGCATGATACTGGGTATTCGGAATGAGAAATAATTCTATCTTTTAACGCACGATTCAGGGGTTTCATGTTAGAATGCTATGGTAATTCATTCAAATAAAGATGCAGGTAATCGCTTTCAGTTGGACTATCTTTGTTTGTTTGCCTTTCTGTGTTGCGCAATGAACGAGGCGTGTGTCCGCATAAATCTCAAAGAACGTTCCTTATATGAGAAGCATGTATTATAATGTAATGAATGCACGATGATAAGCGAATATGAGAGTCTGATTAAGGGTATTATTGAAACATTCCTTCGTGCTCTTTTTTCTACAATTTTATCTTATTTAGTATCAACTAGTTTTATAGTTACTTGTTCTTCAGCTATATGCTTTTTCTAAATCTTATCTATGTAACTGTATATGGTCGCCCGCTGAGAATGAAAATAGCTATATATTAATTAATAAATCCTATGTAAAGCGGGCGCAAAGAAGTCTTTCTCTATACAAAAAGCTTTATGTTTGCTTCTACTTTGCGTACTGCCAAAAGTTTTGCATGACATTCAATCTGAGGTATAACACAGCATTTGTAATCTAGAATAATGTCGCCATCTTTAAGAGTCAGTGCATCGCATAGACGCGGAAGCAAAATAATTGATCATAGTTGGTTGTGCCTAGGACCATAATTGGGCTAGTTAAAGGGTTGAAATGATTGTTTGTGTGGTCAAAATGATGGTCAAAATGCGCAGAATTATTACCCGCCCCCGTCTTGTGAGAATTGATCAGTTTTGTGCTATTCAAGAACATAAACGAACGTGTCTTACCAAATATACAGTTAACCTGATGACACCCGTCATGCTGGAAGCAATAAGTACAGGCATTCTAACTTTCCAATGATGGAAACAAACAGCTGTGGTTGCTAAGTTCCTCGGCTTGCAGCAACGTTGATTGGTCTAAGTTGTGCCATATATAGTCTATGAAACTGGAAGAGCAATTGTATCTTTGCCAATCATAGCAATGTACCGATGCATGCTGCAACAATACTACGTTGTACGTGCAATCAGTCGATATCAGATGGGGCAATTTCGACGTTTGCCAAATAATTAAGAAACATTTGTACACTCTGATGTGTGCAAAACGGGCTAAGCATCAATCAGTTTGTTATTCATATATTAATATGGCTATTTACACCCTAAGCTAGCTACTGCGTGGGGTAGATTCTATTGCTATGCTGGTAATTCAGAAGTTAAAGCACTTGATTGACATCCTTTGTCTTGCCACAAAATCTATACAGCACTTCACATTAGCTGCATTCCCCGCAGTGTGAGGCAGTCAGTAGCCGAAGCCACACATCATAGTAACTAATTGGCCTTTATCTAGATTTGAGGCTCAAACACGTCTGGGTGAATGGATTCCTACGTAACGATTTCACAGCCTATTGGCGGCTTAGAAAACCAGATCATATATGTATATGTGGCTGGAATCAGAGTATTTGTTGTCTGTATGTGATAACATACGATTGAACAAATGTTCTTTGTCTCATCTATTTATCACTTTCTATTGGCAGAATCGTAAGAATTTCTACTCATACTTGTCAATCCGATTCCGAAGATGTAGGCTTGCAACGACGGCGATTAATTGCCCTGAGTACTGTTATTAATATTGTTAGACATACTAATTAAAATAATACAATTATAATAATAACAGCAATACTAGTTATAATCATGCCAAAAAAATTGTTCTAAAATAAACGTTATATAATAGCAATGATGAGCATCCACATAAATTGCTGGAACATGGAAGATGTCATTAGCTCGCTTGATACCAGACTTTTTACCCCAAACATGGCGCTTGTAATTTACCTGTCATGATTTGCAAGGATATATATCTGGCGACAAGTGATGTTTACTCCAGGCAATACAGAAGAATAAACATTTACAAGGCTCGGTTCTATGTTACCTGACCAAGATTTTAAATAGCATCGTGTGGGACTTCAATTCGAGTAGGAAAGACTCACAGCTTCATGTTGGTAAAGGGTTCGAGTCAGGCGGGCACCGACAATCAAGGGTCTCGGTCAATCTCACAATCAGTTTCATCCACTATCATAGCAAGAGAAGAATTGACGTAAAATAAAAATGTACTTTATTTTGACAGCATAGCCAATTGTGATAAATAATCCAGTGTTGGTGTTAGTAATCACTAATGTTAGTAGAGGGGCAAGGCGTAATGCATCCATGGCCACCTTTTTTTGGCATCACATATAGTAATGGCCCTTTTGGGAGCAAAGTCTAATATTTCATCAGCATATTCTAAATCACTGCAGGGGGCTGGATGTGAACTGTTACATTTTGAATTACCATGTTTCGTACAGATACAAGTTGTGGGCATATAAAATGCATCGCGTTCATATTGGACCTTGCGAATAAGCAGACCGTGAGTCACATTTGCCTTTTTCCTAAAAGAATTTGATTTGACCAATATAAATAAACATATTATTGAGCGAACTGAAATGGACGTCAGAACCGCACAACTTGGATTCATCCATTTTATTGAACTCTCTCGAGCTTCGACCGCAGCACTGTTGAGATGAAAACAGATGATACTATTGCTATACTTCTTTCAATACGACCTCACACTCTTCATTTAGCAAATCAATGGCACACCAGTCTAGACTTGTGCAGCATCTTAAATGACCTACACAAACTTGCTCGGCATGATACTTAATTGCATAGTCAAGAGAGCATGTATTAACTGGTCCCCAAAAATATACAATGTAAGCCGAGTAGTTCCTTTGACAAAACTGGAAAAGTTACCTCACCTTTACTGAGCCACAACGATGGTCACTCATTACAAGCGTATATGCTTTAGATGGTAACTTATATTGTGTTCATACACCTACTTACGCGCTTGCTCACTCTCGCACTCTCGCACCCACTCACGCATAAACAAAGCACAAACAAACATACATATACAAATAAGCATGCACATCGGCACATACACACTCATATAAGCTCACACATAAACACACACGTACACACACATATAAACACACACACAGGGCCTCTTCTCGGTAAATGAGCTGACTTGGTAGCGATCATTGATGTTATTATAGCTTCTATTAAACGTCACTCGCCGCTAATGAAATGAACATATGCTCAACAGCAGGTCTTAAGTGCATTAATTTCCTGTTACACCGCGCTTACAGTTGCATTCTATTCTCGTTCTAGTGTTTATTCTCGATAAATTTCATGTACTGCGGCGATCGAATAATATTCTTTCGTTTAAAAATGTAGACATCAAGGTAATTGAAAAGGGGAGCAAATTAAGAGATATTCAAGGCTACTTCGGTATAAGTTGAAAGCATCTGGGATGATGATAACTCGATTTCTGCCGCTAGGTGATGAATGGTACGTAGATTTATATAACCAATGGACATACAGTGGGATGTTGCGGGAAGATAGTTTGCTTTGGAACCGACATTACCATGAGTATGTTGTATGTTCCTATGTTTGCAAATTGTTTTTTATTATACCATGCATCGCTATTTAGTCATTTCATGTTGAGATCAGCACAGCAAACTCCCTCGACGCGCTTGTTACTGATGTACGCATTTCGATTGACCAGTGTCTAGTTGCACTGCTCATATACTACAACATACGACTGCTTTTCCGTCGTTAAGTTAGTGCCGAGTTTACATTTCAGGACAGTCTCCAAATCTATGCCAAGCCTCTTAACTGAGGCTAGTTACACCGATAACATTGACTGTTGCCCTTGAGTGGATACATTTGGCAAAACCATTTTCCATAGATTTATAGATTTAAGAACTCATACGATGATTATTCATTGGCTGCTTACCCCCTACATGGTCCATTGGTATTATGTAACCGTCTTGTACATAACGTCGATAAGTTAGGCAACACTAACTTTACTGCTGCATAGTTCATTATCGGCGTGCTTATACCTCACAGTTATAAGGCAGCCTGTGAAAGCGAATCTATCATACATAGTTCTTCTTTAAAAACTATAGATATCGAAATTTTACCCAAAAGATTGAATCCTTCAGGTAAAGTGATCGCCATGAAAGCAATTTTCCCTGATCGCTAATATACAATATAGAAAGAGAAAACTTCGCCATCAAATTCACTAATTGAAGTTGTAGTTCACAATAGTAATACACCAGTATTTGCTCCAGCAAATGACGCTATCAGCTATAGGCTGACCATTAGAAAAGACAGCGTTTACAGTTTGTGGTGTTAGCAAATGATCGTCTTTTTTGGTAAGACCTGTTTATCATCATTCACAGCATCGTACACATGATAAGGTGTTTGTCATTTAACCACAGCCACAGCCGTGTCAGTGTGATCCATTAATCATCAGGCGTTATAACTGTTCTATGTATTATCAAAAACCACATTTTCCCAACATGGCTTATAAAATGAAGATCCGCATAGCTAACATAGGAAGGAAGCATACACATAAAAACGCATCCTAATACATAGGTTACCGATTTTGTACAGCATGCCGCCATTACCATGTTGATACAGCGGTGCGTATTTGCTTTTCGACTAATGGCTTACTGATCAATTAAATGTAGACAGTCAATGCATATAAAAGTTAGCAAGCATCAAGTGCACATGAACCGTTGAACGTGTAATGTTGCATAAATTGTCCTACTTTAGGCGTAACAATGTAAGTGCTTGATACCATTATTCGGGGAGCTTAAGCCAACATGGTGCAGAAATTAACGTGCAGAACACTTCACCTCTGTGGTCAAACAATGAACACAAAGCATTAAATGATTGGCGTTTATCAAACCCGACAGAATACATTTTAGTTGCTGCAATGTGGTCGCATTAGTACGTAGCGAGAGGTCTAACAATGGCTTGTCAGCATCGCATTCGGTCTTTACTGTTTGCTTAGCGGCTGCTTATAACATTTCTGCTTTTGGAGAACAACAGACAGAATGTATCATATTTACTACTAACCAGAATAAAGATTGTGAATGGATTAAGTTGTTCAACCATAAACTTGCATTGGATTGTAATTTTTAGGGTCGATACGTTCTTGAAGAAATATGTCTTACATAACCCACCTTATATTAAGTTATAAACTGCTTCTTTATGGTGTATCTTAATCGCAATATGTTAGGGTTTGAACAAATGCTGCAAAAATTAACTCGTTGTTTTGATATACCAGCTACAGACCTCCAGTAGTTCAGTAACCTTTTTTCTTCAGCCAATATATTACTATTGTGATGTAGTCACTCCCCGCTTATGACTGCATTCATTTAACCTGAAGCATCTTGCTGGCTTGCTACATTCAATATAAATTTATATTTATGCTGCGCTAATATTCGTGTGTTTTTGGCAATAAAACCATCCTTTATTTATAAGTCATTCAGTCATTCATGAGAGGGTGAATGGACGTGCATGAACGTTTCAAGTACCACGGTTATTATCATATAAAGTCATTAGCCACAACACGTCAATGCCACTTCCGGTACAGACATCCACAGGTTCCTCTGGGTCGTATTATGTCCAGTCACAAATTGCTATGTGACATGTTATTAGATTGTCTGCGTTCTACATAACCACATCGTCTATTCCTTGTTTGGTTATGCAAGCGTAATGCCTGTCAATTAATTAGCTTGTCTGTAGGTACTGCTCATCAGCCACAAAGCGTCATGTTAACTATTCCTGGTTAATGCATACTAGATTGATACATGACGTGTATGACATGAAGGGAGTATAGGACAGCAGACGTAAGGATGGTAATGTAGTCGCTCCCATCGACGAATAATTTATATGCATAACGAACACCCCAATATCCGAGGTTGTATTCAATTAACGTGAAATGAATCTAGGTACGTATGATGACCGCAATATATCCTTACAATACGCCTAAAGATACCGCTGACGAACTATGTGAGATAGAGCTCATGAGTCGGCCCAAAGAGCATGTAGAGTTTGTCTATTCAGATGTTGTAGCTTATACCGGAACAGAAAAAATAGTGTGCTGAGGGGAAATGACCTGTTTTGACGGGCGTTGTATGGGCGTTTCATTGCAGTTGGCAAAGATTGAAATTACGTTGTGGTTATTGTAGGCGTCTTTGAATGGTGACATGATACGAACTTTGGAAATTATGAGTAATGGATTTTATTGTAACATGAATGGGTTCATATAAACCTTCAACTGCCATGAGATCAAGTAATCATCTAAAGGCGTATTGATAACCTCGCACAACTGTTATTGAAGATGGGTTTGCTACAAACATTCCCCTCCCTGAAATGGATAAATCTCCCCAAATCCGATTGAAAACGCACATTTACCCTCACGACCGATAAATATTGAACTGCAACGTTGATTTGATGTCATCGAGTAGTCATTGTCGTAAATCGAGAGGTGCAATCAACCGTGTGCAGAAAAAAACAGCTCGACGAAAGCTGGCTTCTGGGTAGATCTAAACATTATTCGATCTGCATCTGACTTCCAGTCGAGTTGCCTCTTCTGGCTCGGATACATTGGTACGATCGGTCCATCGCGCTATCAATTATTGACGATAAAGCATCTATTATATAGGTGCAGTGAAGAGGAAATAGTGTAGATATATTTGCGCACCGAATGTTACACGCTAATTATCACTCTAGCATGTTGTTATAGCTGTCTAATAACGAAGGTATGTTTTATGTGGGCTCGGTGAGTGGCACAAAGTCATTCGAGTGTAACATTTAACCGCCGCCCATGCTTCTCGTCAAGGCGCAGAACTATCCCTTAGGAAGAATTTTATAAGCCGAATAATGGGCCGGCAGTTTGCATGATGATTTAGCATTTGTACCTAGACACCGCTGACAGAAGAAATACTGCGCGTTTAATTCAATTCACCACAGTTTTGATAATCAAACACTTTGATTCCCATCGTCCTGATCCAGAAAATAGGCTCAAAATAGATCAATGGGTTCATTCTGGTCCAATTAATTGTGAATTCGACTCTCGTAGCGGTGAATAACCTTAGTATTATCTAATTTCATTCGTTAATTTCATACTCGGCTGATTGTAACCTTTTAATTTCAATGTATAGCATCGATTTATGTTATATAAAAACCGAAAACTCTCCAACAGAGAATTACCACCAGGTTACCATATATATATATATATATAGATATATAGATATATATATAGAGAGATAGATATATAGAGAGAGATATAGATATATAGAGAGAGAGAGAGATAGAGAGAGAGAGAGAGATAGATAGAGATCTAGAGATATCTCTCTCTCTCTATATCTCTCTAGAGATCTCTCTATAGATCTATAGAGAGAGATAGAGAGAGAGATCTCTCTCTAGATCTAGATATCTCTCTCTCTCTCTCTATATCTCTATATATATATATATATATATATATATATATATATATATATATATATATGTATATATATATATATATTTATATATATATATAGATAGATATATATACATGTATATATATATATGCATATATATATATAACATATATCTCTATATATATATGTATATATATATGTATATATATATATATATATATATATATCTATATATATATATATATATATATATATATATATATATATATATTTAGAAGAGGATTGTCGTTGTTGCTTAGAATAGCGTTCAGTCTATGCAAGGTTTGCCGATAACACTTTCAGGTTTAATAGGACTGTGTATGCTATCTCCCGCCATGAATGTCCAGTTTCAAGTGACAAGACTGCACAGGCACTTGTCTGCCAATTAAAAACAATAAACAGGCGTGTGGCATATCAACCGCAGGAAAGAATAAAAGCAGGCGGGCATTCTCAGTTGTTTCGTCTGCCTCATCCTTATTAATTGGTTTGTTTGTTTACCAGCACAATACTGGTAGAAGCATGTATAGACTAAAGGCACGCTATTCAAGGGGGCTCCGGCAAATTTAATAATAAGATAATGCAATGTCTTAATCGTTCAACTGCCTAAGCATTTGCCAGGCGGTGGTGTGCAGTTGTTGACTAAATATACATTTCAGACAAGAAAACAACTACAGTAGCAGTGCAGACCTTTCTATTGTTCATTGCAAGGTATTGATAAATGCCGGACAATCATACCATCCCGTAGTTATGACCAGATCATTACACATGAGACGGCCGTAGTTTATCATTATAAAATCGACCGCATATCTTAGTAAACGGAACTTGAGCTGAAAAGAAAGGATTGCTTCGTTTTAAGTATTGCCCACGTGATAGTTGGGCGCTATGTCACTAACTGACACTATATTCCGAAGATATGTTCAACAATATTATAAGCAAAAATATAGATATATATATATATATATATATAGATATATATATATATATATATATATATATATATATATATAGATATATATATATATATATACATAGATATATATATATATATATATATATTTATATACATATATATACGTAGGATGTATATATACATACACATATATATATACATATATATGTACATATGTAAATTTATATATTTATTTACATATATATAAATATATATACATACATCCCTATATATATAAATATTTATATATAGATATATAAATATTTATATATATATATAGATGTATATATATTTATGTATATATATATATATAAATATATATATATATTTATATATGTACATATATGTATGTATATATATATATATGTATGTATATATCTTATACAGATATGTATATATATGTGTATATATATATATATGTATATACATATATAATTATACATATACATAATGTATACATATATATACATATATATGTATAAATATATATATATATATATATATAGATATATATATGTAAAGATATATATATATATATATCCTATATATACATATGTATATATATATTTATATATATATATAATCATCATATATATATACAAATATATATATATATATATATATATATATATGTATGTATATATATATATATATATATATATGGTATATATGTGTGTTTATGTATATACATATATATACATAACTTGCAATATATATATATATATTTATATATATATATATATATATATACAATTCAGATATGATTATTATACCACGGGCCAATAATAAGGCGCTCGGGTACTCATAGAACCATTTCGTAAATACCATTGCAAATCGCTTTGGGGCAGTTAGAACAGCTTTAACATGCTAAATAAGGAGCCGATAATTGGCTTATTCTTACTCACTAACTAGATGGTCAGACCTGGCACACCCGCGCAAATGATAGGGCCTCGGCAGTGGTTCACTTCAGCTTAGCTCAAGCCGAATAATAGCCACAAATCAGGTATATTCTCAGTATGGCGACCTCATCTCATAACCCGTTATCCATGGGAGCATACAGCCGCCGCTGTTGGGATCCGCCACTTGCTGCGACATTGATCGAAATATGAAGTACACATGTGTGGAAAGTATAATTGGGGCCATTTGCTATGTTTTCCTGAACACAACCAAAAACATATTTAATATTTTCCATTCGCAGCTAGCTCTGCACCATGTTTACTCGATAAGTCTGGAATTCCTACATGTGACAGAAGCAGCGGCATACTCGATGCCATGGATTATGATATTAATATGCTATATTCTCGTTACAATGGCCGTACTGGCGCTTACACACCTCGCTCTTACCTCACGGTCCTTAGCCTCGAATAAAGTTTATCGAAATGCAGTCTGCTTTATTCAGTGCACACATGTGATGTTCGTAATCGATGTTACTTTAGCTGCTTCTTTGCGAAGAATATAAGGCTATTATGTGGAGATTATCGGTGTAATTAGCGCACAGATGAAGACTTTAAAACAGCAGCATCTATAAAAAAAATGGCTAAATGAGTAGAGGATTGGTTAAAATCAATTAAATCAGTTTATGAACGATTGGGCAATGTGATATTGCTTCAAACAATTTTTTCGCTCGATAAGAAATATTTGAATTTTATAAGAACGTTATCGATATCATGCCTGATTCAATGGCGCTACCTCTGTTTAACGGCACCTATATTTATTTGTAATACAGTCATCAAATTGTGCTTTGTGAATTGGTGCAGAACGTGATGATGCATAAATCTGGCGATAATGTGTTTTCAGCAGCCTATAGTTGCTCGGATATATATATATATATATATATATATATATATATATATATATATATATATATATATAGATATATATATTATATATATGAGAGAGATATATATATATAATATATATATATATATATATATATATATAGTATATATATATATATATATATATATATATATATATATATATTTATTCATATATTTACACACACATATATATATGTATAACATATATATATATATAAATATATATATATATATGTATATATATATATATATAATATATATATATATATATATATATATATAGATAGTATATATAATATTTATATAATATATGTATATATTATATATGTATATATATATAAATATAATCTATCTATAAATATATATATATATATATACATATATGTTTCTATATCTATATCAGTATATACTTATATAATAATGAATATATATATATATCAAAATATGTATAAATATATATGTATGTATAAATATATATATATATATATATATATATATATATATATATATATATATATATATATATATCTATATATATATATATATATATATATATTAGTGTGTGTATGTATTTGTGTGTGTGTGTATCACGTTCCGTGTCTCAACAAACATGTGACCTTTTGGCATACATAGCAATGCGACTTGTCCGTGAATCTCCCGAATTCCAATCAACTAAATATTACGCCAAATTCTTTATAGCGGCGATTCAATTGCTGGATGGACAAGTTCATCGTTTTAGAGTGCAGTTGC
Organism: Urechis unicinctus; assembly: GCA_034190875.2. Taxonomy (NCBI): domain Eukaryota; kingdom Metazoa; phylum Annelida; class Polychaeta; order Xenopneusta; family Urechidae; genus Urechis; species Urechis unicinctus. The sequence goes on along the minus strand of CM067353.1, from coordinate 24,185,495 downwards.
CAGCGGGGAAGCGAACGACAGGTGGAAGTCTCTTAATTTATAAAATTGGTCGTAAGAACCTCCATTAGACTAGCATGTCTATTGAGGACCATGACCATAAGCTTGCTATAAGATTGAGGAGCTATTGTAATTTTCTTGATGTGATAATGCATTAGCAACCTCTATAAGTTGAGTGTTCGCCACAATATTCCGGGATGCCATATAAATGATAAGGATTGAATCCATCAAAAGGGTATACCGAGTCAGAGCTCGCATTTCTGAAGCTAGAGAATATTCGGCGCACGCTGCAGTTTGCCGCATTAAACAGATAGAAAGCCTCGAGTCAAGACTGGCGACCGGAGGCAAAATAGTTAGCATTATAACATCTAGATATATTTTGCCATACAACACACTTGCTTTAGAGCAATTGAGTAACCCTAAACGCACCCGAACGTACATGGATTTTGAAAGTCAACTCGAAATTACATAATGAACTACTTAATAAACTAGCAAACCTACTTCACTAACATACGCAGTCCACGTGGTGGAATACAAAGTTCATATCGACCTTATTTAAATGGGAAGATTTTCTGCGAATTTGTACGTGTGTGGTTGCGCGGGTGGACGTGTATTAGGCTCTAAGTTTGCCTCCGTGCTTCCGGATATGTATGTGTATCGATGTGTTTCTGTGTATATGTGTAACTATGTATCCGTGCGTGATAAGGTGTGTGTGTGTGAGCGCGTGCTTGTGTGTATGTGTGTATGTGTGTGTAAGTGTGTGTGTGTGTATTTTTGCGTTGAGGGTATAAGTATTGGCGGTGTATACGTGTCAGTTTGTGGAATTGTGGACATCTTACTTCGAGGCGACTAAGAGGGGGGCATGGTTTTCAAATTGTGGGCTGGATATGGCGATACTAAGTTATTGAACGATTAACTGCTCGACAGTTACATCACTAACGTCAAACACTCAAGGAATTACTGATGTTATCCCCAATAGTCTTGTAAATAGTATTACTTCCGAAGCAAGCATATGTCAAATTTTGATTAAATTGTCTTGTTAAATGTAAGTAAATGCATAGCTTCGAAATGTTGCAAGTGTATTTATCAACATGTTTCTGCTTCATCGTTATCTGTGATAACATTTCGCTCTGCGCATATATATTTTTGCAGACAGAAGAATAAACCATAGGTTATGTTCAATATAACACATAGAGGCAATTTACAAACCTCATTCCGTATGCTCCCGGCAGAAGAGGTGTATTATAATCCGGTCATAATACATCATAAGCCCAATTAAAAACTCAAATGAATGAAACTCTGAAAATGTCTGCTAATACAATGTACGCGTACCACATGCATTGTGATATATTATGTAGGCGGAAGTATCATAATATCCGTCGGTGGTATACTAATGATAGGCCTCAAGCTCGTTAATTGTTCTCAATACCTCCTGGTATAATTACTAAGCCTCTCACGTAAAATCACTGCTTATTTGGTCCCGATGTTTATCTGGTGATTCATTAAGCGTAGGTATCGCTGCCAAGAACGGCAGCTCTCCTCCTGATTAGTTTGAGTGCTTCTCCAATAGAAGACATCATGACTGACTCAAGTTTAAATGATTGAACCAATAGTTATAATGTATTCGACATCCTCCATGATACTCCATTACTCAGCGCTAGACAGTGAAACCTGCTTTGACTGTTGTGTGGTCGACTATTCCGTAACTGTTTTTCTCTGTGTGTATGTCATATCACGCGCACACATATACCGTCTGTGTCACGTTATCAACTGTGTCAATGTGGCCATTCGGTTTCCTCCGTTGATGATTATCTAGCGTAGCGTATGTATATTGTTGTTAGATGTTCTTCATTCGCCACCCGAGATCGCCAATAATTGATAACTGATAGGGTTATTTATTCAAATGACTCTCATGCTTAGATAATCAGTAGCTTGTTGCTGACGTTAATTCGCTTAAAGCGTGGTTGGCATTAATTGCCTTTGTATTAGCTGTTATAACGGGTACGTTGACCAGTGGTGTGGCTATGGAACGGCGAGTTGGTACCGGAATACTCATTGCTCGAAGTACAATAACTGTGATCATAAATGTTTGTTAAATATTTTTACCTAATAAAAGCAGCTACGATGTTTCTATTCATTGGTTTGATGAATCAATGATTGTCAAGGAGCCAATGGATCCCACTTGCAAATGCAGACCACATTACAGCATTATTCTCCTCCCATTTATGTTCAAACTGCACTTCTGGGGTTAATTTGGGTCGGTTGTGACATGCGATGACCCATTGCCCCACAGGTCTATCCAAGAATTCACACGAGGAATGATACTGGAGGGAATGTGATATGGGTCTCGACATGGGGATGATTTACTTTCCTTCTGATATTTTATTAATGAATTCTCTCTTCTTATATTGAATAAAGATGAAAGCCATATGAAGGAGTATGATGGATATTCACTGGTAAATGTAAGGTTGTACTATAGCCTGTATTTCTCCAAGCATATTTGCTGTATCCATGATTATTTGTTAAGATGTATCAACTGGCTAAAAGCATCTGCTCGGCTTTCGTGTGCTAAATGTCTTTAATATGAAAATACTCACCTTAGTTTGCCGTGAAATGTGGAATAGGATTACTGTTGTCAGTGAAAGGTGGAAAAGGAATAATGCAGGCAATTGGGATGGTGATAACTGTGAGATGTTGTGAAATAACCGCGGTAATGCTTAGACGTTCATATATATGCATTTAGAGAAATGGACCTATGAATAAGAAAACAGCTTTGAAGATGGCTGACATAATGAATAGAAAAGTTCTAAACTTTGATTGACTATCGAGTAAATACAAGCCCTCTTGGCGAGTTAAATATTGCCCAAACACAAACCGATATTCTGTCGACATATAATTTTGATACTACGCAAAATGGGGCGTTTTATGCGGTACGGATAGGTAAAAATGTTGCATCACCCACGAACTCAATGAAATAATCCAATACCTCACGCGATGTATCATCATCGTCTATTAACCACTTCTGACTCAGAACGCTGTTGTTGACCCTGGAATGCGTCCTATTAACTTACAAAGTGTAGTGACATTAATACAGCTGCAACATCGTTCGACAACTATCATCCAGCCAATCCGAGTCAGTTTATACGGCGCCAGGCTAGAATCATATCACCCTACCTCGATTACTAGCCTTCTGGGTAGTCGAATTAGGGTGATAGTAGCCAATGACATTACATAACATCATGTGAAATGATCTAGATATACGGCAGGCCACAATGGTAAACTTCATTCCCTGTGTGCGATGCAATCTGGTGGTATAAAATTAACAAAGCTTAAACAATTTTTCGGGTCCATCTGTTAGATATCAGAGTGGTGGCAATATTTTTGTAATAAAAGCAGCGATGATAGCTTTGTGTGCTAAGAACGTGTTGACAAACTCGATGCAGTTATTCCCCCAAGCTGCAGAGAGTTCATATCGTGTTTCGTCAACATGCGCTCCTTGGGTAAGCATATGGCTGAACAAGGTAAAAAGTGTTTGGATATGTGTAGGTTATGACTTAAGACCGCTACATTATAACACATGGTTCTACTCCACAGGGGGGAGCCTGGCCTAAGCCGTCAATCATAACATAGGCATCAAAAAAAAGTCAAATTGTGTTATAACATACTCCTTACTGTGGTATGAACTACAGAACGTGAAAGTATTGATCAACCTAGACACTTGTTAAGAGGTTCTTTGGCAGATATATCTTTGAAATGTGAGCCGTTACTTGTCACTCGCTTATAGTGGCCTAATAGCTGACATCAAGGCGTATCGATGAGATAGCACGAAGTAGCATGGATGCTATGTATGTCATGTGCCCGGCGCTTCCATATAACATATGTAGCGTTTCCCCTGCAATAAATTGAATAACATCTAATCATGAATTGTTATGTGATGAATTACTAAATATCATTGTGTCTCCCCTCGTTAAAGTTATGTCAACTTCAGCGTTCTATTATCACTGCCGTCGTTGAGCAGGTGTGGTGCATCAATCGCTTAACGTCATATCAACAAGCCATTCCCCTCTGATGTTAACAAAACGTTCAAGTAAACGTAGAATATATATCAAATTATCGTGATTATGACGTATCTCATGCCTTCCAACTATGACAACGTGCTATCGTGATTGTGACGTATCTCATGTCTACTCATTATGACAACGTGCCATCGTGATTATGACGTACCCATCACATCATAACACAGCATGTACTAATACCACTTCGTTGTTAATAACTTTGAGATGAAAGCATTTTCATACATTACTGAACATTTGTGGGCAATGCATTCCATGAGGAAGACTTATGAATAAGAATTGACGTAAAATACACGCACACAGTTTGTATTGATAGCGGCATTATTTAAGCGTGTTAACTTGTCTCTACTTAACTTGACTACCAAATCGATGCCTGCTCTCTAAGATGGAACAATATTGACCCAAAACATGATGCGTTTCTGTCGACATATCATATTGGTTCTGCCGTGTAAGGCGCATTAAATCCATTGCTGACCTATGTTGCTTAGGGGAAAAAATTCGCCTCAGTCACTCTGTCAATAATCCATGAGCACCCACTTAATTGCCAATTGACAGCTTCTGAAGTGTTTACCCTTTGCATAATATTGTCTCCAAGCATTAAGTTAAATGCCACTATTAAAGTTGTCACGTCATTCGACAACTACCACCCAGCCAATACGAATAAGCATATAATGTTGTCTTCTGAATAATGTTCCAGCAATACAGTTGTTGATCATTTGAGTAACCGTGACCTAATAGCAACCAAAGATGAGGATAATCGAAGTAGGGAAATATTATCTACCGACATAACATAAAATGGTGTATAATGAGGTTAACATTCGGTATTGGTCAACCATCAAAATTTATGGTTGCCTCATTATTGTGACCAAGGTGCATCGTTAAGATGCACGTCTTGTGTCCAGAGCTTCCATATTACATAATTAATGTTTTCCCAGCAATAACTAAAGTAATATATGATGTTAGTTATTATTTTGGTATATTACAAAATATCCTTGTGTTTTATACACTGCATACCCCTTTTGATAGCGTCCATGAAAGGTCCGTCATTCTCAGCTTTCTCGTATTCATGTCGATGTGATCCATCAATCACCAAGCGGCATATCATATCATTCCCTTTTCATATTAACATAACGTTAAAGTAATCTTACATTCTGGGAGACTCGAATATAGCGCGAAAGTATTCTCTTGCCTTACACCTTACCCGTGCCTACTATACAAGGATCGATCATGATCATGAAACTGCTGCTGATCTCGACTGGCTGAATGCAATAAGGCCCGCTAGGTGGCGCGTGTAGTTGATAGTTTTGGGTAAGGCAGATATATCAACTTGCACGGGAATTGCCATGTCAGAAAAATCAAACGTATTGCCTTGCTGGATAATTGGCAGGTGTATCAGAACCTTCGCATGGAAAACCATGTTTTCATAATGTGTTAACGAGGCAATACAGTCAAGATAAGGTTACCGGTGTCAATTTACATTCCCACTTAATCTTTGATGCATCTGAGGCTTTGCTTACGTGGGGTGTATGGGATTATACGTGGAGAAGTGATTCTATTAAGGTCAGCCTGAAAATAGCTAAACTAGCTGCTCACAAAGTTTTCGTACCACATTGACAACCAGGGTGCATCATTTATCCCAGAACTTTTAAATGACTCTTCCCTACATCAAATTAGCTAAACTCCGATCACTAATTGTGGCGTAATGTGTTTCTAAATGTTCCTCTTGTCTGCACTCTTTATTGTCATACCTGTGGTCATCAGGCTTGCTTTAATTTATGATCCGCAACAACAACCTCCAGCCGTCACAGTCGTATTAATTTATGTGGGGTCCATCCATTGCTAAGCGTCCGTTCGATCCATTCCTTTCATTTAATAACAAGGCTATGAAGTAAGCTTTTAGTAAATCTTAACAGACTCATAGACGTACCTACCACAACAATCCGATTGGCAGAGCATATCGGCGTTTTAGCGCTGAGTAAACACCACCAGATGTTGTTACTGATTACAGCTTGATATTTCTGAATAAGCACATATCATATACTGAAAGATTCGCGAGTGTATCAGATCATATAAAACAGGATCCTCTTGCCTGTATTACCCTTACTACTAATCAGCCAAAGTTGCTTTAACCTGTTCTTTCAACGTTTCGTCTCATAAAATCAAGAACAGGCATACAAACACCGCTACGTCATTCCACCATTACCATTCGACCAACATTTGTGAGTCAATTTAACGCCTGGTGTTCATGATTGATGCTCAATAAAAATTAATGGCTCAGCCTCATTAGAGTATTAGCATTATCAGAATGAATAAGTATGAGAAATATGGTCACGTCTGTTATCATAACAGGTGGTAGGAAGATAGTAATTTGATTTAAAACTACCGTCATAGATTGTAATACGCGAAATGATCTCGCTAAAGTTACTCTCACTTTTGAAAGGCTGTTGTTTCAGCAACATGGTTCCCTTGGGTAGGCATACTGCCAATAATTGGAAACTCGGTGCCATTCTTAAAGGTAACATAATATAATACCCTTTGTGGCTATATGCATCGGATATCGAATATGAATATTGATATATCCAAGCAGCTCGAATGAAGGTATGTTTGCGAATCTCACTTAGAAATTGATAGTTTCGAAAAGTAACCTTTCGATTTATATAGCAGCTTCACGAATTCAGCCTGCATGACACACTGCTAACATATTGAATTGAAATATTCCTCACACTTCTTAGCTGGTGTTTTATCATCTGGACCCCAAGGCGCATCTTGTGACCGTCCACTATGACCAGATGCAATCAACTGTTGTGGTGTTGTAATGTATTATTGAACAGATAAAACCAGACATCGCTGATTCCGACCTCTGTTGGCATCATGCTTTTATTGACTGCGATGCAGCCCCCCGGGTGGCGCATGTAGCTTATGCAACGTCTGAAAACAGCTTCGTCTAAAGGAGCACACGTACTACCTTGCTAAATGATAGGCGCAAATATAAGACCCTTTTCCTATAAAACCCTGTTGTCATGCAAAGGTACAACTTATCATTTAGTATCTAGAGGCCAGTGCCAACTCACATTCCCACTGGTACTTTTATGTATCTGGGGCACTTTGCGCGTAACTTGTTAAATATTGTCTTGCCCAATTCCACATAGCTTATCATACCGTGAACTACGACATATCACCAACCAGGTTCACCGCCTCACTTATAATTTTGTCACTAGATCGAGATACTGCTTAATTTCATGCGACTCGCAGATAGAACATTTCGGAATAAAGGATTACGGCACAGTCCCACCCACCCGCTTTCATTGAGCAGAGCATGTCGGCCACTTATCGTTGAGTCAACTCTCCCAGCTGTCGTTCCTGCTCTCTGTTGGTGTTACTCCACTGGAAACTGGAATGCAGCCCACTAAGTAGCGTTGGTTGAAATCAGCTTTCGTAACGCTGGAGACAGCAGAAAATATCCCACTCTGGTATATCATATGCGCATACATCAGGTCATTCGCTCGAAAACCGGATCGCCATGCTTGTGCTATCCTCATTACCTACTAGCCAACGTTGCTCTAATACTTCAGCATTAACAGAGTAGAATTTTACAACGGATAAATGCCGCCCTACTAGTAAGTGTCAGCATCTTTGGTTCAGTTTAGTAGAAAGGTGGCAAAAAGATAGCAATGACTTGGTGCACTCGTCATAGCTACTCCCACTGTTAGGAAGCAGTTGGATTCGTATTTCGGAAACAAGGTCTTCTGGGCTAAGATTACGGCTGAGCAATGATAACAATATTTGGAAACTCGATGGCATACTGAAACAGAATATAAAAGCACAACCCTTTTCGCCTATATGCATCAGACAAGCGCATACATATATTGATCTACCAAATACCCAGCTCAGCGGTGCTTATGCGGATCTTCTTTATATACTGATATGATATGTTATTTGTCTTTGTCAGTATGTCATCTAAAAAGTGGGATGTGAAGGCATTATAATGACTGCAAATTGATGTTGTTTTCGCACATAATTGTACTGTCGTTATCCTAAGGACATTTCCAGTGCCACCGTCATTAGCGGCATCACGTTACAAAGAACAATCGGACAAGCGTCCCAAAGCTTCTTTATTGCAATTTGTCTTTCAATCAAAACGCACTGAATCGGGTCTTACTTTGAAACGTGATGTTTTGCTATATTGTCGGCTTTGTATATTTGCACACCAGATATAACACGCAGTATGGTGTAGGGGTAATAGTTGATTGGCGTTACTTACGTATTAACGGCTGAGTGGCTCGTCAATTATCAGACATGATACTCGATTCATACAAGCAAAACCTCTAAATCCCTCTAGGGTACAGGACGCGTTACATAGAGAATACGCTCTAAAGAATGAAATTTTTTAAATGGCTTGAAACTCAAATGCAGTGTTGCCTATTGGCTGAACATGTCGACATATTTTCATCAAAATTAGTAAAAGAATCTCATACCATTTTACGATCAATTCCAAAATTCAGGTCGTCGACTTGAAATGGTCGCTTCACATAGCCTAGAGATAATGCAGTCAGCTTTTTAGCATCTCTGGCTGCGATAAGGCTCACGAGGTAAACGAGCCAAGCTGATAGTAGGTTATATTTGCTTGGCGGGCACGAATGACACAGTCAGACATCGGTAAAACACTAGACAAATACTAAGTCAAACTAAAAACGTCTGCAATTGATAGATAAAAGAAGTAACTGTGAAGTTGAGAGCTGCTGTCGACACGTATATGTGCCAGTTTACAATTATTGCTACTCCTATACGTATAACAGGGACATCTATGTGTATACTAAGGCGATGTATCTTGAAAACGCGGCATTATTTAAATGGCTATAAACCTGATTCTAGCTATAGTACTTCTGATTGGTAGCATCTTTGCTCCCTGTCCAATTTCCTACCTACTTCATCTACATTGAAATAACCAACGATAAATGCAGCTAAAGTTCCCGATGTCAACGGAACAAGCTGCTTGCTACACAAGCTATGTGAATATTATGTTAAACGGTATCAAGCAAATGCATTTAAAGCCCGTTTGGTATCAGCCCCAGATGACCAGTGTTATGAAGCCTTCCGTGGAGCAATCTTCTCTATAACATTTAAATTGGTGTTTATAAACAACCGGCTTCTGCAAATAAGTAAGACGAAGGTCGCAACAAGATAGTTGTGTGCATTCCATAGTCATTTGTGACGGGCGTTGGCTCCCTGTTTCAACAACAAGGGGTTTAAGGGTATACATTTTGCCGAGCATTTATGCAAATATATGAAAGGCTTGATGCTTCAAAATATCCCATAATATGTGCCAGAAAAGAGATGAAATCATTGATCTAACCAAACGCAGAACAATTGGGCGTCGTCATTTGCCATTGGCAGTGTGAAGTCTGTTACATAGAAACATCTTTAAGATAGCGCCAAATAGCATGCATTCCATGTGAAGATGTGCAATCTCAAGAGGATTGTCTGGGCCGGCATAGTGCGCCGTTCACCCATATAACAGCACGCAAACCAGCAAGATGTGTAACTTAATATCAGGTCTGGATTAACCTACGTAATACGCGCTGGATTACAGAATGCCCGTCGATCTAAGCTTCGTCTTCTCAGTGGTGTTAACTGTGATATGTTATACGATTTCTAAAGTTTGGCTCTCTCATGGATTAAATCACAACACGTGTGCTCATTTAATTTCGGCATATATAACTTACAAATCAAAAATCGTTATTGAGCATATGCTGGAAAATGAATATATCTCGAAAAGTGCTCGTTTGGATCATATGACAGCTTTGACAACCAGCCTGTATGACACATTGCTAAGATAACGAATTGAAATATTCTTCCGCATGTTAGCTTGTTCATTGTGACGTGACTAAGGAATAAGAGCTAGTTCTATTCTGTAAGCAGAATAGTGACCGACAGTATGCTGATGTTTGGTCGACATATCATTCAGGTACTGCCACAGAACTTGCGTTTAATTCAGTACTGACCAATGTAACTGAGTAACAAAAGCCTCACCTTAACCACCACTCGATTCTATGAACAATGCATCATCGTTGTGAAGTAACCACTGCTGAAGCGAAATTCAAATGTTAAACGCTTAGCGTCAGAATCCATTTCTTCTTTATATTAACATAGCTATTATGATTGACGTAAGTGTAAAAAACCTAGCACATGGAACATTTCGTAATAAATATGACGCAACAGTTTGACCCGCAGGCTTAAGTGCTCATTGATAGAGACTGTCGGCCATTGGTCATTGAGTCTACGCCCCCTGATGTTGATATTGCCCTTTGTTTGCGTTTCACTATTAGCAACTAAAATGCAGCCCGCTGGGTTGCGCGGGTCGCAGTAAGCTTCTATAAAGCTTGTTGTTGCAAAAGAAAACATTTTGACTTAGCTGAATGATATTCACGTGTGAAAGATAATGAACAAATAATACTTCAGCATGATAATAATAAATTTGAGCTTTTTTGGCAATGTATGTTTAGACAAAATGGTCGCAAAAAACGTAGTTATATTAGTTACAGAATATATGGCCGATTGCAATACGAGGAATGATTTGGCGCACAAGCTATAGCCACTCCAACTGTGCAGAGGCAGTAGGACTCGTATTTCTGTAACATTGTGTCTTAGGGTAGGCCATCTGCTGAACATTGCAAACAATATCTGGTGCAATATTGAAAGGTAACGTAATAATGTAGCGCGCCCTTTGCGGCTATATGCATCAGACAGATTATGTTAATATTGATCTAACCAGGTCTGCCGTCATATAAACATATCATCAGCCTCTCCACGTGAATAAGAACAATCGGACAAACGTCAATATCTTCTATATGACAATTTGGTCTGTCAATCAAGACCCATTGCCCTGAATTCGGTCACATTTGCATGCGTGATGTTGTCTATATTCGCTGCATTGTACATTTACGTACATGATACAACGTGTTTTATTTCATAGGGTTATGGCCGGCGATTGATTGACGTCATTAACGTTTTCATACAAGTGCGTATATGAAACGTAACTCACTCAATAATGGCTTTGTAGTAGTTCAATGTGGCGTACAATTCCTATCCAAATCGACAAAATGCCACTTATCGCAAGATGGTCTCGATGTACTGCTGGTTGCGATAAAGCGAAAAAGTACCGTTTGTGCATTTTTAAACGGGGATGGTTTACAAACGACTTTAGCTAAGACAAGTGCTGACATATTGGATTGAAACATTCTTCACGCTTGTTTGTTCCTTGTTGACGTAACAAGCGATTCGATGGCAGTCCTCTTCGGTAAGCTTGGTATATACTACTATGTACTAACACGTAACGTGCGTTTTATACAGTATTGACCCTTGTCTCTGAGGGATCAAACTATCGCCTTAACCACCCGCTACATAACATAAACAATACATCTTCATTGTGAAATTACCACTTTTGAAGTAAAATTCTGTTAAGCTTGGCTTGCATCTGTTTGTTTTAGGAAGTTTAATGACAATCATACATCATTCCACGAATTTCATTAGCCTATGCATGTCAGATAATACGGCACAAAGCTAGCATAACGTTGTCTTCTACAAAATATTTTGGAAATGCTACGGTTCATTGGTATAACAATTGTGAGAGAGTTTGGGGGGGTTATCAGCGCAGAACACATTACATAAATTGATGTAGAACAATGTGGACCGTCTGTATAGGGCATTTATTTAATCTACCTCACTTTTAAAGCAATTAGGGAAGCAAACGGGAGCAATGTATTAACACACTTGCTGCAGTTATTCCCTGCCGTTGATATCGGGTTTTTCGTACAACATCCTGGGATCAGAACATGGCAGACCTTTGCTGCTATGTGAGAAAATTCTAGGCGTCTTGGAAATAACGTCTTACACAAACCCCTGGCTGTAAAGGGTTCTAAGGACCACCAGAACATATTGATCTTAGCATTTGCTGGGAGCCTCTCAAGCAGATCGGATTTAGAAATATGTGCCGTAACATGTCATTCGCGGTTCCCTGCGGCACATTAGTTAACGTTTAATGTCATATCGTTGCGTAATGGTTCCTTGAATTATCTTGTCGTCTGCATCAATGAATTGCTCGATTGTCTCTATACACAGCTTCCGGCAATTACTGCGGCATTCCTGTAGATGTGATCCATCATTCTCTAAGTATCCTGTCAGTCCATTTCATTTTTATAGCAACTAAAACGTTACCCAAGCTAACCGCATAATATAGGAGGTTTATTAGAGACTAGCATTAACAGCACACGGTACAGAATAACGACATACTCCTACAGTCTGCTAGAAGTCTGACATGTACGTACATAGCCTGGTGCACTGGTAACGTACACCTGTGTTTTATCTTTGAGACCACGAGGCATGTCTCACAAACGTTACAATCCGGAGGCGTTATGTTACTGTTGACAGCAATGCAGCCCACAGGCGGCGTGTGTTGCTGCTTGCTTATGTAAAGTGTGAGAAGTGCCATGTCAGAACAATTAACATATTACCTTTGTGACTGATTCGCCAGTGTATCAGACCCTTTACATGGAGTACCATGTCGTCATACAAAGGTATGACTTGCAATGTGGTATATGGCTGCCAGTGTCAATTTACAGAACCAATAGAACCAGGTGAACGCATCACTTTTCATTGTTAGCCCTCGCTACAGATTCTGCAGTCAGCTATAATTGAAGCTCTGTAACTTGTCACGGTATGATGGTAGCCTTATTATTGTGACAAGGGTGCATAATAAAGATAGAATGGAATTAATGCAGGAGACTCGCGTCGGCTAACATTTGATCGCAAATTGTTGCATGATGTATCACTGAATTATCTCTTGTCTGTAATATTTTACCGGAACTATAATTCGCTGGATTGCTTAAGTTTATCTTCTGATCATCTCGGCCTCCTGCAACCACTGGATCATTCATGTAGATGCAAGCCATCAATCATAAGCGGTAGATCAATCCATTTTTTCCAGATTAACATAGCTATTACATAAGATTGAAGTCAATGTTATATAACTGGCAGATAGAACTTTTCTGTCACAAAGGATGGCGCCACAGTCCCGCCCAACGGCGGAAATTCTTTCCGGTACCAACAAAACCTATTTCATTGACAGAACATGCTGGCTTTTTATCGTTGAGTCGTCACAACTAGATGTTGTTATTGCCCTCTGCTGGCGTAACACAGTAAGTGCAATGTAGCCCACGTAGTAGCGCGGGATGCGGTAAGCATTTATGAAGCGTGTCGTTTCCGACAATGAAAATACCCCACTTTGCTAAATGATAGGCACGTATATCAGATCATTAACATGTACAGCCGGATCGCCATAATTGTGCTATCCTCAATACCAATTAGCCAAAGTTGCTTTACCTGCTCTATTGACGCTTTGTCTCGTAGATTAAAACAATGCGTGGCGCCTGATGTGTATGATTTATGTTCAAGAAAGAAATACTTCAGACACAGAAGAATAGTCGCATTATTGGATTGATTATTGTCCTTGTAGTATGTGTGAGCAAAGTAGGTTATGTCGATTTTGATAAAAGATCGCAACACCATCGGCGCTCAAGTTTTAACTACTCTCACTGTTGCAAGGCATTCGGTTTCGTGTTCCTGCAACATGGCCCCCTGGGGAAAGTATAGAGCTGAGCATCAATCACAATATTTGGAAACTCGGTGGCATACTGGAAGGTAACACAATATTATAGCGCACCCTTTGCGGCCATATGCATCAGACAGCGCATACAAATATTGATGTACCCAGAACCTGCTCGCAGGTATTTTCATGGACCGCATTTACAATAATAATGATTATAATAATAATATTTATTTCGCATACAAGGTACAACTCACACAGAGAGAACACAGAATACAGATTAAAAATAAAATCAGTATTTCATTTAGCAAATGTGGTCTATAAATACATGTCAATCGTGCTTGGCAATGTCTGGCATACAATGACGTTGGGTTGTTTGCAATAAATCTATTATTAGCGTAAGCTATAGAAACAGTAGCGTCAGTCGCGGAATTCATTGTGTCCTGAACACTTTCTAAAACAGTGGACAATGAAACATTATCGATATGAAACTTAGTAGCATCATACCTTGCACATATGTGTGTAAGACTATTTCACAGCAGCATGAATAAAATCATACACTATGGCAACCTTCCATGCATGTCTCAATTAATACATTATTAAATATGCAGTGCAACAAATGATTGGGGGTTAATGAGGTCATACCAATGAGCAAAAGAATGAACAAAAGTCTCCTGATGAAAAGTACCACAACTCACTACCATAGACAGGACAGACACGCTATACAATTTAAACAATTCATATTTTACAGATAACGAATCATAATATAACTTGTTTACGAACAAATTAAAACATCAGTGGAAATCTGCCACCGCGTTCTTTGTTCTTTTCTTGTCTATTACGACTCATATGATGTTTCCAAGGCGGACATCTTTTCAAATATTTTCTAGTTTGTGATTTCGATATTGTACACAGCCAGACCAATTAATTTTACTTCTAAATACAATATAATGTACTCTGGTCAATGTTGTTTAATCAGCTACAATATAATTGATACAATTTACAAACGTTACTGGCGAAATCACACCTCCCTGCTTCACATTATTAGTAACAGGGTTAAAATCACTCGTTTTTCCATTTCACACTTTTTTCCGATGCAAATATATACTTCCTGCAATTCTGGCCTCAATTGGACATACCCAGTGACATCAGTGACTCCTGAAACAGTTTTGAAAAGATGTGGTTCTCATAGGTTTCTAAGATAGTCATCTTTTCGAACATTTTCAAATTTATGGTATCCTTCAGCAAAACGGGAACATTTCACCCACCGTTAAGGTAAAATAGTACTATTTAAATCTACAACAAATATACTTTGGGTTGTCCAATGTTCTATTTTGAATTCAAATTGATAATCTGAGAGCATGAAAACCTTGCTAATACTTTCTAACAGTGCACGATCAGAGAGTTTCCCAATGATCCTACCAAGCAATGATCCTACCATGCATTGCATGTGCCACCGTCATACAAATGTGTGGAGTCGTCCGCCTAGTGAACAAGAACGTCTGGCAAGCGCTCATACCCTCCATACGACAATCTGTCATTAAACCAAGGGACATAGCCTGGAATCCAGCCATACTTTAATGCGTGATGTTTCGCTACATTGTCTGCATTGTGCATTCTTTAGCAGTGTGGTGTTTATGTACGGGTAATGGCCGTCAATTGATTGACGTTATTAACGTACTCATGGTGGTTTTGCTCGTTTGTAAGTGGGAGTCATACAAGCCAATTCCGATTCATGAAAGCCAATTTATGAATGCCTCTAGGGTATATAGCACCTATCCTCAGAGATAACACGTTTTATGGAATGGCTTTGTAGTAGCTTAATTTTAGCGTACAATTCAAATACTAATAAACGAATCGATCGTATTTAAGATTTGTTAAACAAATACATTCCAAAATTGCAGACTGTCGACTTCCAGTAGTCGCTTTTCTAAGCCTACAGATGGAGTTGTCGAAAACTGTCAGCCTTGTATAACTGCTGGCTGCAATGAAGCTCAAGAGGTGGCGCGAGGCTACGGCCCCTTTCGTAAAATCGGTGATTGCAGTTTATACAGCATTTCTTTGCATGGCTGTTTGTCAACCACCGGAATGATGTCGTGTGTAAATGCCGGTATTATTTAAATGGCTACAACCCTGACCCAAGACATAGTACGCATTGCTAGCGTCTTCACTCCCTGTCCCAACCTACTTTATCTACAATGACAAAACAACGAAAATCCTAGTGCTCCAAATATCAATGAGAGAAGATGTTTGCATTTGCGACATAACGATAAGAAGAAACCGCTTTAATCGTACTTTTGACATCTGAGCTAATAGGCCAGTGACGAAGCACACCTTGGCGCAAACCTAATGCAATGTAGCTTAGCGTACTTTTTGTATTATTCCCATGGTCATATGTGACTGGCCGTAGGTTTCTTTATCAACAACAAATATTTTTGGGCTATACATTTTGTCGACCATTGATGCAAATATTTGGCAGACTTTTCGCGCCTTGATGTCACAAAAATAATTATTGATTCGTGCGAAAGAACTGATGAAAACATTGACGTGACTAACGAATCGGCGCAGGTCCTCTTCGGTTAGCGGAATATTGATCGAAATATGCTAATGTTTGGTCGACAGTTATTATTTTGTACTACAACATAAAGTGCCTTTATGTAGTATTGAACTATATATCCGAGAGATGGAAGTCTTGACCACCAACGCAATTAAAACAACCAGAGAGCATAAACAATGCATCATCATTGTGAAGTAACCACTTCTGGAGCAAAATTATAATGTTTAACTAGGCCTGCACCCTAATGCTTCAGAAAGTATAATGGCAATCATACAGCGGCTACATCATTCACCGAATCGCATGTAGCCAATTCATGTTCGGCAATACGGCGCAAGGCTAGCATAACGTTGTCGTCTGCAAAATGATTCAGAAACGCAAAGATTAATCTTTATCCGAAAATGTTCTGGGGGCAATCAATGCGGGTTTTACTATCTACTTACAATACATGTAATGATGTATAGTAATGTTGTCGGTCGCTATTTGCTATTTATCCTAACCTACTCCCATTCAAAGCAAACACTGATGCAAACGTGTGTCAAAATGCCGCACTGGGTCATTTCAAAGGGACCTTACCTGTACTCTCAACAGTAAAACATTTCTTATTACTACAGGGAAGCACCATCATATGTTAGCGTCTCATTGTCCACTGAACAATGTTACAATAGTGAATACTATTCTATATCTATTTAGCATTGTAAAGGTCGAAATAAGATATCAAAATAAGATAAGAGTCCAAACAGCGATGTCTGATGGTCATGCAAGCAACCTATTTGCACAGTCGCTATCGTTATTTACTCCAGTGGAAGGCCGTTGATCTTTTTTATATTAATAACATGTGCTCCTGGGATCAGCACACTTCGGAACAGTGATTCAATGTTTGGAAAATTTAAGGCCTCCTGGAATGGCACTACTATATCACACTTGTAACCCATGAACATTTGTTCGGGGTCTCTAAGGCTTATCTCTATAAGAAATATCCGCAGCTACATGACATGATGGTCATGTCAAATTTATGTCACACATAATTTCCCCCACGTTGGCACGTACAAATTGATTGATTAATTTTCTAAGCCACATTAATTTAGATAGGCATGCCAGATGCTGCAGCATAAATATATTGATATTTGGATGCACGTCTTACGAGGCAACTGTTTGAGCGACCTGTTTGCCGTGGGTTACGACACGTGTCATTGAATTGCACTTCATACGCAACTGATTGAAGGTTGCCTATTGAATCGGTTTGTGGTCATACGCCCCCAGACAATCGTTCGCATTTATCTTCTGGTTTATTTTCATCCACGTGGATTATCCTTTTCTCCATAAAAGGCCGTTGCTTAATTTGGCTAATTTTGTTTCTTTCTTTAGTCTATGTTTCTAGGTATCATGTAACATAATTGTGCTGGTGTCGCGTTAAACCCTGTACTTACCTTGTCTTACCTTACATTTCCTTACCTCACCTCAACTTACCTTACCTTACGTTACATTACCTTGCCTTGCTTGACTAACCTTTCTTACCTTACATTTCCTTACCTCACCTCAACTTACCTTACCTTACGTTACATTACCTTGCCTTGCATGACTAACCTTTCTTTACCTTATCTTACATTGTCTAACACTACCTTACCTTACCTTACATAACATAATCGTACCTTGAGATGATCGATAGTTCAAGAAGTGGAAAACTTTTGAACTAATCGTCATGGGAGTTATTCAATCATTCACTGGACGTGCCAATTTAGCTATAAAAGCGGTAGTCGCCATTACGTTAATCAAATTGAGTTATGTCGATACGCTCCCAGATATAGAAATGACGCCTTCAGTTATTCACAGATACATATACGGACATTTAGGCCAAACAGGTATTGTTCCTATGTAAAGAAATATTTGATATAGCCTCTTGCGTCTGAGAAATATCAAGTTACTGAAGCGTCAAACTAATTACCAACCTGACAGAATTCAAAGGTATATTGAATAATGCAGCATCACACCCGTGAGTGTCAAAAATGCATTTAAATTATTGAATTTATGGTTGATATCCCAGCATCTTGCATTCAGCAATGTATGGCGCAACAGGTATAACCGTTGGGTAGTACTTGCTATATAATGCCAATTAAAAGCTTAGTAGCTGGCAATGGACAATTGCCATTGTGTCTCTATCACGCGCAAGGTATAATGAATATGCTTAAATTGTATATTGTAGATTGAACCCAACCTGTAAAACACAGTATATAAGTGCATTTCCTAAATAATAATCCTAATTCTGTTTTGGAACTACGTTAAGTAGTGATGTTAAAAAAAGCTCACGACAAATCGGTGACCCCAGTTGTGCTTATGGTCTTTGCCAGATTCGATTTAGACGTGAATTTAAAACAAAAATATCTACTGTAGCGATGCTGGTCTTTCAAACAAAGCATATATATTGCGTTTAACAAACAAAGAGCTGCTATTATTAACAGCAAAGACCAGCATGGCGCGACAATTCATCGGTTTAGTTGTATGGGTAGGAGTAGCACGTACGGGAGGATTACATACGCAAAAGAAAGCTTATTGCCATTAATACATTACGGATGAAATTCATTGTTTTTTGGGCAACGAGCATATCAAACACAAGTCGTGAACGATTAAGCCCAATTATATCAATATTTGCAAATTATGTGGTACTGTTAGTTTATAATTTACGTGAGGAGGATGACTAATGTACGATGTTTGCATTGTTTCAAGCCAGCACACGCAATGTTTGGTGGTAAAATCACCTTGCAAAGACAGCCAACCGCATTAGCTACTCTTAAAATAATGCATCTCAACTGAGAATGAACAATTGCATTTCTGAAACATTATACGGAAGACAAT
Organism: Urechis unicinctus; assembly: GCA_034190875.2. Classification (NCBI taxonomy): domain Eukaryota; kingdom Metazoa; phylum Annelida; class Polychaeta; order Xenopneusta; family Urechidae; genus Urechis; species Urechis unicinctus. The sequence goes on along the minus strand of CM067353.1, from coordinate 24,166,417 downwards.
AGCATACAATCCTGCCGTCATATTAACTCGCCCGCGTTAGCCGGATGTTAGTTGCGGGATGGTGTAGCCCAGGTATGTGTGTCATAAAACCTACGATGCAAGACCCGGTTAAACCAAGGAAAGTTGATGCAGGAGTGGTTAACTGACAATACAGATGCAGTCTGTATGCTCATTGGCGTTTAATGTGAGTAGTTTGGTGAGGCGAACTTTGTATTCCTCCGACAAAGGGGTTAGTACTGCATTATACATAACCCCACAATGGTACCAAGTTGTAGCTCGATAGAATAGTAGCATGTTTTCGGTCAATATTGGGTCTGCTGAAGAGAGCTGGCATCGATTCAGAGGCAAAGTGAAGAAGGTTCAGGCTTACAAGAGCGATAAACGGTGCAATTCAAAAGTTTGAGCATCTGTGAAACAGACCGAATGCTGTAGATAAGGCTGCTCTCTCATTGGTATAGACAGTTTTCCAAACACATCTATGTTCCCAAAATGGATCAGCAATAGATGAATGTGCATTAATTGGAATGTACTTGCGTATGAAGTGCAAAGGTGCATGGTGCGTTGTGACATAATATGGAAGTGGATGGGCCTAAACTGTCGTCTCCACCCCCGTACCCTCAATTCCGACGCACCTCCTTTATGTACCATTGCAGCAATTGCCATAGCTACAGTAATATGATGGAAACATTAAGAGTATCAATGTTGCTTTTATTTTCATTTGAAGCCTAATGATGCTTGAATAACCATGTCAAATTAAAGAACGTCTTTCTAGACGTTAGAATCTAACCAGGCTCCAAGCATTATATAATAGCTATGCCTTCATCCTAAAAGGTTTTAAAATTATATTATATATATATATATATATATATATATATATATATATATATATATATATATATATATATATATATACATATATGTATATATATAATATATATATATATATATATATATATATATATATATATATATATATATATATATATATATATATATATATATATATATATATATATATATAGATATATCTATATATATATATATATATATATATATATATATATATATATATATCTCTATATATATATATATATATATATATATATATATATATATATATATATATATATCTCGGAAGAGATGAGGCTGTGTGCATTTCTATCCTCGAGGTGCTTAATACACACATGTAGAAAAACTGAAAGCACAGTGATCGTTATTGTTCAGTGGGAAGGCTGCTTCAGTAAGACAACCGCAAATATTGTTTCAAACCACTCGGACACACGTTATACTTTTCTCACAAAACAATCAACCTTATGCGGTGTTACATTATATTGGCGACGGCTTTCAATCACTTGGTGATTATTCAGTAGTATGCGAACAAATAATTATTTGAGGACATAAAAGTACATTAATTGCAATGTCAAATCCTTACCATGCGGTTGTGTGATTTTATATTGGCAGTCGGCTTATAAGTGGTAGTTGGAGAGAAAGACATCAAATCTTCATATACTTAGTGATGTAAACGTTTCCGAAATATCTGTCTGCTTATAGGTATGTGAATAAAACTGTTGTTGTTTCGCGTGCTAATGTTGGCAAAATATTTGGAGCCCATAAATGTTTGTTCCTGCAACACATGTGTCGCGTGTGTATTCTTGCCGACTTGTTAAGGGTCCCCTTATTGGATTTCCGATGTGTTACCACTGGCTTGGCACGATGGTTATTATGGAGCTGAATGGTAGGCTTGTACCACTCGACTGATATATACATAGCATTCCATTCGACTACCTTCTTTAGGCAAACATTGATGACCAAAGGTTTGATGAATTGATTAGAATAGTCTTGCCCGTTGCAACGTCAAATGAATGGAGTTTTAAGTTAGGCGACCAACGTTTCATCGTTGTTCGTCTTGCTGTTTCTGCCTTGGGAACCATCCACAATTCAACATGGCACACGAGGTACTGTGCGTGAATGGCGCTAAAATCCTCTTATAGGTTTGTTCAATGTTTCACCATTTTAATTTATCCACCAGGTGTCCTTGCTCAATTGCCGCACCACTGGGTGTTATAAACACTGGGCTGTCTTATGATTCATGAACGGCATTGAACATTCGCGGTATCTACCCGTTGTAGCCTACATTTCACATCGCCACATTAGTGTAAACGGTCCCCAATGTTTTGAGAGGGATCAATCAGTGATGCATAAAATTCCGCAGATTAGTGCATTGCATTAGTCTGCGTCCCAAACTCCAGGAGTTCCGCTCCGCTTCTCGCCCTTGAGTCTACGATAAGATAAGGTCTTAAACTGGCGCGTCCAAATATTCATTAGACACGTTCGTTAATCTTCGTGACCAATCAACGCAAAGTTTGTCACCCGGATTGACCTTAATTGCGCGTGTCTGGCTTTTGATACCCGCCCTCGGTTCTATGTGACGTCATGGACATTGTAGTGGTCTGCGTCCTATGAGAACACATTGAATGTCTTCTGGAATTAGGGGACCTTGACTAGCATTGCATAGATGCATGACCCATTTAGGAGTGACTAACTATGCTTATATGTTAATCATTTAATTCGAAACAGCCTAATTCGGCGTTAGCGTATTCAACTTCTTTCCACGCTGCCACGAAGCAAATTAGGTAACTTATTACATCCTGAGGCGCAGTCTAATCTGAAACTTGCTGGCTGATGTAGGAAGACATCTGCATGTCGGTAACAAATGGCATTTTATTCACATCTTCCAACCCGCATATCGTCTTCGAACATACTTAAGGGTATTTTTTGTGCTCCCATTGACAAAGAGGCTGACTGAGCGCATTGGTGAAGATTAAGTATGGATATAGGACATGATAGCATATATTTCGCGTGGAATTGACCAATATCAACTTTCTCCGCAGCAAAATGAAGCGGAAGGAAGAAGACCAAACTGAGATTCACTAGTATTAAACTAATTTCTCGAGCTTCGACGAAAAACCATTGACTTCTGACAGGGAAAATCCTGTTCTACGGGCAGCACCCTTTCGATTACGTGATCATCCGTGCTGCCCATATATGTCACCAGTAAATGTAAATATTGCGACCATTAATACCAATGATAATTTCTTTGTTGAGTTCAATGGAGGTTGCTATGAATACCAGCAGAATACATACAGAACTCAATAAAAGACAATTTATGAAAGTTTCTAGTCCTATATACAATGCACTTGTTAAAAGACTAAGAAGCATCATTCCGAACAGCTTAGCTATTAACTTTTGCGATGTGTGCCACTCAGATGCAGCGCACCGGGTGCCACCAGCAGGGGGAGTTAACTCTATATTGGGCACCTTAAAAATCCACACAAAATTTCTCGGTATAATACTACAGATATAGGAACATAAATATGATAACTTGTGCAACTATGTAAAAAAGGAGGTGACATGGCTTCACATATTACACAATACTAGAACAAACATAAGTCAATCTTGAACATATTGAGAGCATTTCTGTCTGTTTCTGTCTGTCGCATATTTAAAGCTGTGCTACTGAGGGACTGTCGAAGAGTACACTTGCCAGGTGAGGACAGTTCAGAACCTGCCACCAACCCGGACGTTATATATCTGTCAGAACATCGAATTTTTAACATGCCACAACGAGTGCTTTCTTCGGGTGCATTTCAACCAGTGTATCTGCTTCAAAGTAGTTAACTCTAGATACACAAACCCCCGCCAACGCACCGCCATTTGCCGCCTGTCAAACAAATATCAGCAGGTCTATATAGATCCACAAAAAAACCCTGCATGTGATGGATGTCTTGAGAGTTGCATTCCATCTAAAGATCACAAGCTTTAAGAGGCACATAATACGCATTAGTGGTGTACCTTATCCAATTCTCACAAGAATTGTTGCTTTGTGTTATGTGTATTTTCAACCTATTTTGTCATAAACTTCAATGATGCCCTACAGAAAATTCTACAATTATCACCATGCCGATGTCAGTAAATACGGTACATATCTTGCATGAGCGAAATAAGAATGATCTATGTGTCTGGGGCAGATGCGACGGATTTTCAATATAACATGAAATAATATAAAGTATAATTTTAACGACTAAATAACAGAATGATTCGCAGACCAATCTTCGAGCAAACCTACAGGGATATCCATGCAATTAGTCTATTATTGTAAGTAGTTATTTCCTCGATCTGGCTTCGATCATTTCCCTAGGGGGCAGAGAGTAGATCGGTTCCTGACAGCAAATGCCCTGAACGATAAGTATTTCCATTGACAGTGAGATCTCTCCACATAAATGACGCCATTTACCAGAGCGATATATGGGCTGCTGAATGACAATGATCGTAGCTTTCAACAAACTCTGTATCTGACAAATACAGTTACACCAAATACACACGTATTAGCTCATGCAACTGATTTTTTTCCATATCCATTCCTTCTAAGCTTGACTACCATTCGATATTTGACCAGCATAGAGGAGTATTTGTGTGGTCAGCAGAGCTAGATAGGTACTGTTACAGTCTCTCTATTAAGTGGACAGCGTGAATTTTTACCATACTTAAGGGACATTTTTCAGCGCACTGAAACAGTATAGACGCATGGACTGGAATCAGCGCACAGCTCAGTACTGAGGATTCATATCATTGCTAATACTTAACGAAAATGCTGCCGGGCAGTAATGTTTCGGACATTTAACATTTGATTTGTGCCTAATGCTTTACGTAACGAAGCACACGATTGCTGCTATTGTTTGTTTTGGATGGGAAATGTCCACTTCATGTTACTGAGACGGGGATGCTACAAGGCGTTGTGCAAACTGAGTTTCGGGTGCATTATAGAGAATGATACGAACAACCCTTAGTTACACTCGCTGTATGTATTTCCACACGTTTTCCACATCAGGGTTCCTTTGTTGATGATTACTCAGATTTATTTTGGTAAATGATTGAATTCTGAAAAAATTCATAGTAATATTTTATTAGTACGTTCACTTTCATATGCAATAGGAAACAAGGGGTATCGGTTTAACGAATAACTGGCCAGCAGGGCATGCGCCGGTCGTTATCATGAATCTGTCATCCGTTGTTATTCTCTTTATATTGACAGTGCGAATTGATGTAGATTCCATACATAGTTGTACAATGAGCCTCCATGCAACTCTCCAGTCCAATGGTCATATTCCTATAGAGTCATCGGCAGCATCTTATCATTGCGAACGCCGGCCATGCATGCGCAATTTTCATATCATATAATCGGTGTTTTCTTTAGGTCCAATTACATTATTCATCTCATATATTGCTATGTGACATTTTATAAGATTGTCAGCTTTGTGAATCCCTATAAAACAGGTTCTGCTAATCAGCGACCAAATGGTCTAATTCCATTAGGATCCTTTCATCTGACCACCTAGTTTGGCGCTGCTGTTTTCCCAATATCACTTGGCAATAACCACCCTGACATTAACCGTTTTATTACTTCAACATATATCACACGTTCAGCTATATGTGGTATATGTTATGTTTTGAGCTTCTAAGCTGCAAGTCACAATAGGGATGTGCTTGGAAGTGTAAATGCCAGAAATATTCAAATCTATTCAATATCCTCCATATATTGTCATATCTTTATGCCCGTTCCTTTCCACTGCCCAGTTAAACAACTTGTAATACGTTTGATAAACGCACCGTTAAATTATATGAAAGTAGACAATACTTTTATTAAGCTGACCAATACAACATAGCACAACTCAAAGTGAACCTTGGTCTACCCTATTATTGAGTCACAGAGTATTTGCTTGTTGCATAATATATCAATGGATTTTGCATATTAGGCTACATAAAGGCAAAAGTCGCAATAAGGTATTGCTTACAGCCAAAACAGCAATTTCCGGCAACATGACTTTTTTTGCACAACGTACTGAAACCGATGGCTGGCAGTTGGTCTAGCGATTTATTGACATCTGCTCCTGGGAAATTATGATATTGAAGTCGATGACGCCCTGAAATGCTGAAATAATAATGCAATACCCACTTTGCTGTCAAACGAGCTAGAAGGCAGTGAAACATCGATCAAGCTCTTGCTATGGTGTTTCGGATGAGAATATACACTTACAATTGGCGATGTTATTACCTGTGTGTAGCATAATAACGGTAAATATTGCCTGAGCAATCACAATAGGTTTATTATAAATGAATGCGATTTGAGATCGTGGTCAAGATGTAGTGTTGTGATCGTTGAAGAAAGCAACCACAGCACCACATTTCGCTGTCTGGATTATTTCAGCTTATGTAATACCACCATGCAGCTCACAGGGTTGTCAGTTAGCTACACTGATGTCGACATTAGCAGCTTTTACTGGAAGTGCCATGACAGTTAAAGCGACACACAAAATTGCTTAGTTATATGCGCGTGTTTAAGATTCGTCACATATAAACCCGCGTCGGGTTGAAAAGGTTCTGAGTGGTGGAGTCTATTTGCTTTCCCACACGCGCTTATATCCTTTGAGCATTGTGAGCGAGGCGCGTCAAGTGTTGCCTCCGGTATCGCCTTTATCACGCATTATCTAATGCAACACGCTTTGGTTGTACAGCGCAATAATCCATCCAACATGGGCTGTATCGCAAGACGCTTGAATCCGCTATTGATCCTTTACTGTGTTATCCCACGGCTGATTGGTTTATATAGCTACATATTGGCCGAATATATGCGAAATAATCTATAAACGATAAGAAACTTGTGGCTGTTGTCGGCGATAAGCGCTCAACGAGCAAAGCGTGCAGCTGTTACATATAACAGCATGTTCATACAAAAGCTACATTGGCCTTCACGAACTCAGAATTTACCCAAAATCATGTCTCTGACTGTAAAGTAATGAGCAATACATTCATAGATTTTCCAAATTGCTATGATATCAATCGTAAGTAGTCAACTAAAGGCGTGTAGGTTTTGACGATAATGGTTTTACTCTAGCCGTAACTCCCCCCAAGAAATGGACCGTCGTTATTTTTCCCTACTCCAAACTAAAAGCACTGTGGCATTTCTCGGACAAAGACATTCATACACGCGGCATAAACCAGACAGCATGTAGAATATGTGCTAAAGCGGTAACATTACAGGATACAGTGTTATCTAAATCGCATAAAATCGTGTCACTTATGTCATTAGGACCGCTTGACATGTGTCTTTATATCTAAATCAATTGTCGTAGTCTTTGCAATGTGATGCCTTTTTCATAGCCGTAGAGGAATCTCTCGCGTCCCATTACCAGTCTTTCGCGAAAATGCAACTGAGACCCCATAATGTAGGCAGTCGTGATCTAACAATCAGTGCATGCAGCTTTCATGTTCTGCTCATCGATTTATATGTCAAAACTCACATTTTCAATGATGCTCCGTCAATAGCAGTGAAGGTCGTTAAACGTCGCAGTTTCGAATATACAGCATATTAGTGTATTGAAGCATTTTTTAATCTCGCAATTGCCAGCCATTAATGTATGGTCATTTGTCATCTTTAGAAGGGGTGCAGTAAAATACATCAGGCTTTATAAATTGTAGGCTAAGTGGGTCGTGCAGTTATCTTATGATTATAGCATTTAACGAATACTATGAATGATATGAGCCTTAGCGCCGAGCATGTAACATGTATTAACACGTGATGTCGTCTTCAATCAATAGAACATCGTACACAGCAAGCAATGTTTAAGCCGCAGCGACATATTTCTTTTCTTGTGCATACTAAGGTTATTTAAAATAATAGCGTCATCGTCCGTTCAGCGATCTAGAGAAGCAGACGTTGCCACCTAATTAATTACGTCGTGTCGATATATCTAAAGGCGCTGAAGGAACCCGAGCACGCTTTCCTCTGCTACTGTGAAGAGTTAATCGCTTAGTTGATTTAGGCTGGAAATTAAATGTAATGCAAACATGCGCTACCTTATCATAGCCTCCCTTGAATTCACGTGGGATTGTCCGGGACTCGGCCGCCTTAACCAATCAGAAGCCTTAAGTGTCAAATCCCCGAGACGTAAGATCCTTAGTCTCATGTGCGAAAAGTTGATTTTATGGTAGCGCAACTTGACGACGGACGTATGTTTCATTCATTTGCAACTCATAACCCTTGAACCCTTTTGTCGCATCGACAATCTCTCAAATGTGACATGTTTTCTTTGTTTCGGGTGAAGCGAGAAGGGAATGATTGATACAAAAGGCATAGTGTAATTGTGACAGTCTGAATGGGTATATTTTTAATTCACATAAGATGTAGTGTTATATGCTTGAATTGAACATCTATCACAAATGACACATTTTGCCTCAGGTGGAAGCAGCAGACGAAGCGACTTGTGGTTTTCATAACTCTTCTTTCGCAAGCCCCCAGGTGTGATGGCATTCTGTCACAATCATTCTCCTTGCAAGCAGTTCGCACATTTCATGTCTATTTACTCAATACACTACACACTGGTTTTCAGCAGTAATCATTCACGACTTAAACACTATGTTCGTTTACTGAATACAAGAAATCACAAATAACCACGAAATACCCAAAATACTGGTTCGCGGAAAACCGTAAGTACCATTATCCACTAATCACTCATATCACACTCAAATCCATTCAACACAATTCAATCACGATCAAGCAATAACTTTACTAACAGTCTGTGACACATTTAACAAAACCAACTCTGTCGGATACTCCAACCTAAGTCACACCGATAACCATTTCATTAGTCAATTCCCGTAATCATGTGAGAAGCTAAAATGCATAACAATTGCAACACCGTTGTGAAGGAACTAGTTTTCTAACAACCCAGTGGTTATGTATTAATTTGATAATATTGGTCATGGTTGTAACGGATATACGACTATTTCTATTAAATATCACGATGAACATCATACTGTAAGAGCCAAAACATGTAATTTCAAACTGTCACACGTGCAACGTTATGATATGGTACATGTCTATTTATCGATGGTAGGCAATTGATCTAGTGTTTCAACAATAAATACGCCAGTTGGTAGCATTTTGTTGAATATTGAATATCACGTGACAATGCGCTGTGCTTTGTGACTAATCGCCTCTAAACGCTTGGCTGGGTGCATTACATTCCTGTATTGAATGCCATATTCATGTTAGTGTGATCTAACAATCCTCAGATATCATATCGACCAGCTATAGGTTTTCATTAGGGGATCCAGTTATTTAACAGTATTTGGCAGAGGAACTCCTATATTGGCCGGGTATCCTGACTTGCCCACATTAAAACAACAGATCATATGTTATCGTCGTTGACGTTGATCATGCACTCATTGCACACCAGTCATCTCTTTTTGCTCTCGTATTTGCAATGTGCATACCATTATACATTTCGGTGGGTTTTTTTAGTATTCGCCGAGCAATGTTCAGACAGTATGATACGCTGGAGGCATAATACCATTTTCGTCCTTAATAATGCAAATTAGCAACCATATTATTTTGTTCATTGACAATGTTGCGCTGGCAGTGACGGTTGAATGCCTATGTGTTTCAAGTTAAAATAACAATAATATCTAACTGCCTACAGATCATCACGATCATTGTGTTGGTGCGATGGCACAAGGATAGCACCGACTGCTATCAGTGGCACTACTTTGTGTTAAACCACTTACAATGACAACGGTGTAACATATATTGCGTACCCCCAAAAAAGATATAAGGAAGCATGTTAGCTGTAAAAAAACCATGGCATACATGTGCAGTAGAAATGTCTTGAAGACAGCCGGTTGCTCTATTTCAGCTAATATACTGGCTTTCTCACTGCAAATTCTACCTAAACAAACACTTGAAGTTACCTCCATGGGGGGGGGGGATTTATATATTCACAGGTCGCATCAATTCCACCTTCAATAGCAGACGTTGCCATTAACTTAATCAAGTTAAGTCCCGTCTAGTGGCCGGTGTTCGCTTTAACGGATTAGTATGGTAGGCCCGATTGATGCAGTAAAGAGATAACAGTGTGGCTAGGGATTGTCTTGCACCTTATTACCACCCTGGCATGTTGTAATAGCCGTCTGATCACTCAGATATGTTTTAGGTGGGCTCAGGAAGTGATAGAAAGTCATGCAAGTGTTACACACCCTGACCACTGCAAATATTGCTCGTCGATGCACAGAACCACTGGGACAAATATCCCTTGAGGGCAACTTCATGAGCCTAACAGCGGGCAGTTAGTTTCCTTCGAGCCATCATGGCGTTTATTATGTCCTACAGCAATTTTGCTATAGAAGATAGGCAGTATTTCTACCTGGTCCATGTACGCAGGAGGTGGTCCAAACACTGTCTATTGCTGAATCCTGTTAAGGTGTATCAAATAAGCCAAGACCGGACGGCCAAGCATAGAAAACAACAGAATGGGGCATGGGACCAATTAACACACATTTTGATTTCATGGTCTTTTTTACCTGCACAAAATCTCTCATGGAATTTGTAGGGTACGTCGGTATCTCCTTCCCAAGTTAATTAAGCTATTTGTGAAGACCCAATTAGTTGATATACAAATACAAGAAAGTTTCCTGCCGAAGGAAATTATAGGTAAATGGAAACCCTCTTGCCAAAGCCATTATATTATACCAACAATCGAGATACACATATCACAATATGTATTTGCAGTTGGGGCTTAGTATCAAGCACACCAAGGTTGCCCTACCAGCCGAATGCATACTGAACAGGGCGTATATAAATATGCTTATTGAAGTCAGGCGTTAAATCGAATCAGCGATACGAACTATATTTTGGCTGCTTATGGCAAAGCTGATGGACGGAATATGGGCATGCGCTGGGATATATTTAACATTATTTGCCACATTATTGATAAACGGTAAATTGGTGAGATGGTCGTTTTGAAGAATATCTCACACAAAATATCAGGTAGCTTATACAAATCGAAGACAGTAAATGTCGTCAAAAGGTTTCTTTTCACTTGCATTTTCCAAATGCGGTGTTATTGTTGATAAATCTATTCATTGCTTAGCACGATTAAATGTCCTAAGAATGAAAATAATCGACTTTACAATATTCACGTTTGTTGCTATTACAAAAGTGAGCGACTTGGTTACAGGGTGTACGCTTTGATGTCTCCATTGTTAATTGGTACAAATAGCACGCTAGAACTCACGGAACACCTGGAACAGGAAAATGAAGCTTCGCCTTCAGCTTTGTCACCCGTGTTCAATGACGATATGCCGTATCTATCGATCTGGCTTTGAACAAAACAATTATGAGCGTGCTCCTTATGACGCCATCTTAACCATAGTAACATCATTGATGATATTTATATGATAGCCAAACGCCAACTTGCTTCTCTCTATTGCCGTTTTTCACTAAGGCATGATAACATAATGCACATATCCTTATAAAATGAATCAGCTACAGCGGTTACGGCGCACGACATTCACATATGTTCGATGTGCATGATACCAGGTATACAGAATGAGAAATTAACGCACAACAGTGCTTTTACTCGGGGGTCTCATGTTAGGACGCTATGGTGATTAAGACGCATGTATCCACTATTCATCCTGAGTTAGGCCATCCTGGTTTGTTTGTCTTTCTGTTTTGCGCAATGAACGAGGTGTGTGACCGCCTAAATTTTAAAGAACGTTGCTTTGATGAGAAGCATGTATTATAATATAATGAATGCACTATTGTAGACCAATTTGATTTAGTATCACCTATTTTTCAGGTAACTTCGTCTTCTGCTATATGTGTAGTCAAAGGAAGTCTTAATGTAACTGAATATGGTCGCCCGTGGACAATAAAAATAACAATATATTAATTAATACATCATATGTTAAGTGGACGCAAAGAAGTCTTTCTTCATGCACATCCCTTAATGTTTCCTTACAGATTGCATACGGCCAAAAATTTTGTATGACATTCAATCTAAGGTAAAACATAGCAGTAGTAATGTAGAATTATGTCACCATCTGTAAGAGTTAGCTCATCGCATAGAAGTGGAAAAAATCTAATTGAACACAGTCCAGAGCCGTAATTGGGCTTGGTAAAGGGTTGAAATGATTGGTTCTGTGGTCTAACCGCGCAAAATGTGCAGAATTAATACAGCTTACAGGTGTCAACAAAAGCAAAGAATCGCCAATGCTTCTTTGTAAACCTACAAACATGAACAAATATATGACAACCAGTTAACTTACTTGCTTCTCTGTATCGCCGTGCGTACGACGCCATGATAACATAATGCATACCGACCTTTATCTAAAAAATATGCCACAATGGCTGAAGCATACGGGATTCACATTTGTCCAATGTGCATGTAACCCGGTATTCAGAATGATAGATAAAACTGTATTATAACGCACGAAAGTGCTTTTACACCTGGGTTTCATGTAAGAACGTTGTAGTGAATACATCAAATACAGATGCAGGTAGTCGCCATTTCACTTGCGTTAGATCACTTCGTTTTGTTTGTCGTACTGTTTTGCGAAATGAGCGGGTATGAGCATACAAGTAGCTTAGATAAAGTTGCTTCAAATGGTCAGAACCAACTATTCCAAAGACATGAATACACAACGATAAGCGTATCTTGCATGTTTAAGGCTTGTGAAAAATAGTGTAAATCACGAGCACAACACATAGGAAGCTACACTAATGTCACGAACAGATGATGATGACTGATGAATGCACATATTAATTTATTCACATTCACACCCTTACCCCACGCCCTCCGTTTGGTGATAATTGATCAGTTTCCTGCTATCTAAGCACAAGGACCGAACGTCTATTCCCAAATACATAGTTAACCGGGCGACACCCTTCATGCTGGAAGCAATAAGAACACGTATTCTAACTAACTTTCCATTCTTGAAAACAAACAGCTGTGCTTAGTTCCTCGGATTGCTGCAACGTTGATTAGTCTAAGCTGAGCAATCAACCAATTATTGCAAAGTGTCATATACTCTTTATACTACGGGAAGAGCGATTGTATCTTCGCCATTCATAGCAATCTACCGATGCATGCTGCAACAATACTGCGCTGTGCATGCAATCAGTTGACATCAGATAAGGCGATTGTGACATTTGCAAAACAATCAAGAAACATTTGTATTCTATGATGTACGCAAAATTAGCGGTCTAAGCATAGATCAGATATATATTGATATGGCGACTGCGGACTCTTACGCCAATAACTGTTTGGCGGTCGAGGTGGAGACCTGCATGAACTATAGGTCGGATGAATTAAATTACTATGGTAGTTAATTGCTGACCAACGAATCAGCAATTTGCCATTTTTAAAGACAAATAATCCAATTAAGTGTTAGTGTTCAAATTAAGTGCAGATTCAGATGTCATGATTTGTGCTTGGACACATGACCGACTTTGTCAGATCGATAATATTAAAACCATGCCGCATCAAAGCCCAAACACTGGAATGAACAACTTTGATAGACCGTGGAACGGGCCGACCTAATGTTTAAGTGATAAGCGTAACAAGTAGCGTACTTCAAAAGAGACGAGAACAATGTGAGCTGTTTGAATCGTAACGAGTAGTGCAGGTCAAAGGCTTATTGTGCTATATATCACATTATTACCAAGATGTAATATTCGCTTCAGTTACAAATCCATTTAGTGTTACAGATGCATTGTCATCGTATCTTGACTATGTATTCTGTTGCAAGCAGACGATGTAAGTCATTGGAAGCCATTTTCCCAAATGCATGGTTTAAAATAGCGATTGTCACGAACGATGTGAAGATGGGCCGCATGTAAACAATATTCGTAAACTTCATACTCAAATGACGTATGCTATTAAACAGTAGGTTATTTCTGGTGTAAGCACTGACCCATCCCAGCAGATCTTATACACAAATGAACGCTCGTTGCCAACAATATTGTCAACGGATACAACAATGTTTGCACTTGTGTCAGTTAACAAAGCACACATTAGTAATACTCGTAATGTTTACAATCTGACGACTGCAGAATAAACAATCAACAGTCGTACTACCTCGGGCGCATGACGCACCTGTGTATGTTTGACGCTCTTCAATGCTGTGCTAGATGATCATGTAGGCTTCATAATCAGATGTTGGTACTCTGAAGGAATCGCAAATTCAGTAGTTAAAGCACTTGATTGACATCCTTTATCTTGCCACAAAATCTATACTGCACTTCACATTGGCTGAACTACTCGCAGACTGAAGCGGTTCGTAGCCAAAACCGCACATCATAGTAACTAATTGGCCTTTTTCTAGATAACGACGCCGAAACACATTTTGGCGCTTGAATTCCTTCGTAACGATTTTACAGCCCATTGACGACTTAGCAAACTAGATCATAAAATATTAGTGTTAGTGATCACTAATGTGATGTCTTCATTACCGCCTGTTTTGCATTACATATAGTGATGTCCCTTTTAGGAGCAAAGTCAGCATATTCTAAATCAATGCATACGAACATCTCGAAAGGCTTAAATTGGCTTAGATGGTGCGAGCCGGACTCCATGTTCGGACCTGCTAGATGATCAAACTATCTATGCAGCATCTTAAATGACCTTCATAAATTTTGCTCGGCATGATCTTAAATAGCATAATCAAGAGAGCATGTTTTAACTTGTCCTCTAAAAATATACTATGTAAACTAATAGTTCCATGAGCTCAGTAAAATTACATGGACAAAACTGCATGTAAAGGTTAGCTAATCTTTACTGAGACACAACTAATTGATTTGCCGGGTCCATCATTACCATCGTATATGCTTTAGATGGTATTTTATATTGTGCTCACACACACGCTTATGCGCCCGCTAACTGATGTTTTTGTACCAACTCCCGCATAAATAATGCACACAAAATAAATACATACACAAATGAGCATGCACATGCACGTGATCACTATATATATATATATATATATATATATATATATATATATATATATATATATATATATATATATATATATATATATATATATATATATATATATAAATATATATATATATATATCAACATATACATTTATATATATTACATATAGATTTATATAAATTAATCGATGTATACATATATATATATATATGCATAAATATACATATATATGCATGTATATGCACATACATATATTTGTATATATATATATATATCAAAATATATATATATATATACATATACATATATAAATATAAATATTTTTATATATATATATGTAGATATAAATACGTACATATATATAAATAAATATATATATATATATATAAGTATATATATATGTATGTATAAAATAATATATTTATATGTATATTTATGTGTGTAGTAGTGTGTGTGTGTGCTAGTGTGTGTGTGTATGTGTGTGTATTGATATATATATATATATATATATATATTTGTAAATATATATATATATATGTATATATTCATATATATATTAATTTATATACATATAAACAATTATATATGTATATATATATATATGATCATAAATTATGCTACTAATCTGATGATATATATATATGTAAATATACATATATATATATATATATATATATATATATATATATATATATATAGAGAGATATATATATATATATATATATATATATATATATATATATATATATATATATATATATATATATATATATATATATATATATATATTATCTGCTGAATTCATATTCACCAGAATATACTTAGCTCTCAGTTAGAATGTTTTGATAGCTCTTCCAGTGCACATAAGTACATGATCAAGACAGAAACTGAAATATGTTTGTTATAATAATTCTGCTTTGAATCCCCTTGCAATAATGTGTGAATTAGTCACCAAGCTAGTAGCAAACGCCTACTCCACACCCTTCACTGGCTCCCCGTGCATGTGTATCAGGTGCTTCTGGTGGTGTTCAAGGTCATACACAATCTTGGTGCACGGAAGTACCTAGCAACCCTACTCAACCCGTATGTCCCAAGCGCAACAACACTCGTGACAGTCCCCAGGGCGAGAAGAGCTTTTTGCGACAGATCTTTCAGAACAGCTGCGCCGCGGCTGTGGAACAATCTTGATGACAGCCTTCGCCAAGCGCAATCCATCATAGTAACTAATTGGCCTTTTTCTAGATAACGACGCCGAAACACATTTTGGCGATTGAATTCCTTCGTAGCGATTTTACAGCCCATTGACGACTTAGCAAACTAGATCATAAAATATTAGTGTTAGTGATCACTAATGTGATGTCTTCATTACCGCCTGTTTTGCATTACATATAGTGATGTCCCTTTTAGGAGCAAAGTCAGCATATTCTAAATAAATGCAGACTAACATCTCGAAAGGCTTAAATTGTCTTAGATGGTGCGAGCCGGACTCCATATTCGGACCTGCTAGAGGATCAAACTATCTATGCAGCATCTTAAATGACCTTCATAAATTTGCTCGGCATGATCTTAAATAGCATAATCAAGAGAGCATATTTTAACTTGTCCTCTAAAAATATACTATGTAAACTAATAGTTCCATGAGATCAGTAGAATTACATGGACAAAACTGCATGTAAAGGTTAGCTAATCTTTACTGAGACACAACTAATTGATTTACCGGGTCCATCATTACCATCATATATGCTTTAGATGGTATTTTATATTGTGTTCACACACACGCTTATGCGCCCGCTAACTGATGTTTTTGTACCAACTCACGCATAAGTAATGCACACAGAAAAAATACATACACAAATGAGCATGCACATGCACGATGATCATATATATATATATATAGATAGATATATATATATATATATATATATATATATATATATATATATATATACATTTATTATATATATATGCATAAATATATAGATATATCAGTGAGAGAGTATACATATATATATATATATATATATATATATATATTATATATGCAGAAAGATACATATATATATATATATATATATATATCAAAATATATATATATATATATACATATACATATATATATAAATATATATATATATATATATATATATATATATAAATATATATATATATATATATATATATATATATTTATTATCTGTATTGATATCTATATATATATATATTCACCAGAATATACTTAGCTCTCAGTTAGAATGTTTTGATAACTCTTGCAGTGCACATAAGTACATGATCAAGACAGAAACTGAAATACGTTGTTATAATAATTCTTGCTTTGAAACCCCTTTAATAATGCGTGAATATGTTTGTCACCAAGCGCTGCGTGAATTAGTCACCAAGCTAGTAGCCAACGCCTACTCCACACCCTTCACTGGCTCCCCGTGCATGTGTATCAGGTGCTTCTGGTGGTGTTCAAGGTCATACACAATCTTGGTGCACGGAAGTACCTAGCAACCCTACTCAACCCGTATGTCCCTAGCGCAACAACACTCGTGACAGTCCCCAGGGCGAGAAGAGCTTTTTGCGACAGATCTTTCAGAACAGCTGCGCCGCGGCTGTGGAACAATCTTGATGACAGCCTTCGCCAAGCGCAATCCATCGAGGCTTTCAAGAAAGCTCTAACATCAGCTCTCCCACATAAACATGCATAATTGACGAATCCACGTAAGCGCTACTACAGTGATAATGGTAGAGGGTATTCTTTATCGTCGTCATGGCGGATGATCCGGCAATATAGAAACAAGTGAGCATGATGTTGGTTCAGCGATCGACAGCTGGTCGAAATATACGACATGGTGACTTAGACAGCACAGAATGCCATGCATCCACGTGAGGAATAAGATGCACGATGCTGAACACATAATCAGAGTCCCATTCCCCTGACTCAATATCCAATACGTCTAATTCAGAATATGAAGTGTGCACAGTTTTACATGAACCACTTATCATCTTGATATATTGTGTTGTCGCGTGCCCCTTATATTCTTCAAATCAATCCCATTCTCTCAGTTGCGAAAAAATAGCGAAATCATTTAAAATTCCGGAAGACATCTTGGTCACATAAACTCTGTTTTTGCGGGGCACGCATGCAAATGTATCCAATAATAATGCGGAAACGTGCAATGTGGTAAGCCGCCCTGAGCTAGGCCATTTAGCTAACTCTAAATAGCCTCTATATCACTATGCGACCCGACTAATGTAGTTGTTTACTCATCTGATCATTATATTTAGGTGTCAATAATTCAACACAGGCGCAGTAACATTAAATGATAGAGACATCATATTATTATATTATGAATTTAGTATAATAGCAATATATACAGATTTGAAGCAGAAGAGTTTGGTAGTACGGAGCTACCTTGAAAATGTATCAATTTTCTCGACTGGTTGTACACATGTAAGGCAAGAGCATCATTGACATGTTGTCACATTTTTCACTAATTGATCCCGACCGTTCTCAGCTCCAATATAATTCAAGGAGTAATCCATTTTTCGAACAGAAACTGATCAGAAGAGTCACACACAAACCAGCATCATTCTGCCTATAAACAAACAAGTAAACCAATAAATACAGATAAATCAGTGGTCACGATAGAGGCACCTACTGAGAAAGCATGCTTGCGTAAATACTTCTTTGCGGCGGACATGTAAAACGCCTGGCAATTGAAATTCGATATTCACGGTGGGAGAAAGTCAATTAATCCTGAGAATGACCTCGGCAAACCTAACAAAGTCTTATTGCTATTCTATGCAAAAACAACCGCCCTCCATGCAGAATGGCGCAATATTGCTCGTAGCTATATACTGTGTGAGAACAGATTCGCCTACATCCCGACTTCGCCATGGGGAAAATCGGAAACGCAGGCCTACTTTGCTGTATGCCGCTAGAAAATGAAAACACATATATAGACAGATATATATATATAGAGAGAGAGAGAGAGAGAGATAGAGATAGAGATATATATAGATATATAGAGAGAGATAGATATAGATATATATATAGATATAGATATATATATATAGAGAGATAGATATAGATAGTATATATATATATATATATAAGATATATATATATATATAGAGATATATATATATATCATAGATATATATATATATATATATAGTATAGATATCTATATATATATCTATATATATATATATCTCCTCTCTATATATCCTCCCTCTATCTGTATATATAGATCTCTTATATAGATATATATATATAGATATACATATATATAGATCTAGAGAGATATATATCTCTATCCCTCTAAATATCTATATATATAGAGATACATATATACATATATATACATATATATATGAATGTATACAAATATATATATACATATATCTATATATATCTCTCCATATAGAGATATATATATATATATATATATATATATATATATATATATATATATCTATATATATATATATATATATATATATATATATATATATATATATATATATATATATATATATATATATATTATTGATTCGGCATATTAACTGATGTAATGTAAAAGTTTAATGCAAATAAAACTGTTTCTGTCACTTTTTATTCCTGCCATATTCTTATGGCCCTATAAATGTCGTCCACGAATAGTCAAGAAGCAAATTTATACGTATAAATCCAACCTATATATGAGTATTTTTTCCGAATACAGCAATTGTTGAATCATTTTCCGTCATCATGGATTATTACTATAAAATTTGTTGTAGATGTGCTCATCATGAGCCATTGGTAGCGTTTCGCGAGCTTGTAGATAGTCAAATAATGTGAAATGAATATAGTTTTTTGGTATTAAAATTATTAAATCAATCAAATCTTTTAATGATGTAAATAAACATGTGCTACGCTCATGTTTAAACATAATTTAAACCATTTGGGCAAAAGTATATGTGGTTTTAAGGAAGATATAGATGTTATCAGGTAATGTCATGGAATGGTTAGTTGTTAAAATTTGATTTTGCCCTAATATTCAAAATTAAAAGACATCATTCGTAAAATATTATCTGTGTACGTTATTACGACTAGACTATCAAATTAAAATGGTCAAACAAAATACAATTTGTTGATTGAGCACCCGCTATCTAAAGAAAGCATGAAATAGCAGTGCCCAATCAACTAAGGGAACAGCTGTTCTGAGCTGGCGAGAGAGGAAATATTACAATTGTTAAAGAGACTGTTCAGCCACATATAAGGCAATCAGGGATCATTTCGTTATTACATTACTACGATTAACGCAGACGTAAGTAATGACATCTTCTAATTTGTGCCGCCGAGTTTACATGATGGAAGTTATGTTGATAAGTTTTTAACATTATTATTTGACTGGAAGTGTTCATGAAAAACTGTGGAGATCTGTTTTATTCAGTTATGTCGTTCCATCGATAACGGTGCCTCCCTAAAACCATGAACTACACGAATGTTAGCTGTAAATCATAACGCGCTCTGAATTTACCTCGCTAACGATGTGTATTCTTCCGCTTTAGTTACATAATGTAGATTTCATAAAATCTTCACTCATTCAAGTTATGGGCATAACTGTGCACACATTAGACCGACAAGCAGGAAGGATAATGTCCGACAACATAAATGGCGACTGTCGAAGCAAGGATCTTTTTTCTGAGACCACAGCGCCGCGTAGCGACTAAAATTCTGAAAATGTAACATTTTTGGTTTCCAAGGTGCTGTTACCAAGCAGCTTGCTAGGCAACCACTTTCCTTATTTGGGGCTGAACAGTCTCTTTAAGAGCAAGAATTCCCATCAGCCATCAATGCATCGTTAAAAGAACAGTTATTATTATTGATCAGATAACGGTTCGACCTATTGATGCATCGTTGGTTAATCAGTAGAAGTATGCCCAATGTTAGAGTTTATATCTAGCACCATCGTCGTAAACATCGATAACCTTATAAGGTGCTAACATTAATAAATGCAGCGGCTGAAGTTGCTTCAAAGTTCGCCCTCGTCCTGCGCTTAACACGCATGTAACAACAATAATCATCTTGATGCAATCAATTCGTATTTACATAGTACTTGGTTAACCTTTGCGCACATTGCAATGTACCTGCACAGCAATTCATCACTACTGGCATTAATTCCTGCCCAGAAAATGCTTTGTTCTTAACAAAACGTTAGGCTAAATGGGGACACTAAGATGTCAACAACCAGCCAATGTTTGTAATGGAAACCCGGTTCTCATATTAAGAAATATCTTCCATCTAGGTCCACGCCTGAGACGGACCGGTCATCTTTAACTATGCTTGCATTTTATAGGACGATTTGTAGTGAATTTCTTCCCACAATGTAGAGGCTTTCGCGTATCTACCTCGACGCTCAATATGTGTTAACGCAAGGTTTCGACGACTGCAGCTTTTGCTTAAATACGTTCTTCACTATCCACTGGTATATAAAGGATAGTTTTAACATGTATCTGACCTATTACTACAGTATTAAACATGGGCATAAGTTTGTGATCATCTTTGGTCTCGACAATTATATCCACCATCACCATCAGCAAAACTTTGCACTGGCTAGATCTCACATTCACCCGATCCTTTTCTCGCCAATACCTGGCCGAGGATGATCCAGTAGTAGCCATATGATACGATTTCAATGCAGTTCGCCAAATCAATCTGCAACCGAAAGAAGTATTACGTTTTTATATAATCTGAGTGTTGGCACTATAAGCTTTCTAGCTGCCGGCTTCGCTACAACGCAAACGGCGCACATTGACCTCGTCTTCTTTGGAGAACGCTAATTGGTTAGTCGATACCTACCACATTAGTTACGCCCGTCCCTCGGAAGATCAAGCTTTCTGTACATGGATGCTAGGAAGCCGTTGTAACCCGCCATATGCATTGCGTTTTTACATGCCTATATCGTATGGTTATGGCTGTAATTGTGTTGATTATGAAACCGCTGACAATTAGCCTGCTAATTGTAATAGCATGTGAAGGACCTATGGTACATTAACAGGATTAGTTCACCACTTACATGGTTGGACGTGGACATTGCATATCAAAGCGCTTTATTTGTTTCAGGAGAACATGAATGACATCTGGTTATGAACTCTATATCTGCAATAAACGATGGTTAGGTTATGTGGCAAATAGTTCTTCTACTAGCCTTAAAGCTTATAAGTAACGGCATGGTAATTGATAGTATCGAACATGTATTTCGTGCTCTGGGGATACGAGTAGCCATGCTGAAGACGCTTTTTCAGCAGCGTAACAGTTGCTAACATCAGTATTTGCAGTGGTTTACTTAGTGCGTGAACAGGCATATGTATTGGTTCATAAGTGGTCTTCATATAAGAAGAGCATTTGGAATGTTGTGCAGAATATCAGCCACATGCAAACCACACACTTATTACAGGAGTTTAGAATATATCGGAGAGTTGAAATAGTTTTCAATTTCATTGTTAATGTCATTACTGCCCTATCGGATAACAAGGTTGCAAACTACAGCGACAACACCGTAGTATTGTGGAAGAATGCCTCGGTCCGTTGCCATAAACGGTTAGGCAATCTCTGTGTCGGCTATTTAGCCAATATATGACATGCTACGCCTACCAATCTACTGTACGACCAATCAATATAGTTGCAAGTTGATGAAAAAAAGCTGACACAACGGTTTTCCCCCATTAATGAAAAGTCATAATGCTTGCACCCTCATTAAGATGCTTCATTTGATATGGGAGGATTATTCTGCTGGCGTTCAACCCTTGTTAATCATCGACGTTGAAATCCAACACTCTCCCTGGATGTGGATTTTACCATCCTATTTCCATATACGTAGGCTTCGCGTCATATTGCACCCCACCTGGTAAAATAATTATTCAACAGTGTGTGTATTTATCATTTTGTATTTACATTGTTGTAGCTTCATATGCTTAGTGCGATTGGTGTATAATATTTGACAATGTTATTGTACATTTCCCATAAATATTGATGACGAAATAGCAACTGATCACACACAATAAGTGAAAAAGACCTCAAATGAACGTATGAATAATGCATGTTAAAATACAGTTGATTTGTGCGGTCATAGATCGTGTATTTCTGACACGAACCCTTGGCATAACAAATAGTGCCGTGCGTTCTAAGATGGAATCGTTTCTCATTCAGTCAGCGGTGCGGATTGTTAAATAGGCATTGTGAAGCTGAGCGATACAGATAGGCAAGATAACGCATTACCTATCACATGTCTTCCTTCTACGACATCGCCAATTACACGGTAACGATGACGTCACTGGGTATTCAAACAGCATTCGTGGCATATCGTTGAATGAGCGCGTGAGCAAATGATAAAGACTAAGCTGTAATTGGATGCCGCGGATATTTCGTGGGCTCTTGTGTGTTTTTTGTACTTTACCGATCAGGAATAGAGACCTAAGTGTCCACGTTATCGACGAATCAGAGATACCCTCCTCTGGGAATTCAACTGAACCAGTTAAATAAGTACAAGGCAGTTTGCAACGCGTGTCATTAATAGAGAGGCTTATAGACAACCAGACAAAATCTGGGAAACACGAAGGCTTGCGGAACTCCTTACTTACTGTACACACTATTATCAATACTTTTATTTCTCAGTGTGACGGATAGTCTAGATTTATGGCAGCAACCTCGTATTTTGTGTTCCACTGACAGCTGTTGTAGGAGATAATTAATCATAACCAGAGAATAATTGCTTTCGGTAAAACCCGGGAGCCGCCTTAAAAAGCTGTGACAATGCTGCCAGGACGCTTCCTTTACAACCGCTCTTATGTTGCCGCTTTGTGCGACTGTAAGGTAACAATCATTATGGGTTTTGCAAAATTGTACACTTCTTTGTAACCGCTTAGGTTCAGATGCATCAATCCATTAATATAGTTATTAAAACAAAGCAAGCACTGTTTGCCAGATATGCTGTTCTATCTGCAGAGCATTCATCATAGGTATGATAATGGTTCTAAATATTGCTACATCACTAGCTGATTAGTGGGTATCTGCCAAATGTTAGCATGTCATGAAGCATCGTCGTCTATATATATATCCTTTCACCAATGCCTTTGTTTAAGCAGCGTCTCCACGGGTATGACAATAGTGATCACCTAAATGCAAAAACAATTTCCATTGGATTGTACTGGGTTAACCTTTGCGCACCTAATTATCTACTTGTGCAGCAGTTCAGCACGGCTTCATTATGTATTTAATGCTATGCACTGACAAAAACATTTGTCGCAATATATGATCATTTACACTTGTCATATGGCTTGCAGAATATGTTAGCCGGATGCACATGATACCCGACCCAATTCTCCTTATTGGATTTTCTGTTACCGTTCTACATTGACAAATGATATGCATGGCGGTCGATTGAATGCTTGCAAATACATACTTATCCTAGATCAAATAGCATTACTACGTCACAAATATCATCGATCTGGTAACTCTTTATCGCAACATGTCTAGCCATATATGCTAAGATATTGACTCATCCCTATTACCTTGACGTGAGAGGTAAGCTTGGTCAGTGTAATTGGGTCTGGTATATGAACCCAAACATAAGTTTGAGCCGATAATTGTACTTAAAATTGCAATCAAAACGTATTTAGACAATTCAAAGCATTTGACATTCTCATGTTTATAAATGGATGGGAGCTGCGGAATGAGGGGGCGGGGGATGATAAATCTTTAGGCTGAGGTCTGTTGTTAATTATGCCGTAATTTTTAACAATAATTGATATTCAGGGCATGCGTCAATGATTAAGCATTATTTCTACTGACTATATACAAATGATAGTTACGTTGTAAATAAAAGCATAGGAGCCAATTACAACTAAATTTGATGAAGAGCAATCCTAGTCGATTTCGCGGGTCAATATTCCCCAGATGAATGACGAATCGAAACATCGTTTTCTTGCACCGTCCTTGTTCCCTACGAAAAGTGCCTAGACAACACGTCTCAACCCACTCATCCCGCTCTTACAGAACAACTGCACGAACAGATGTTGATTCACGGGTCATAAAGACGTTAATCATATCATTTAAAAGTTTCCCCAGCAATAATTGCTGGTGTTGTCGAACTTAGCATTGCTGGAACGTGCGCACACCCTCCACAATGAGACAGGCAACACCCCCGTTACTGCAAGACATGTCTGTAATTGCTTTCTGTCGGTGATGTGGCGATTCCATAGGCTGCCAGCTGCATCTCTGATTTCATTTGACGTCGATGCATGAATTTCACGTGCTGCGAAGTGGCCTTCTGATTCCGTCGGTCGTTTATTCAATGATTCGACTCGCCGTAAACTGACCGTCTGATATCATCTAGCGGTGAGACATAGACTAACTGAGTATGAATGTGTAATGATTAAGAATCGAAACATTTTAACCAAAATACGGTCACGATATAGATGTGAATGAATGAACAATTATCCGAGCATGGTCATATCTAGCTGCATTATTATGATTGATGCGCAAATACATCTACAACTGCTCCTACGTCATGATGTATGCAGTTATGTCCTTAGCAACAAGAAGTTTCCTATTAGTTAATTAATTGTCGCGAATAGATATCCATGGGTAAACAAGGTTAAATATCTGTACCTGATTTTGCCACACACCAGGATCTCAAAACACGACCGGTCATCAATATATCGCTTTTTAATGCCCAAGTTTATTACGTAGCAAACGCAGCTGCTTGTTGCAATAAACAGAGAGCATGATGAGGTGGTAATCACCAAGTTGATGGACAGTTGCGGGTGGACAAGACCAAACCGCTGGACCAGCTTATACAGCTCGTGAATTGCCCTCCATGCATGGGCATTGTACGCTACATAATAAAGTATGTTTATATAAATATATGATCTATACGGCTCGAATATTGAACACAGTCCAAGCATTGATTGGACCCATAATTCACATTGTAAATACTCGAGGAAAGTTTTCGACAATTACAATGGCTAAGATTCAGGTTTTGGAAGTCCTATGGTGTACGTCATTGCGCGCTACGTTTAAAATGAAGACAAGGCTTGAGTTCACT
The DNA here is from genome assembly GCA_034190875.2 of Urechis unicinctus. Taxonomy (NCBI): domain Eukaryota; kingdom Metazoa; phylum Annelida; class Polychaeta; order Xenopneusta; family Urechidae; genus Urechis; species Urechis unicinctus. Next base: position 24,140,484 of record CM067353.1, on the reverse strand, counting down.
GCGTGCACATTGTCTGAATGTAGATTTGGAAATGTTACAAATCTATTGTTGTGGACGGTACGGCGACCATTCATTTTATCACAAGATAATATATCATTGCATGGTTACGTGAGATATTCAAACATCAAGGCAAGTACACCGGGGAGCTTAGCACGGACAATGCAGGGCAGCGGATGAATTGTTTGATTTTCAGTAGTGGAGCATAATGAATGCGATCAAATACCCAGATAACACCCACTCGTGAGTTGGCATAACTATTCAAAGCAGATCCCCCTTAAATCACTGCCACCTGCCATCGTATCATCAATGTTAGGATTTCCGACAAGAACATTAAGGGATGTTATGGCAATGATAACAGTGAAATGCTGTCAGCTCAAAATATTGTATCGTTCTGAATTAAAAAATGCCTGTGGTTATGAAAACACGTGTACAAGATGTTCCCGTGAGCCTTTATTTTGAATGGTAACATTATCTACCTGAATATCACACAAAACGAAGCAATCAATTCCAGCTCCGCTGTGTTATGCATGAAGCTCTGCCAGTCACAAAAATCATCGGTTAGTCAGATGTTTGGTTGATTAAGACAGGGCGGCGATCTTTTATAGAATAACTTGACTATTTCATGGGAGCGGCATGGCTACCTAAATTGATCTGAATTTTTAAATGGTATGCTGTAAATTATTCTTATTATTCGACAAAAATGCGACGGATATCGCTGACAAACATGCCATCTTGGATATCGTTTTAAAGGCAAACGTCTGAGCATTGATGATGATTGCCGATAGCCGCTGTTCTAGAGAAACGGTCATCTAAACTTAGGAACTGAGAGCGCGTCCAACAACATTGGGTCATGAACTTTACGTTGGCTGTACCATGGAACATCGCTGTATGAGTGATATTAGTTACATTGATGATGTGTCGCACATTACGTTACCGTCACAGATGATAGGAAAACGTTCCGCATTTGTGACACGCTTCCGCATGAGTACTATGTACTGTTCAATACTCCCAAATGACATCTGCTTGCCTTCAATGCTAGAGACATTTCATTTTGTTTAACCCGAATACGTATTGTACTTATATATAGCTGTTCGCTTCGGTAGTAATATTGTTTGTGCTAATGTGCTGCATTCTCCATGTCGTGGTTTGGCAAAGCAGGACAATCTAAAATTTGAGAGATTTAGGGGCTTTGTATGTTTTTGTATACATAGCATAATTTGTTCACCCTGGCTTCTTAAGTTACTAAACTAAATTCATCGGCTCTACATGCATATGCTACGAGTCGGATTGTTGATTGATCATTAAAAATGTGTTCACCCGCACAATGATTAAAATATAAATGCATTTTAGGATTACAAGTAGTTATGAAAGCCGCTAATTATTATTGGCCGTCGTGCTATGGCATTCCCTATGCCACCGGCGCATGGTTCAAGTCAGTTTCGTACTTTGAGTGGCTTCGTGTATATCGGTTCATTGCGTTGGAATCCATATAAATTCATGCCACGAAATTGCCTTAACTGCGGTCAGGGGCCCCGTTTTCACACTTGGAATAGATTTGTAATAATGGGATTCCGGCACGTGTCTGCAGTGTAGGTTTTCATCTGACATTTAAATTCAATATACGCTCTAGCTTCTTTTGATGCTCAAAGGACATCATAATTACAAAGCGTAAAGCACTTACGAATTATTAACAATGAATCACACCTGATTCTCATGCATGGTCCTTCTCGGAAAAAATTTTGCGACCATAAATTATATTAAGGATAATAATATCAGTTATAACAATTGTATGGTACAAAACTTATATCGCTAGTTACAAATATATCCTCATGCCTTTTATGATGCCTTGTTTGGTCGAACTGATGCGTTTACATCATGGAAAAAACCGTGGTCTATGGTGTAGGACTAATGTTCCGAATTAGGTATCTCAGAGGTTGTCAAATATGTTGACGGCACAGCAAAAGTTGTTTTTACCAATTATTTGTTACTTTACAATTTTAATATTTTCATTTGAGGCAACTGCGATCTTTCATTTAACGCCGGAGGTTTTGAACATTTTATTATATTTATACTTGATGCAGCTGTAGATCAGCTTGTAAGACAGCTGCTTTACCGGAATGAAGTATAACTTACCAAGTTGATGGACAGTTGCGGGTGGACAAGCCCCAACCGCGGAACCAGCTTATACAGCTCGTGAATTGCCGTCCTTGCGTGGGCATTGTACGCTACATAATAAAGTATGTTTATATAAATATATGATCCTACCGCTCGAATATTGAACACAGTCCAAGCATTGGTTGGACCTATAATTCACATAGTTAATACCCGAGGAAAGTTTTCGACAGGACTCCAATTACAATGGCTAAGATTAATAAGATCAACTGCTTGTCAGATGGTCATTGATTGTCGCACGCACTGGGCTTTGGCTTATATTTCCGTATTAGGTCATCAGGATTGCGGGATGAATGATATTTTAAGAAGTACCATTGAAGTGATATATTGCTGATCGCAGAATAGTGCCGCCTCTACGGTTAGCAATGCAGGTAATTGATGTATGGGTCGTATAATCTAGATTAGCTTCAAGCAGCCGACGGAGTTGGCCCTAGAGCACAGGTGCCAAGGATGACATGATAGGTAAGCTTATGCCCTCACATCTGGCAGCCTTATGTACTTAGTACCAGCTATATATGTGGACGGTAAACGTAATGTTGGGTAAACGCGTGCAATTTGTCAGATCGTCTAAATTCCAGCTAAAGAAGCAAGCATGGCCATTAATTTAATCAACCCAAGAGCTTTCGTGTTGCTCTTTCTGGCAGGGGAGTATCTTGATGGCGATCACGTATGGCGCTATCAGTTAATGGCAGACGGCTGGAGGTACGCATCCAGACTAAGAACTTCCTCTGTCAGTTGATTCAAGAGATAATCACCACGTGACTAAACACTGTTATGAGCTGAGTGTCTCTTACTGATTACCACCAATGTGTACGCGTGAAGCACAATTGCAATGCAGCTCATGGTGTCAAAGAAGTTGTGTGTGAAGGTCAGTCTAATATATATCGTAGTTAATATTATTTCAAGCATACTCTCGCTAAGCTCCTGACAATTGCATCTGTCGTAATTCCACACACCTGTCAAATGAGACGCAGCCGGTTGTTGTTTGATCCTTCTTTGATGACATCTAACCGAGATGCACATATTCGACAAAGTGAATCTTGTTTTTCGGATACAATTTGACGTTGCTGAATAGATTTTATATACTGGAAGCATTCCTCGGTCAAAATCGTCCGTTGAGGCATGCATTCGACATGTTTGATGTTGTTTCACGGGCGCAATCTAGTGTTGATGCATCGATTTGGAATGTGGTATGTAGTGCCTCGGATACAATCAGACGTTGACGCAAATTTCCGACATGCTGAACGCCATTCAGCGGATGCAATTTGACTTTGAGGCATGAACTTCACACCAATTAATGTGCCATGATCAAAGACTGATCTGTTGGCGGGCAAACAAGGGTCAATTATGCAGTCACATGATAAAAATGCGCAGTTATTACCAGAACTCACGACCATACAGCAGCTACGCCATCTATTAACTGTTCGAAACATTATTAGTTAATGAAATAAAACCAATTTCCCCTATTTCCGATTTGTTTAACAATTTATCCTCGGCAGAAGCAATGACTAATTGGACGATGTTAATGTCATGAGCAGCATTTGTATAATCGTCTAATGAATGAGGTGAGGTAAGTTAACCTCTATCACATGCGAGAGTTATCTCGCCACTTGACACCGGCCTACTGTAGCAGCGTTGCACTACCTCCTATCTGGCTATTCTAATTTCTTTCAGGATGGAAAAACGGATTCACTCGCTTTTATTTCGGCCCGATCTTACACGCATGTCGAAACAGAAGTGAAGTTGGGACGAGATAAGAGCATGCAAAATACATGGCGTATGTACATCCAAGTCGTTGGTGCTTTTTACATAAGTTTATTCCATTAAAGACGACTCGGGCTTGTTTCTATCTGCCCATTATAATCCCTTAGATAAACATCTTAAAATGGAAGATAGCAATCTATCTTGAAACCCAAACGTTCTAAATAAAGTTCTGATAATCATTGTGTTGTTTAATAGATATATACTAAAGGAGCAGCCAGGATAATCATACTTTATTTATGATTATTAGCAGTCACTTCAACTGCATTGTAAAATAGATGGAAATGGTGTTCGTCGTATCGCAGCTTCGATTCAACGCTTATCTTTTCATTGTTTGAGAGAGTACAAACTACAGTCCCGTGGGAGAGCCTAGCGTTTTATGAACTCTTTTGTAATGTGACGGGGTGGGTGGATAGTTCGCCCCAACCCATACACTATGAAACACCCCCACAGTGAGTACTATATATCAGGCCCTATGTGATACATATCAAATGCCTAAGTAGACGAATCAGATATGCTACCCGGGGCAGGTCAGTGATTTGCACTTGAAGTGTACCCTGTTATGTGTAGTATTCGTTCTACAACACCTTAAGTAAAATTGTACAATTCCAACCGGCTGGATTATTATTTACAACTGATCCATTATAGAGCACGTGGCAAATAGTCGCTGGTTTGGATTTGCTGAGGGTTCTTTTAGGTCAATGATACTGACAGTTTGCCGCTGGCTCATTTCTTTATCAGTATGCTCGGTAGTGATGTGACCATTAATGTACAATCACACCGCTCTCTATAGAAGCAAAAATGGACAAAAAATGGTTCATCGCTTAATTGAAAAAGGGGCGGCAAACAAATATAATTGTGGAACTCAATATATAAATTGATGGGTAGACGCTGCAGTGATCATTCGACTGCTGAAAAAGGACCTTAAATGCCAGGAAATGCATGGTTGAGATTACTCTGTTGGGTTTGTTTGCGATGGATCCTCACAACGAATACATATAAAATTCGCCAAGACGCCGCTTATATTGTTCGAGTGATTCTTAAACGCATAAATACAGTTCAATTAACGCTATTATCACTCAATTAACGCTGTCTGCAGTCACCTGCGGTTGATCATGCGCTCGTCAACACGAATCACGTGTTTGACTGGTATTAGACGCCATGTAGGGTTAGCTGGATATGAGTGGGATACCGGTCTAACAGAGGCTTTCGACCCTACAAACGATAACTAAGGATATTTAAGGGTTATAAATAAAAATCAAAAACAAGCGTTGATAATTATACCAACGTTTATAGGATATTTAAATGGGTCACATGGCCATAACTAAAAATAGGAAAACAGGAAAGTTGCAGACTGCGATATATTGCTCTCTAAATGCTCCCCCTGTCATAAATATGTTGTCTTATTGTTATGCACACAATGTTTATTTGTGGCAAGGGGACAATACATAATATAATTTTGTACACACACGAGGCGGTATCTAAAAGCGCCTTCTACTCCCATAGCTCAATAAAATGTTTTGTGTTATGAAGTAATTCCGACAAGTGAACAATTAAGAATGACGTCATCAGGTTTAGTTGTACTATATCGACGCCAGCCAAAGGAAGGACTGTGATGTTTTCCTTAATAATAATTGCTTTTGGTAATTTCAGCACATTGATAACGGGTGTCGTTATTGATGGTTCTTTCCTATAAAGGGGTTATGACCACGATGGAAATGACAAGGAAGACATTTTTGCAAAATATTCCGCCAAACCGTGGGTTCTTGTCTGTTTTAAGGATTTTACCAATCTGCAATAGAGACAGCCAGGTGTTTAATTTATCAGCAATTCACAGATATCCTTAGATGAGAAGTTTGCTGAACCAATTGAATAAGTAAAATACCGTTTGAGACGCATTGCTGCTACTAACGCGATTACTGCGGGTTTATTTCGTATTTTGTCGCAAATATAAAGGCTAATAGACAATTGGACAAAATCTGGGAAACGCGATGGCATGCGGAACTCTTCACTCACTATAAAGGTTATTGACAATACTGCGTTTGGTTCTCGGTGTGACCGATAGCCAAGATGTATGGTAGCAACGGAATTCCGAAAAGTTTGTTTTCTGGTTCGTTTTCTGGTTTAGATCTGCTTCTGTTAACCGTTGCCACCTCATCGTCTTCTCTGTTTATAGCCGCAATCAACTGTTCATTATATTGTATGGATGCTAAAGAAATGAACCGATATACACGAAGCCGCTCAAGGTGCAAAACAGACATGAACTATAAAACACCATAATGCTCTTGCAGCATATCTTAACTTGGATGACACAATGGCTGCTGGGATATATTTAAGAGAGATCTGATTTGAACAGTTTTGCTAACTCACTGATTGATGTTATCTGGGTATTTGATCGCATTCATTATGCGACACCACTAACAAATAAATCACCTTTGTTTAGCTCTCCAGCGTACTTGGTTCGATGTTTCGATGTCTCGGTGTACCTTTCGACGCCATATTCTCTTGCGACACAATGAATTGTCACCGAACCGTCCACACTCACACATTTGTAACATTTCCAAATCTACATCTAGAAAATGAGAAGGCAGTTATATCAATCCTCGTCTTCATTTTAAACGTAATGCACAATAACGTACAACATTGCGCTTCCTATACCTGAATCTGGACGTCATAAAACCAAATGATGCCAGCACAAATAACAAATATCATGACTGAACAGACCAAAAGCAAAAATAAACCATGTTGGCAGCCCACATGTAAATAATAACGTTCGGAATGTCGCTATGCTCTGATGACCTTAGTCAGCGTGCAATCGGTTCAGTTTTTGGCATAAGTGCATTGTAGAGACACTAGTTTAAAATGTCCCCGAAAAATACTGATAACATTGTAGCTCTCTACCTCTTAAAAAGTAAGTTATTGCGATGCTTGCTAACAGTTCAATCTCCGTCAAATAAATATTCCGTCCAACGATTGGTTACCTCGTCACACAACACATGCAGACAGCTCACCGCTACAGATAAGTAATCGATTTGACAACGTGACTTATATTTTGTTGCCTGACATGAGATTCCGCAAGTTGGCGGCCAAATAATTCTCATTAAGTAGCAATGGCAGGAGTGCTTTATTAATCGCACTAACTTGAATATTATAGCTACGTGCGCTTTATCAAGAAGTAACAGTTGGAACGGAATTCTGCTACAAGATGATGCAAGGATGGAAATGAGCATTAATGATTATGACATAGATTTCAAAAGGATAGCGTTTCAACCCATTAACCGCTATTATTACGCCCAATGATATGTTTATGGTAACACGGCATATTTGCTCGTACATCAACGTGATTTCATCCGTCCACAAAAACTCAATGCAGTCTTTGCCATTTAAACCGGGCGATTTCCTGTCAAGTCAGCCACCTCGATCTCTACCATCTGGAGTTTATGTTGTATAAACCTTACTGTGATCCAAAGAATGCCATCAGCATAAAGTACAATCGAATGGATAAGTTATTCAGGAATTCGTTATGTTGAATGAACACGATATATGGTCAGGTACTTCTAACGACTAGTTTGCGTTGGGTTGAGCTAGGTATTTGATGTTGCGTGTATACCGCTTATGTCATTAATGCAACATGATTTCATATATTCCGATGTTTGATCAGTTATGATGATAATATGAGTCTTTGCATTGCAATATGGTCCTACATGCTTTTCAACACATAAAGCAATGTTTCGTGTCTGTTATTGTGCACATTTCATTCTAGAGAGGACTATTGGTCAGAGTACTGATGACCGAAATGTGTGTACTGCTAATACATTACTAACCTACCAATGGATGTCTTTAATGATTGTGACAGTCGATTACCGAAAGCTATAGAATATTGTGTACTTATATTAAGCTATTCAGACGATTAATGGACTAATGGGATACTTCTTGCTGTTTAGGACACAACTGCATACACCATGCAGTAGGAGCAGTTGTAGGTTTATTCTCGAAACAATCATAACATTACAGCTAGTTATGTCTATTCTCGGAATAAAGTTGATTTACATTTATATATGGACCGTTGTTGGGGGTGAGAATTTCGAAGAGAGCGCGGAAGGTGCAGCAACAAGAAGCTAAGATGCGACAATGCTGTAAAATCTATTTCCCACGGTGTCTTCGTTGAGAGCAGTGGAAAACGTAGCACTTCGTGTATATACAGTGGTCACTAGTATATCTAGCTGCAAAATGATCCGGAGGGGGGTGGGGTGATTAGTAAAGGCGCACTCAAAAGCATCCTGCCGATACCCGAAGGTCCCCTTCGTGTCCTACATGCAGATGTAGTTCTGCAAAATACGGCTGATCGATCACACTTGAAGTGATCAGATTAAGGAATGTGACTGCTCTTTCAGCTTGAGTTAACTAGCTAATCTCTACAGTGTTTCCATGGCGATGGATTCTCATGTACATTTATCTTCCAAAACTCTAACATTTGCGCTACTATTCGAACCACTAGGTATACGTACGTCGTTCACCTCCAATGTTCGAGTGCTGCGCACATTCGCCGTCTTTCATTTAGAGATTTTACTAGCTGTTTGAACCTATACCTAAATACGCTGCAAATTTGGGGTCTTAAGAAGCAGCAGATTCCGTTATAAGCACATTTTCACCAGGATTGTACCTTTTTTATCAATCATTCAACGTTACGATCCGTAAATAGTCACAGAAGCGAAACCCAAAAAAACGCTTTCTACAGCAATATGTGTGTTTTATATGCCGGTTACCACACAAATAATCTTATTAAGTCATAGCCATTTTTATGAAAACCGACCAGATATTTTTCTTTCAGTATTGGTCCAGACTATAAAGGGGCCGTGTCAAATATATACGCAGTGTGGCCCTTGCGGCTAGTACATGGCAATGGTTAGTAATCCGTTACAAATCACCTTTTCCTTCCCGCTGAGAATAACTTGGTGCAACAATCTTATTGATATGTGACTTGCCTCCACACCTGCTCATCGAATCACTGTATACAGTTGAAGGCAAAAACGTTTTGATCTGTTTATTTATAGGCTATTGCAATGCATGACGAGTTGATTTCTTGAAGTTTCTTCACAGCTGTCGCGTACCTAGGCGGCCACCAGGTGCACCAGGAAAGCCATAGTTACTTGTGTACAGCTTCCCCACAAATGTTCATTGTATCACAAAACGTTCGCAACATCAATGTATTTCATACTTTGTCCACGATCTATTAGGGTCTTTAAAGTCATAACAAGCTGCACTTTAATGATTAATACGAGTCTATAACGCACCAACTACTGCTCTTATGACGCCGAGCACACTGTATGGCCTTGAACAGCGTAGTGTCACAAGACTATACAAGATTCAATAGCTCTACTTTAGTGTGCACATCCATATTTGTCAAACTGTTTTTTTCTAAATACCTCATTAGAGTAAGCAGCAACCTAATCCATGAAATAGCCTTAACTAAGGTCAGGTGCCCCGTTGTCACTTGGAACAGATCTGTAATAACGGGATTCCGGCACGTGTCTGTAGTGTAGATATCATCTGACATTTAGATTCAATATACGATCTAGCTTCTTTTGATATTCAAAGGTCTCCCTGATTACAAAGCGAACTACACTTACGATTCATAAACAACGAATAAAACCTGATATATCATCATAAATTAAATCAAGGACAATGTTATCAGTTATATACATTTTATAGAACAAAATTTATATTGCTGGTTACAAATACAGCCTTATGCCTTTTATTATGCCTTGTTTAGTCGATCTCACGCGTATACGCCAGAAGATGAGCCGTGGTTTGCAGGTAGAGGATCATGTGTCGCCTGCTCCCGAATGTGTATCTTAGAGGTTGTCAAATATGATGATGGCAAAGCAATAGTTGTTGTTGCATATTAAAAGTTACATTACAATTTTAATATTTTCATATGAGATAACTGCAATCATTTATTTAACGCTGGACGTTTTGCAAATTTTAATAAACTTGCCAATTGCTACCTAACAGTATTGGTAAATATGCTATTGTGTCACAAAACTATCTGCTCGTCAGTAACGCCATGATAGCCAACTAGACACTATGCAAAGTTTATGTTCTTTACACCCAGGTGCAACTTGCTGTAAGAAATCCAAAGGTGGCACCAATAATCTACGGACTGCGAATGAAAGCCTTTACTCAGAAACAAAAAGCGTTTCATTCTCCCTATACTTGATGATACTTTCACGTCGACGCTTCATGTTTGATAACTAAGGCGACTGATATTTCCGTTATATCTGTACTCAATCTGTCATGATTGATCGTATTTGTGTGAACTTTATATTCCAAGTTGTGTGTCTACTGAATGATATCACGAATACAGCATTATATGTACATTATTGTACGCCTTGCTACTTGTTGCAGCTAAAGATCGAGAGCAGTTGTATCGGAATGATGTCTAACTTACCAAGAGGATGGACAGTATCGGGTGGTTAAATCCAAACCGTAGAACTAATCATTTATGCAGCATAGATTTGCTTCTGCTGATTGTGGTATAAACAGAGGTTACACTCCCCCACTAGTGTGGGCATTGTATAATACATAATGTAGTATGCATCCGTAATCATATGGCCCTGTCGCTCGAATATTTAACACAGTCCAAGCATTAGTTGGACCAATAAACCATTGTAAATACCCCATGAAAAATGTCGGCAGGATTCCTATTATAATGGCTAAGGTTGATTAAATTCGATTGCTTGATAGTTGGTCGCCGATTTACATCGGGCTTTTGCATATTTTCCGTTCATAGGTCATCAAGTTTATGGAATGAATGATCTGTTAAGTTGTACCATTTAAGTAATAAATTGCTGATTGAAGAATAGCGCCGCCTCTACGGTGGGCAATGCAAGTAATTGATGTATTAGTCGTATATTTCAGAATAGCTTCCAGCAGCTGAAGTAGTAGGCCCTTGAAGTACAGGTGCCGATGACACAACAAGTAAGCTTATGCACTAACATCTAGCAGTCTGAAAAGCTTAGTACCAGCCATATACGTGGAAGGTAAATTTAATTACAAAGGTATCGCCATGGAAAACTTGACAGATCGTCTATATTCCAGCTAAAGAAGCAGACATCGCCATTAATTTAATCAACACAAGTGCTTTCCTGTTGCCGTTTTGGGCAGAGAACCATTTTGATTGGTCACGTATGGTGCTATCAGTTAATGGCAGACGACTCGAGGTACGCACCCAGACTAAGAACTTCCTCTGTTAGTTGATTTAAGGGATAATCGCCACGCGACTAGAACCTGCTGTGAGCTGAGTATTTCTTACTGATTACAACAAATGTGTATGTGTGAGGCACAATTGCATGGCAGCTCATGGCGTCAGAGAAGATCAGAGTTATGTGTGATATATACTGTAGTTAATATTATTTCAGGTATACTCTCACTAAGCTCCTTGCATATGCATCTTCACGTCGTAATTGCATACGCCTGTCAAGTGAGACGCAGCCGGTGGTTGCCTGCTACTTCTTTGGTGACATCTTGAATGTTGTTTCTCATGTACAATTTGACGTTGCTGAATAGATTTGACATGCTTTATGTTGTTTCTCAGTACAAACCGTACGTTGACGCATGCATTCAACATGCTGGATGTTAGTCCTCTAGTACAATCTAACGTTGATGCATCGATTCGACATGTGGGATGTTGTACCTCGGATACAATGTGACGATTGTGCAAAGTTCCGACTTGCTGAACGCCATTCCGTGGATGCAGTTTGAATTTGACGCATGAACACCAATAAATGTGCGAGTAAGAGTATCACCATAGGACCCCACAAACGATAATTGACGATGTTTAAGGGCTATTCTTAAATAAAACTAAAAAACACTCTATGATTGTTATACAAATTTTTATAGGATAAATGGATCTCATGGCCATAACTAAGAAACGGAAAACAGGAAAGTGGCAGAGTGTCGATACATTCCTCTCTAAACTATCTCGCTGCCATCAAAGTTTAGTCTAATTGACATGCACACAGACTCCGCAAAGTTTATTTGTGGCAAGGGGACAATACATGATATAGTTTTGTACACGAGGCGGTACCCAATAGCGCCTACTTGTCCCATCGCTCAATCATAATGTTTTGTTGTATGAAGTTCATCCGACAAGTGGAGAATCGCGACAAGTGTCATCAGATTGAGTAGTGCTATATCGACGCCAGCTAAAGGAAGGGCTGTGATTTTTGTTATGATAATAATTGCTTCAGACTTTTTCAGCTCAATGATGATGAGGCTGGTTATTGATGGTTCTCTACGAAAAGGTGACGAGTGTTCTTTAACGAACCCTAAAACTAATGTCATACTTAAGGATCAATGCTTGTTGTACTTACACAGTCCGGGATAACATGCCTTTATACTGGTTAGGCTGTCGTTCTCAATCATTGGGCATCCACCATAGACTCGCTTTTATTACTTTTAGTAAATTCACCAACTTAGCTTGCTGTAGGCCTTTTGTGATAATTGTTTTACAGTAATACGGAACATGGATGGCTGCACACAATAAGCGCAATCTATATTTCACTGTGGTCATATTTCATATAGCTTTACATGGAAAATGTGATGAGGTTATGCGAGTTACTTTGCGCTTATGTTACATAATGATATCAGATATTGGTTGTTTGACACATTAAGGGTAATCGAAAAGCTGGTTACCGATGTGCATACATCTAACGTCGTTGTAAGAAATCGATATCATGCATTTACAATTATCATCTTTATGCTGAATTTGCACGTTGGATTCCGATGTTATACATCTTAAAAGGCTGCACGCTGTCCATGGTGCTCGGAATTGTTAATTTGGTTGTGTTATGTCGTTATTGCTGTACACTGAAGTGTCTGAACCTAATTTGGTACTTACCAAAACGCACATATCTGTATTGAACTTCTCCGAATTAATGCATCTTTTATAAATCAGGCCAGTAAGAGTATTAGCATGGATTGACTATTTGATTAAAACATGGAGGGTATATCCAAAAGTATATGACAAAAAAGTCGGGCCTTAAGGAATATATTGCGACAAAAACGAGATCGTTGAATTGTGAACTATAAATACAGCATTATGAATATATATTGCAATGTTGATACGATATTCGAGTGCCTACTGTATTGTCTATCAACAAAACATTACGCCACGTATAAGGCGTGCATAACAATTGCTGCATGTGTTCATATTCTTTTCTTTGGCATTGTTTATAGAGCAGAGTTAAATTCCTGTGTCATCCCCGCCCCTCCCCCCCCCCATCTCACCTCGTTCTTGTCTGTTGGTGACCACCGAACGCACTAATTGACACAACCTAATAATACACCTTGGTGCCGCGCTGTAGATAAGTAAGCCGACGAAATGACAAAGAATGGGTCTTTGGTAATTCCAAGTGTTGCATGATAATTATAAATAATGCAATTCACAGTTGTTATCTCTTATTCGTAAACTACCTTGGCGGATGTAATTATCTTGCAATCAAGCGTACAAATTTTAAGACGGTTACGTTTGTAGCTCGACAGTATATGAATATTAGTAGAAGTATATAGCACACCCGATATCTAAGCAGGGACAGTGTTTATATCAGCATTGTCATCTGCTTTGTGGCACATGCGGTTAGCAATAAACCTTGCAAGATATACTGTCAGTGAAATAGGGCAGGAATGTCAATGCCTAACCATGCCGATCTTCCTGTGTCATTTAAGCACGCCTGCCTACGGCGGCGAGCTTGCCATACTAAACCCCTGGGTTGCGGTCAGTGATTAGTTGGTGTGCTGCCATGCTTTGTGCTGTTCCGAGTTGACAACATGACACATACACACAGTTAGTATCAAACATACACTATATAGATATATCCTTGTCACTCCTAAATTGCCAATCGTTTAAAGGAGGAGGACAAAGTTGTTTTTGACCTCCTCAAAATCGAAATGGCCAGAAATGAAGACAGCATCAAGATTGACAAATTAAAGTAACGAGATCATTTACTGAAGCCTTCTATCCATTGCCCATTTATGTTGGAGGGCTTACAATATGTCGCTGGAACGAGACGTTCGACATACAGAGAAAGTCAGCAGCAGCAAACAGATTTTAAGTACTCATTTAGTTGTTACGAAACCCAAGTTAGGTAGCAGCATTGATGAACTGAACGGCAAATATATAAGAGCAATGTCAAGCACTATATTGGTAGTATATGGGTAGCTGTATTCATATTGCAAAAGCTACATTTGCCATCACAGTTTGCGTCGGGTTGTCATTGGTATTAAGTTCGAGCTAAGTACATATTCATAATGAGGTTATCTTGTTTCATGGATAATGAAGCACATGAAATATTATTTCGCTTGTTGAATTGATCTTTACATGAGGTGACTCAAAGGCACAGAACGATACAATTGACTCCAGATACGCACTGGTCGTCGGCATACCCGAATCAGATGGATATTCATTTGATATTTTTGTCAGCCAAAGCTTAAAGGTGGCTTCCTTGATAGCTGCTCAAAGCGGTGTTACTAATTAGGCAATCGGATTATTCAATGATACATCAGTAGATATAAGTACGGCCTCATATTGGAGGTTATGTTAACCGCGGTCTAGTGGGCACGTATTCTGTCATTGTTGATCACGAACACAATACAGTAATTCACCTATATCCGGGGCCGAGGACCGGAATCAAATGCCAATCGTCGTTGCACACATAACGATGATGATTATTGCTATGTTATTTCGCTATTGCTGTTGAGTATAAGCGAAATATCTGCTGATATGTAATCAGCAACCATGCTGTGACGACGGGCGGTAAATGAAACCATGATCACCGTATGCAAATAATATAATAATAAATACGCACAAGAGCTGGGCCTTATATCACAACGTCATAGCGAGTTTTAGTTGCACAGCATAAAAATGAATTGCTTGGTCGCTCAAAAGTATGATTTAAAGCAAGGCCAGCAGAAAGCAGCTGGGTCGCAAGTAATAGCAGGTAAAAGGACGATTTGTAAATACACGCACGTCGTTATTCTGCTCTTTCAGCCATTTGAGTAACTGTTTATAGCCACACAATGTTTATTGATTTCTGAATACACTGTTAAATAAGGTTCGAAATACGGAGTGTGCCGTTAACGAAGCAACGGATTATTTGGTCGCAAGAAACAACATTCTAAAATAATATTTACACTCGTAATTCCCTACTGTTCCCAACACAGCAGCAGGCTAAGTCAACAGATCTGAATAAACGTTTGTAGTTCGGTCCCAGAAGCGAAGAGGTACTTATAACACAAACATAATGTATAACGAGAGAACGACGTTAAGTGTACAACTATAATGAATCGTTTATTAGTAACAGGTGCTTGCGTCGGGCAACTGTTTGGAGGGCTTGAATGATCCATTGTTACAGCACCCATATAGGTGAGCTATGTGTTCGGCACTTATAAATAAGTCACTATGCGCTTGTGAAGGGCACTCAAGCGACCAATATAAATACAGCAGCGAAAAGTACGTCGTCGATATTATTAACTTACTCCGGTTTGTTTGAGGATAGTGGTAGTGATCTCGATTCGATGGCAGACAATTACCAGTATATTTATGTACAACTGCACAGCATGCAATACATTGTTCCAAACGTTGGCCACATTGGTTGCGTGTTGCACATGGGGTGTAATAAAGTATCTGCCAGTTTGTTGCACCTCGAAACCATTGCATGTTTTGTGGTTGAATGACAGATTTATATGAACGCCTCGTACATTGTTGCCTGTCCTCTCTAGGATGATCGAATGCACGCGTGTCTCGCTTGAATCATCATGGCCTTTCTGAATCAGTTTGCAACTGTATGGAGGTAGGAACCTCCCACTTAATCTATAGCAGTGAGTTTGCAAATGTACATCACATGAAAGAATTAAACACATACAAGATTAGCAAACATCTTAATTTAAAAAGTCGTACGCCTAAATATACGGTACCCAAGACAAACCCTTGCCCGTCGATACATTTCATACGTAAAAAGTATCTTGAATGGCTTGTGATATTGCTACTAGCATTAATGCAGTACGAGCGCTTACTGTTTGCCAAGTCTGCCATCTATGATGTATCATCGTTGGTACGAATTGCATGGCTACTCGTAAGTTGGATGGTGCCAAAGTTTCTGAAGAAACGTAATTTAACTGAATTTGGAGTTATGACTTTCTAGGATTTTGTCAACAAACTTTAATGACACACGATACCTCTTGTTACCAATTTATGTACTCTTGAACAATGACATCTTTTCACGTCCCAGATTAATAGTGCAGGGTATTAAATGGATGACTTAAAGCAGGTGGATTTCACACATTTAGCGTAACAGATGCCACGTCAAATAGATTGTCCACTTATTTTTTATCTTAATTATGCGCATTGCAAACGACAGTTTCTCACTAGCAGATCAAAGGTCCATGATATTCGATTTTCAAGGAACAGAGTATGCAACTACGATCCTTCTTTCCCAACCACTCTATCATATTTGGAGGCAGACTTTGACAGAATAGATTAATTGTAACACCTATGACGTTGAAGCAGTTTTGTATCACGGATCTCTATGTAACATAATGTATGTGATGTTTGTTGAAAAATATGTGCTCTGCTCTTTGTCTTCCGGCTTCATTGAATGATGTGTTGAGAGAAGACCATCATTGTGTTTCAAAAACGAGAACAGCGTGCGGAACGCCAAACCAAAGCAAGGAATTCAGCAAGCTGCATCGCATCGCTCGCCTGTATACCAAAGGCTCAGAGGACACCGCCATGCTCTTTTCTATTGCCGACTATGACTTATGGGTTGGGCTGTTCCTCACTTAATAAAGGCGTCACTATGGGGAACACGTCATATTCATGTCGTGATTAACCATTGTAATAGATGGGATTGAATTACTAGTGGTAATATGTTACTAACAAACCAAATATTTGACACAACGTGGGACACAAATCTGGCAATGATCCAAATAAAGCTGACTTTTGCTGATAAACTCTCTACTTTTTACACCTATGATATGTTCGGGGTGGCACGGAGCATTATTTTGTATTTTTGAGTGATGTTACCCTTCCATAAAAACTCCACCGCGTGCTAGCATACTAAACCTGTTAACTGACCAGCTGAAATCCTTACGAGAACCATTTGGACAACAAATGTTTTGCACAAACCCATTGCGTTATTGTATAAATAATTCATGAAGAGTTTGCATGCTTACGTATTGGTTAAAGATCGAGTTAAGTCCAATGACTTGACATTTGACAATGTTTTTCGTCTTTTCAACTGAAGGGTATGCTTGCCGTGAACAGTAAATAAGATACAATCACAGACATATAATCGATGCCACCAAGACCGAATGAATATCATATATGAAGCATTGTCTCTTTTTATGCTAACTACATACATTGCAATACTATTTAGCCTGCTGTTTCTTAAGCAACCGTGCCTTAATAAGCGAAACGCTCTATTGTTATTCAGTTCGCGTTCCTTCGGGGGTTCTACAAACAGCCACGACATAAGCGGAACACATCATCTGAGTTACTTACGCCCAATATGCTAGTTCTTAACATTGATATTACAAAGCAGAAATGCTGAGCAAACATTTGGAAGACATGATTAACGTGTAAGTAGATTAAGATATATAGACGATTGGCATATCAGCTCTATTCTGGAACTGACGTTCTCCGGCATCCAGCGTAACAACCTACCATCATGAATTGTCAGACGTGTTACAGCCGCTTGGAAGACTCTTTATATGCCTCTAGGTATTTAAATCACATCTACTTAGCCACACGTCAATCAGACGCAACACCGTGAATGCAATAAGACATCACTGCCTATGCTATATAGGAACGTTCTTGCTAATAGTGCAGCTGATCAATTGACTACATGTAACGCTGCCTGAGCACAGGTTGCACATATAATGTAATACGTGAAATATCTCTGCTGGTCATAAACATGAGCTTGATTCAATCGGAGGAATCCATTGGTCCTCTATCAGTCTCGTGTTGCAGCTTATACCTCAGCTTATATCTAATAAACGGTGTTAGCAATGAATCGTCGATTGTTTGGCACCATTTGCGTTGAATACTGCTAATTGCAGATCATTGTCGCTATTTGAGAACAGGAAATAGTATTTGTTTGATTCGTCCCCTCTTCTGCCATCCCTGCTACCATTCTACCATTATGAAATGTGTGTCTCCCCTACCTGAAGGAGCCCACGTCGCTATATGTGCTGATATATCAAGTGCGTTAGAGCTGTCATTTGTGGCGGGAGTACATCGTAAGTGTGGTCTCGACCTTCACAATCAGACAACAAGGGCCTCTGAGGGAATGCACTTCGGCTAAGCATTCCCCCTACTTGTTGAATGATGTTATAACCATTCGGCTTGATGCAGCTCTATGCTTTGTATTTCTAGCTGGTTCCTACCTAGGTCCCACTGTTGAAATACGTATTTCGATAACACGCTTGCCCACACTCGTCGATAAGAACATAGGTGACATAATTTGCGAACGTGGGCCTAGTTGAAAATTTAGTTAACATGATTCCCGGCGTACTTGCATATACGCTTCTGGTCCGAGCTCTTTCCCGTGACCCGATCGCGATGTACTCAGGCAAATGTTTACTTCGAACAGTGTCATAAACCATATTCAGACTCTTCATCATTTTTGCATTGGCTCTCAGAAAGAAGCCTTAAAACGTACCCCGATTGTGTGTGCGTTGAACACGCCATAGGACAGGCTACGAAGTCAATTTTGAACCAAACATTGATGCAAGTATTCTGAGATGCTTTATATCAGATACCATCTGGTGTTGATGGATAAGGTGAACTTGCTACACACTGCCCACTGAGTTCAGCTTGCCTTGATGCATAGAGTCTACTTGATGACCGTTTTCCCCCGGATTCCGTCTGACGTTGATGCATAAATTTGTCTCCGTACTCTCTTTACTTCTGATTAAATCTTGCCAGAATGTATAGATTAGACTTGTATTGTGTTTTTCTTCTGGTTCTAGATGATGTTGATGCATCAATCAGACTTCCTATGCGTTATCTGGCTGATACATTCTTACGCTTTAGGACATGCAATAAACGAGTTGGAAATGTGCAACTTTGTTCTCTCTATTAGCCAGTAATGAATGACTTATCCCAATGATTAATGTTCCCATATATTCTACTTAGCATATTTGAACTGTTATATCATGATTATATTTAGGCGTAGGAATACAGATAAGTTAAGTCCAGATAACTGTACGTAATTTAGCACGAAGAGCCTATATTTGGGATTTGTTGAACGATTAATTGGATGGGAGGAAGAACACAATTGACCGCAATTTCAAGGCTGATGAATAAAAATACTAAAGTGGATTTTGGAATGCACCTAAATTTTGTAATCACGGATGTACTGCAGCAGTTGGACTACACTTCTCGTCGTGCCGTTAGTGCTATCATGAACAGCGGATCTTTTTGACAAGGCGCAATTCTAGCACTTCAAAGAATGCATCGCATGTTCAGTAATAATGGTCGTTTAACTACGGGAAACAACCATGCCACCCCACAAAATTGCAACATTATGATGGACTGATGAAATGTGAGGTTGTCATGCAATGTTGCTAAAATAGAAACGGCTGAGATACAAGGTAATGGATGTTTGCCTATAAGTCGTCGGTTCATGCATCGCCCGCATTCGTGAGTGTTGTAATTGCATTTGCAATGCAACGATCCCGCTAACAATGTTTTCTTTTTTACATCGCTGCTAGCAATACTGTTACACTGGCTGTATTAACGCAGGTCAGATAGACTAATCCGTTTTATGTTCCCGTCAAGAGGAATTCTATCGATGAAACAAATGTCGCAAAGCACAAATAATTTACTCACCAGTCGACATAGCATTGATATGCACTTTGTAATAATCATGCTTGCTACAGAACTCATTGATATACAACAAGTGGCATATTGATGATTCTATGACATGATAACTCATTGTTACTGTTCAACTATTAAACATCCTAGTCCAAGTCAAGTATTTAAAGCATATACTTGCTGATGCTAGAGGAATAAGATATATCTTTGATTGATATCGTGCTGTAGGTGGTATGTGGCACGAAAAGCATCTTTGGAACGGTGTTGAGTGACGGTATCTGATTATCCTGTTCTACCGAGTCCACATCCATTGTTTAGAACTAGTGAAGGCGTTCATTCTAGTGGCTCAGTGTTAATAGTGGTGGGATGTTTGTTGACAGGACAACACTTGCCAAGTACGATTACGATTACTGGTAAAGAGCAATTCACCTTCTGGTTCACACTAACTGTATACATTACTAAGAACGTATGTTTCAAGACGTTGGTCTCCTGTATGGTGTGAGGAATTGTGACGGTTTGATTGCTTATTGCTGGATTATTGTTGTCGTAGCGTATTGTCGAGATGCGTGGAGCTGCTTTATCATTGCCACGCAGTTCTACGATCATTCTGCTTTTATTTGTTGTCAAATGTGTAAGAGTATAAATGTGTCGGTGATGTTGTTGGGTCAGGTCCTGTGTTATTTTGTTTTCTTGACCAAAATTGGCTCGTGTAATCGGAAAACAGATAATTACAGACACAGGGATTTGCGTGCCTTTGTTATGGCAGCTGTTCTGTGGCGAGGAGGGAGCGGGGTTCTACTATGATTTCTAATACATTTCTTATCGCTTTCCATCAATCTCTGGCACGGACATTGCGCTATTTATAACCCTTAAACGTGTAATTACTGTGGCTTGCAAAATTTACGGCAAAGTTTTTAAGCTAAGATTGCGTTTGTAGATGCATAACGGCTATGGTTGCAGCTGTGGATTCACAAGGTTTGAATAGTTTTCAACATGTTTTGTAATTTCTCGTAACATTACATTCAATTACGCGATCGGTCACATACGTGTTACTTTGCTTAGGGATAATCTGAGTAGGAACCAGAACATATGGCTAAGCTGACCTATCGCGCAATCGTGCATGAATTATTGCTCACAGTACAAATAGAGGAATGACGTTGTTAAGCTGTGAATTACAGCATGTATTATATATAAAATGAACAGACCATAAACTTGCTAGATATTGTGCATTAAATGTTTCGGCTCGTTGATGAAATTGAGATTTCGGTTATAATCAAGTGATAAACGAAAATAATTATGCTCGGAATACGACGTTATAATTATTTAACGAGTGAACATCTGTACCACAAGGGGGACTGGTTGTGTCTAAGCAATCATCGATCAGCATTTTATCTCGTATTATACTGTCAGTCGAACGCGTTGTCTGGCCTCAGTACTACATAGCATTGGAGGTGACGTGTGTTGGAAGGATAACATTATTAGCAATGCATGCGCTTACTGATTCAATATACTCCAGGCTATTCTAGCACAACGAATGCGAAAGAGCTTGAGCTATCATTCAATGATTGATGAGATATCGCATGCAACTGCTACTTAAATGGCGAAAATACAATGGTTTAATTCAGGATGCAACAAACCTCCACAATGATCTTCTTAATTATACAAGTAATACCATTTTGCCTCAGGTGGAAGCAGCAGACGAAGCGACTTGTGGTTTTCATAACTCTTCTTTCGCAAGCCCCCAGGTGTGATGGCACTCTTTCACAATCATTCTCCTTGCAAGCAGTTCGCACATTTCATGTCTATTTACTCAATACACTACACACTGGTTTTCAGCAGTAATCATTCACGACTTACACTATGTTCATTTACTGAATACAAGAAATCACAAATAACCACGAAATACCCGAAATACTGGTTCGCGGAAAACCGTAAGTACCATTATTCACTAATCACTCATATGACACTCAAATCCATTCAACACAATTCAATCACGACCAAGCAATAACTTTACTAACAGTCTGTGACACATTTAACAAAACCAACTCTGTCGGATACTCTAATCTTAGTCACACCGATGACCATTTCATCAGTCAATTCCCGTAATCATGTGAGAAGCTAAAATGCATAACAATTGCAACACCGTTGTGAAGGAACTAGTTTTCTAACCACCTAGAGGTTATGTATTAATTTGATAAAATTGGTCATGGTTGTAACGAATATACGACTATTGCTATTAAATATCACGTTGACCATCATACTGTAAGAGCCAAAACATGTAATTTCAAACTGTCACACGTGCAACGTTATGATATGGTACATGTCTATTTATCGATGGTAGACAATTGATCTAGTGTTTCAACAATAAATACGCCAGTTGGTAGCATTTTGTTGAATATTGAATATCACGTGACATTGCGCTGTGCTTTGTGACTAATCGCCTCTAAACGCTTGGCTGGGTGCATTACATTCCTGTATTGAATGCCATATGCATGTTAGTGTGATCTAACAATCCCCAGACATCATATCGACCAGCTCTAGGTTTTCATTAGGGGATCCAGTTATTTGACAGTATTTGGCAAAGGAACTCCTATATTGGCCGGGTATCCTGACTTGCCCACATTAATACAACAGATCATATGTTATCGTCGTTGACGTTGATCATGCAGTCATTGCACACCAATCATCTCTTTTTGCTCTCGTATTTACAGTGTGCATACCATTA
Organism: Urechis unicinctus; assembly: GCA_034190875.2. Taxonomy (NCBI): domain Eukaryota; kingdom Metazoa; phylum Annelida; class Polychaeta; order Xenopneusta; family Urechidae; genus Urechis; species Urechis unicinctus. The sequence goes on along the minus strand of CM067353.1, from coordinate 24,117,949 downwards.
TACATTTCGGTGGGTTTTTTTAGTATTCGCCTAGCAATGTTCAGACAGTATGATACGCTGGAGGCATTATACCATTTTCGCCTTTAATAATGCAAATTAGCAACCATATTATTTTGTTCATTGACAATAGTGCGCCGGCAGTAGGGTGGCTCAAAAAACCTTTTTTTTTAAAACGCGTGCTCCCCTGGTTTTATTTTGTGCCTAATGATGCCCTTATCACACTGATTTTTTTTCAGATTTTTAAAATTAATTTTATACCCTCCCGTTTAGCGTTTTCTGGAAAAATGACGAATTTTGGTCCAAAATATATATTTTTGCACATATTATATTGAATTTCCTCAAAAATTTTAAAGGTAAGTGAAGTATAACAGACTAAACATATTTATCATGGTAATATAAGTGTTATGCACTATTTGTGTTCTTTTATACAACTGCAAAATGGGAATTTTAATGCAAAACATGCATTTTTGCACAATTCTCAAGCAGCCAGTGTATCCACAAGTAATGAAAGGTAACATAAATACAAATTGGATACATCATATGGAAAACTACTATTAACTAGTGCATAGCCTAGTCATAAATAAATTGTATATTTTGTATATACCATTTACTTCCAGCTGTTTTAGTGTGTAAACTATTCATCTACAGTAAGTAAATACATGGTGGAGGTTTAGTGTGTGGTACAGGTGGTTTTAGTATTAGAGATGTATGTATATAGTAGTAGTATGTAGTAATTTTCTTCCCACTGGCAGTGACCACGAGGAGAACTGTGAAGATGTCAGTGATACAGAGTATGTGGCTAGTGCAAAGACCCAGCAGGAACTGAAGAACAAAGCAGACACAATACCTTGCACTGGGGTGGATCGTAAGACATTATTGAAATTGACAACACAAGTGGCTACCAGATACCATATGTCTTCCACACAGCACCTAGCGATGGTATCAGTAACAGTTGTAGCTGCTGGTGGGGACATGCAAGAAGTTGTCGCAAGTTCAGCTACCATCAAACGCCATCGTAAGTCAGCCCAACAAGAAAAGGCTAAAGAAATCAGGGCCAAGAAAGTTAGGCCTAGGTACCCCGTGGTCCACTGGGATGGCAAGATCATTGACTATGCATTAGGTATGCATGATGACTGCAATGCCGTGGTTTTAAGTGGACCAGGTGACTGCCCCCCAACATTTTTAGGAGCCCCTATTGTTAGGAGAGGAACAGGAGAACAGCTTTGCAACTCATGCTTAGACATTCTCCAAGTCTATGATATCCCCAGAGAGTCCATTGTTGCTGGTGTGTTTGATACCACAGCCTCTAACAGCGGCATCAAGCAAGGCTGTTGCATCCGCTTGGAGCAGGCTGTTGGTCATGCTTGTTGACACCACATGACAGAGCTACACATCAAACATATGTGGTCAAGCTTCATACCTGCCACAAAGGGTATGTATATACACTTACAGTAACACTTTACAGACCAGGTCTACCAATATTGTGTATACTAGTAAACCAGTTTTAATGTACATTGTGCAAATCAGTAGGAGTGTGTTTGACCAAAATTATATAGGTCCTGTGGAGCCCATATTCAAGCGCTTCTAGGAGTGGTATCTCCCTCTAGCCAGAGCTGCTGCAGCTGCAGTACCACCTCAAGTGTTCCCGGATCCTAATGGGCTGGCACAGTGGGAGTGGCCTGCTGACTTTGCTGGTTCTCCAACTGGACCGTACACCCTGGTCACCACCCTCGCTCTGGAGTCAAAGCAGTGGGCCAGGGACCAGTTGGTGGCCAACACCTTTGAGAGGGAGGACTACCGTGAGCTGACAGAGCTCATCTACTTCTACCTGGGGGGTGATGTGAGTTCAATAAAAGTCTTACTAGTTAGATAATCTGTTCATGAATTAAATATCAAACACCACTAGTATATATGAACTGTCTGTCTTTGCAGGTACCCAGGGGATTCAGAATGCGACGACCAGGTGCCAACCATTCAGCACGTTTCATGACCAGTTCGCTCTTCCTGATGAAGATGCAGATTCTCACCAATGTGTGGCCATTGACACCCCGGTTGAAATCTGTGGTGCTGAAGATGTCGCAGATCATCACCCTTCTGTATGGGGCTTATTTCCTAAAATCTCGCTTGACAGCTCCTGCACCCCGCAATGATCTTGGCTTCTACTATGCAGTTAAGGCATATGCCTCAGTGGAACAACAGGCTGCCAGGGAAGGGCTCGAGAGCATCAAACGGCACCTTTGGTACCTGGTGCCAGAGCAGGTCGTACTGTGCCTCTTCGATGATGGTGTATCAGAAGATGAGAAGAAGGAGGTAGCAAGGGCTCTGGTAGCACACCCTGCACCACCTGTCTTCCATCCAGGCAAACCAAACTTCCAGCCTGTGATTGACCTACTGGGAGAGACCCGACTAAGTCTGGCAGTGTTCATCAGTGAGTGATCTTGGCTACTGTTCAAGCTATTCAGAAGCAATACAGACTGGCTGCTCCAAGAACCAGCAACTTGGCCCCAAGATGCAGCCTATCGGGAGCTGAGGGAGCTAGTGAGGGACCTGAAGATGGTCAATGACTGCGCTGAGCGTGCCGTCAAGGAGTACGCAAATGATACACATGACGCAGGACATATTGACGATGTGATAGTGGCTGGAACGGATCACCGCTGTCGGCTGCCACACCTCCGCAAGGCTGACTTAAATGCCATAATCTATAACTGAGACCCTAATGCATGCTAAAATGCATTTTGTTATATTGAAGTTGCTACATAAATGGACAGGAAGTCCCATTTCAGTGATCATATGCTTCAGTGTATTGTGTATTGAACAAGAAGGTATGATAAATAAAGCTATTGCTTGAGTTTTTGCTATTTTAATGAGTTTCCTTCCAAAATGTACACAGTACATCATATTTGCATACAAATAGAATACACCAATCATGTTTAGACAGTTAAACATTATGAAAGTATGAAATATTAGTTGTAATACATTTTGAATTGCATAATACATGAAAAATAGCTGAAAATCGTCATTTTTCCAGAAAACGCTAGACGGGAGGGTATAAAATTAATTTTAAAAATCTGAAAAAAAATCAGTGTGATAAGGGCATCATTAGGCACAAAATAAAACCAGGGGAGCACGCGTTTTCAAAAAAAAAGTTTTTTTGAGCCACCCTAGCCGGCAGTGACGGTTGAATGCCTACGTGGCTCATGTTAAAATAACAATGATACTTAACTGCCTACAGATCATCACGATCATAATGTTTGTGCGATGGCACAGGGACAGCACCGACTGCTATCAGTGGCACTACTTTGCGTTAAACCCCTTACAATAACAACAGTGTAACATATATTGCGTACCCCAAAAAAGATATAAGGGAGCATGTCAGCTGTAAAAAAACCATGGCATACATGTGCAGTAGAAAATGTCTTGAAGACAGCCGGTTGCTCTATTTCAGCTAATATACTGGCTTTCTCACTGCAAATTCTACCTAAACAAACACTTGAAGTTACCTCCATGGGGGGGGGGGGGATTTATATATTCACAGGTCGAATCAATTCCACCTTCAATAGCAGACGTTGCCATTAACTTAATCAAGATAAGTCCCGTCTTGTGTTTGCTTTAAAGGATTAGTATGGTAGGCCCGATTGATGCAGTAAAGAGATAACAGTGTGGCTAGGGATTGTCTTGCAACTTATTACCACCCCGGCATGTTGTAATAGCCGTCTGATCACTCAGATATGGTTTAGGTGGGCTCGGGAAGTGATAGAAAGTCATGCAAGTGTTACACACCCATACCACTGCCAATATTTCTCGTCGATGCTCAGAACCACTAGGACAAATATCCCTTGAGGGCAACTTCATGAGCCTAACAGCGGGCAGTCAGTTTCCTTCGAGCCATCATGGCGTTTATTATGTCCTACAGCAATTTTGCTATAGCAGATAGGCAGTATTTCTACCTGGTCCATGTACGCAGGAGGTGGTCCAAACACTGTCTATTGCTGAATCCTGTGAAGGTGTAACAAATAAGGCAAGACCGGACGGCCAAGCATAGAAAACAACAGAATGGCACATGGGACAAATTAGCACACATTTTGATTTCATGGTCTATTTTACCTGCACAAAATCTCTCATGGAATCTGTAGGGTACGTCGGTATCTCCTTCCCAAGTTAATTAAGCTATTTGTGAAGACCCAATTAGTTAATATACAAATACAAGAAGGTTTCCTGCCGAAGGAAATTATAGGTAAATGGAAACCCTCTTGCCGAAGCCTTTATATTATACCAACAATCGAGATACATATATCACAATATGTTTTTACGTTGGTGCTCAGTATCAAGCACACCGAGGTGGCCCTGCCAGCCGAATGCATACTGAACAGGGCGTAAATAAATATGCTTGTTGAAGTCAGGCGATAAATCGAATCAGCGATACAAACTATATTTTGGCTGCTTATGGCAAAGCTGATGGACGGAATATGGGCATGCGCTGTGATACATTTAACATTATTTGCCACATTATTGATAAACGGTAAATTGGTGAGATGGTCGTTTTGAAGAATATCTCACACAAAATATCAGGTAGCTTATACAAATCAAGAGAGTAAATGTCGTCAAAAAGTTTTTTTTTTTCACTTGCATTTTCCAAATGCGGTGTTATTGTTGATAAATCTATTCATTGCTTAGTCCTAAGAATGAAAATAATCGACTTTGCAATATTCACGTTTGTTGCTATTACAAAAGTAAACGACTTGATTACAGAGTGTACGCTTTGATGTCTCCATTGTTAATTGGTACAAATAACACGCTACAACGCAAGGAACACCTGGAACAGGAAAATGAAGCTTCGCCTTCAGCTTCGCCTTCAGTGTTCAATGACGATATGCCGTATCTATCGATCTGGCTTTGAACAAACAATTATGAGCGTGCTCCTTATGACGCCATCGTAACCTATCTCGTAGTAACATCATTGATGATATATATATGATAGCCAAACGCCAACTTGCTTCTCTCTATTGCTGTTTTTCACTAAGGCATGATAACATAATGCACACATATCCGTATCAAATGAATCAACTGCAACGGTTACGCGCACGACATTCACATATGCTCGATGCTCATGATACCGGGTATACAGAATGAGAAATTAACGCACGACAGTGCTTTTACTCGGGGGTCTCATGTTAGGATGCTATGGTGATTAAGACGCATGTATCCACTATTCATCCTGAGTTAGGCCATCCTGGTTTGTTTGTCTTTTTGTTTTGCGCAATGAACGAGGTGTGTGACAGCCTAAATCTTAAAGAACTTGCTTTGATGAGAAGCATGTATTATAATATAATGAATGCACTATTGTAGACCAATTTGATTTAGAATCACCTATTTTTCAGGTAACTTCGTCTTCTGCTATATGTTTATTCAAAGGAAGTCAAATTAATGTAACTGAATATGGTCGCCCGTGGACAATAAAAATAACAATATATTAATAAATACATCAAATGTTAAGTGGACGCAAAGAAGTCTTTCTTCATGCACATTCCTTAATGTTTCCTTTCAGATTGCATACGGCCAAACGTTTTGTATGACATTCAATCTAAGGTAAAACATAGCAGTAGTAATGTAGAATTATGTCACCATCTGTAAGAGTTAGCTCATCGCATAGAAGTGGAAAAAATCTAATTGAACACAGTTTGTAGTGTCCAGAGCCATAATTGGGCTTGGTAAAGGGTTGAAATGATTGGTTCAGTGGTCAAACCGTGCAAAATGTGCAGAATTAATACAGCTTACAGGTGTCAACAAAAGCAAAGAATCGCCAGTGCTTCTTTGTAAACCTACAAACATGAACAAATATATGACAACCAGTTAACTTACTTGCTTCCCTGTATCGCCGTGCGTACGACGCCATGATAACATAATGCATACCGACCTTTATCTAAAAAATATGCCACAATGGCTGAAGCATACGGGATTCACATTTGTCCAATGTGCATGTAACCCGGTATTCAGAATGAGAGATAAAACGAGTAGGGCAGGTCAAAGGCTTATTGTGCTACATATCAGATTATTCCCAAGATGTAATATTCTCTTCAGTTACAAATCCATTTAGTGTTACAGATGCATTGTCATCGTATCTTGACTATGTATTCTGTTGCAAGCAGACGCTGTAAGTCATTGGAAGCCATTTTTCCAAATGCATGGGACGTATCTGGTTTAAAATAGCGATTGTCACAATCGATGTGAAGATGGGCCGCATGTAAACAATATTCGTAAACTTCATACTCAAATGACGTATGCTATTAAACAGTAGGTTATTTCTGGTGTAAGCACTTACCCATTCCAGCAGATCTTATACACAATATTGTCTAAGGATACAGCAATGTTTGCACTTGTGTCAGTTAACAAAGCACAAATTAGGAATACTCGTAATGTTTACAATCTGACGACTGCAGAATAAACAATCGACAGTCGTACGACCTCGGGCGCATGACGCACATGTGTATGGGGATTTGACGCTCTTCAATGCTGTGCTAGAGGATCATGTAGGCATCATAATCAGATGTTGGTACACTGAAGGAATCGCAAATTCAGTAGTTAAAGCACTTGATTGGCATCCTTTATCTTGCCACAAAATCTATACTGCACTTCACATTGGCTGAACTACTCGCAGACTGAAGCGGTTCGTAGCCAAAACCACACATCATAGTAACTAATTGGCCTTTGTCTAGATTACGACGCCGAAACACGTTTTGGCGATTGAATTCCTTCGTAACGATTTTACAGCCCATTGACGACTTAGCAAACTAGATCATAAAATATTAGTGTTAGTGATCACTAATGTGATGCCTTCATTACCGCCTGTTTTGCATTACATATAGTGATGTCCCTTTTAGGAGCAAAGTCAGCATATTCTAAATCAATGCAGACTAACAACTCGAAAGGCTTAAATTGGCTTAGATGGTGCGAGCCGGACTCCATGTTCGGACCTGCTAGAGGATCAAACTATCTATGCAGCATCTTAAATGACCTTCAAAAAGTTTGCTCGGCATGATCTTTAATAGCATAATCAAGAGAGCATGTTTTAACTTGTCCTCTAAAAATATACTATGTAAACTAATAGTTCCATGAGTTCATTAAAATTTCTTGGACGAAACTGCATGTAAAGGTTAGCTAATCTTTACTGAGACACAACTAATTGATTTACCGGGTCCATCATTACAATCGTATATGCTTTAGATGGTATTTTATATTGTGTTAACACACCCATTTATGCGCCCGCTATCTGATTTTTTTGTACCAACTCACGCATAAATAATGAACACAAAATAAATACATACACAAATGAGCATGCACATGCACGTGATCACTATATATATATATATATATATATATATATATTTATTTTATATATATATATATAAAATATATATATATACATATATATATATATATATATCAACATATACATTTATATATATTACATATACATTTATATAAATTAATCGATGTATACTTCTATATATGCATAAATATACATATATATGCATATATATGCGCATACATATATTTATTTATATATCAATATAAATTGTTATATATTATAAATAAGTATGACGTATAAAGACATATATATCTTCTTATTTACATATTATGTTATTATATATATATTGATATATAAATAAAGAAATATAATATATAGTTATATAATAGAGTTAAATATATTTTATATTATATAAATATATAACAATATATATACATTAGAGATATATATATATATAAATATAGATATATATATATATAAATATATATATATACTACATGTATCCATATAAATATACATATGTATATCTATATACATATAGATATATCGATATATATATGAATGTGGGCATACATGAATTAAATATATATCTAGATATAAAGATATAATTACATAGATATAGATTCATATTTACAATATTGAATAGATATATATATACAAAATATAATATAATATTTATATATAATAAGCAAATATTATCTATATATTATATATATATGGAAAAGTAAAATATATATATCTATATTAATCTATAGAAACATCTCTCTATCTATAGATATGATCAGCAATTATGCTACTAATCTGATGATATATATATGTATAGACATATATTTATATATCTATTGATATGGAGAGATATATTGAGATATATAGAGATGGTTGAGACATATTATATTAGATGATATATACTAGTATCTATATAGAAACCAGGTATATATATAGATTTATATAGGATCATAAATGATGCTACTAATGCTGAAGATAGATATATGATGTGCGAGATATATAGGTTATAAAGCTAGATATGTTATATTATATTAAATATATATTTGTATTATATATATATATATTCATATATATATATGTATATATATATATCCTATATATATTAGATATATATATATATAGTCTATAGATAGATCTCTATTATCTGCTGAAACATATTCACAGAATATACTTAGCTCTCAGTTAGAATGTTTTGATAACTCTTGCAGTGCACATAAGTACATGATCAAGACAGAAACTGAAATACGTTTGTTATAATAATTCTGCTTTGAATCCCCTTTAATAATGCGTGAATATGTCACCAAGCGCTGATATAGCTAGTAGCCAACGCATAATCCAGGACCCTTCACTGGCTCCCCGTGCGTGTGTATCAGGTGCTTCTGGTGGTGTTCAAGGTCATACACTGTCTTGGTGCACGGAAGTACCTAGCAACCCTACTCAACCCGTATGTCCCAAACGCAACAACACTCGTGACAGTCCCCAGGGCGAGAAGAGCTTTATGCGACAGATCTTTCAGAACAGCTGCGCCGCGGCTGTGGAACAATCCTGATGACAGCCTTTGCCAAACGCAATCCATCGAGGCTTTCAAGAAAGCTCTAAAATCAGCTCTCCCACATAAACATGCATAATTGACGAATCCACGTAAGCGCTACTACAGTGAAAATGGTAGAGGGTATTCTTTATTGTCGTCATGGCGGATGATCCGGCAATATAGAAACAAGTGAGCATGATGTTGGTTCAGCGATCGACAGCTCGTTGAAATATACGACACGGTGTAGTAGACTTAGTTAGCACAGAATGTCATGCATCCACGTGAGGAATAATATAGATTGAAAACCTAGAATGTCATTATTTACGCACGATGCTGAACATATAATCAGAACAGAGTCTCATTCCCCTGACTCAATATCCAATACGTCTAATTCAGAATATGAAGTGTGCACAGTTTTACATGGACCACTTATCATCTTGATATATTGTGTTGTCGTGTGCCCCTTATTTTCTTCAAATCAATCCCTTTCTCTCAGTTGCGAAAAAATTGCGAAATCATTTAAAATTCCGAATGACATCTTGGTCACATAAACTCTGTTTTTTGCGGGGCACGCATGCAAATGTATCCAACAATAATGCGAAAACGTGCAATGTGGTAAGCCGCCCTGAGCTAGGCCATTTAGCTAACTCTAAATAGCCTCGATATCACTATGCGACCCGACTAATGTAGTTGTTTACTCATCTGATCATTATATTTATGTCTCAATAATTCAACACAAGCGCAGTAACATTAATGATAGAGACATCATATTATTATATTATGAATTAAGTATAATAGCAATATAAACAGATTTGAAGCCGAAGAGTTCGGTAGCAGGGAGCTACCTTGAAAACGTATCTATTTTCTCAACTGGTTGTGCACATGTAAGGCAAGAGCATCATTGACATGGTGTCACATTTTTCACTGAATGATCCCGACCGTTCTCAGCTCAAATATAATTCAAGGAGTAATCCATTTTTCGAACAGAAACTGATCAGAAGAGTCACACACAAACCAGCATCATTCTGCCTATAAACAAACAAGTAAACCAATAAATAAAGATAAATCAGTAGTCACGATAGAGGCATCTACTGAGAAAGCATGCTTGCGTAAATACTTCTTTGCGGCGGACATGTAAAACGCCTGGCAATTGAAATTCGATATTCACTGTGGGAGAAAGTCAATTAATCCTGAGAATGACCTCGGCAAACCTAACAAAGTCTTATTGCTATTCTATGCAAAAACAACCGCCCTCCATGCAGAATGGTGCAATATTGCTCGTAGCTATATACTGTGTGAGAACAGATTCGCCTACATCCCGACTTCGCCATGGGGGGGGGAAAATCGGAAACGCAGGCCTACGGCGGTAATGCCGCTAGAAAATGAAAAACAGATAGAGACGAGAGAGATAGAGAGAGAGAGAGAGAGTAGAGAGAGAGAAGAGAGAGAGAGAGCAGAGAGAGAGAGGAGAGAGAGATAAGAGAGAGAGAGATGAAGAGAGAGAGAGAGAGAGAGCCAGTGATAGAGAGAGAGAGAGATATATATATAGATCAGATAGAGAGAGATATAGACTATGATATACCTTATATACTAGATATATATATATACAGAGATAAAGAGGGGATATAGACATATATCGAGATCTATATGATATATAGAAACATAGATATAAAATAAATATATAGCATATATATATAGACTATATATGGTATAAATATGTATATAATATCATCTAGATAGTTTACATATAGATGGATGATATATCCCTCTAGCATATGTCTACAGATATATATAGATATATACATATATATATTAGATAGTATTACATATAGATATAGGAATATATCTATATAAGAGAGATATAATACATAGATAACGTATATATGTACATAGAGAATTAGATGAGATGATAGATATATATATATATATAGATAGTATATATGGGATAGATCATATATATATAGATATATATAGAGAGATTATGTATAGATATAATATTATATATAGATTAATACATATATATATATATTATATATATATATATATATATCTATATATATTAGATAGATATATATATATATATATATTATTGATTCGGCATATTAACTGATGTAATGTAAAAGTTGAATGCAAATAAAAGAGTTTCTGTCACTTTTTATTCCTGCCATATTCTTATGGCCTATAAATGTCGTCCACGAATAGTCAAGAAGCAAATTTATACGTAATAAATCCAACCTATATATGCGTATTTTTCCGAATACAGCAATTGTTGATTTCATTTTCCGTCATCATGGATTATTATTATAAAATTTGTTGTAGATGTGCTCATCATGAGCCATTGGTAGCGTTTCGCGAGCTTGTAGATAGTCAAATAATGTGAAAAGAATATAGTTTTTTGGTATAAAATTATTCAGTCAATCAAATATTTTAATGATGTAAATAAACATGTGCTACGCTCATGTTTAAACATAATTTAAACCATTTGGGCAAAAGTATATGTGGTTTTAAGGAAGATATAGATGTTATCATGTAATGTCATGGAATAGTTAGTTGTTAAAATTTGATTTTGCCCTAATATTCAAAATTAAAAGACATCATTCGTAAAATATTATCTGTGTACGTTATTACGACTAGACTATCAAATTAAAATGGTCAAACAAAATACAATTTGTTGATTGAGCACCCGCTATCTAGAGAAAGCATGAAATAGCAGTGCCCAATCAACTAAGGGAACTCACCCTCACACGAACAGCTGTTCGGAGCTGGCGAGAGAGGAAATATTACAATTGTTAAGAGCAAGAATTCCCATCAGCCATCAATGCATCGTTAAAAGAACAGTTATTATTATTGATCAGATAACGGTTCGACCTATTGATGCATCGCTGGTTAATCAGTAGAAGTATGCCCAATGTTAAAGTTTATATCTAGCACCATCGTCGTAAACATCGATAATCTTATAAGGTGCTAACATTAATAAATGCAGCGGCTGAAGTTGCTTCAAAGTTCGCCCTCGTCCTGCGCTTAACACGCATGTAACAACAATAATCATCTTGATGGCAATCAATTTTCGTATTTACATTAGTACTTGGTTTAACTTTTGCGCACATGCAATGTACTGCACAGTCAATTCCATCACTACTACTGGCATAATTCCTGCTCCAAAATGCTTTGTTCTTAACAA
>CM067353.1:24068635-24101425 GCA_034190875.2 Urechis unicinctus | reverse complement strand
ATCTGGCTGCATTATTATGATTGATGCGCAAATACATCTACAACTGCTCCTACGTCATGATGTATGCAGTTATGTCCTTAACAACACGAAGTTTCCTATTAATGTCACGAATTAATTGTCCCGAATAGCTAACCATGGGTAAACAAGGTTAAATAGCTGTACCTGATTTTGCCACACACCAGGATCTCAAAACACGACCGGTCATAAATTTATCGCTTTTTAATGCCTAAGTTAATAACGTAGCAAACGCAGCTGCTTGTTGCAATAAACAGAGAGCATGATGAGGTAGTAATCACCAGCGAAGGCTTTACATGTGTCAATGTTCTTTTGGTGGCGCTTTCTTTTAATGAATCATCGTCATGAAAACTTTGGACATAATTTCCGTTATCGACTGTCTCTGTCATTAAGAACATTTGTGCTGCAAGAAATATGACATCCATAGTTAGGTAACTAATGCTCAAGCTATCAGTAATCGGACCAATAATCCAAAATACAAGTCACGTAATTTAATCAATTACTCAACCGATGAGCGGAAATTTTTGTTTGACGGAGATTGAATTATTGACAAGCGCCGCAATAATTGTTCTTTTGTAGCGTTGCAGAGCTACGATGTTAACAGTATTCCTCGTATTCATTTTAAACTAGTCTCCCTGTAGCGGACTTTGGTCAAAAAAGCTGCACAAATTGTACGCTGACTAAGGCCATCGAAGTATAACTGATTACCATTCCGAGTCTAATTAGTTGCAAGTGGGTGGCTACAGGTTTATATCTGGTTTGGTTTTTCCATGATATTTGGTATTTGTGCGGCATCATTTATTTTTGTGATGTTCAGATTCAGGTTTTGGAAGTCCTCTGGTGTACGTCATTGTGCGCTACGTTTAAAATGAAGACAAGGCTTGAGTTCACTGCGTGCACATTGTCTGAATGTAGATTTGGAAATGTTACAAATCTATTGTTGTGGACGGTACGGCGACCATTCATTTTATCACAAGATAATATATCATTGCATGGTAACGTGAGATATTCAAACATCAAAGCAAGTACACCGGGGAGCTTAGCACGGATAAGGCAGGGCAGCGAATCAATTGTTTGACTTTACCACAAGAACGTTAAGGGATGTTATGGCAATGATAACATCGAAATGCTGTCAGCTCAAAAAAATTGCATCGTTGTAAATTAAAAAAATGCCTGTGGTTAGGAAAACACGTGTTCAAGATGCTGCCTTGAACCTTCATTTTGAATGCTAAAATTATCCATCTGAGTATCATACAAAATGAAGCAATCATTTCCAGCTCCGTTGTGTTATGCATGAAGCTCTGCCAGTCACAAAAATCATCGGTTAGTTAGATGTTTGGTTGATTAAGACAAGGCGGCGATCTGTTATAGAATAACATGACTACTTCATGGGAGTAACATGACTACCTTAATTAATCTGAATGTTTAAATTGTATGCTGTAAATTATTCTAATTATTCGACAAAAATGCGACGGATATCTCTGACAAACATGCCATCTTGGATATCGTTTTAAAGGCAAATGTCTGAGCATTGCTGATGATTGCCGATAGCCGCTGTTCTAGAAAAAACGGTCATCCAAACCTAGGAACTGATAGCGCGTCCAACAACAATGGGTCATGAACTTTACGTTGGCTGTACCATGGAACATCGCTGTATGAGTGCTATTAGTTACATTGATGTTACCGTCACAGATGATAAGAAAAACGTTCCGCATTTGGGAAACGCTTTCGCATGAGTACTATGTTCTGTTCAATACTCCCAAATGTCAGCTGCTTGCCTTCAATGCTAGAGATATTTCATTATGTTTAACACGAACACGGATTGCACTTATATCTAGCTGTTCGCTCCGATAGCAATATTGCTTGTGCTAATGTGCTGCATGCTCCATGTCGTGGTTTGCCAAACCCACCTGCGCATGGTTCGAGTCTGATTCGCACTTTGAGCGGCCTCGTGTATATCGGTTCATTTCGTTGGAATCCATATAAATTCATGCCAAGAAATTGTCTTAACTGCGGTCAGGGGCCCCGTTTGTCACCTAGAACAGATTTGTAATAACGGGATTCCGGAACGCGTTTGTAGTGTAGATATCATCTGACATTTAAATTCAATATACGCTCTAGCTTCTTTTGATGCACAAAGGACATCATGATAACAAAGCGTACAGCACCAACGAATTATTAACAATTAATCACACATGATTCTCAGGCATGGTCCTTCTCGGAATAATTTTGGCGACCGTAAATTTAATCAAGGATAATAATATCCGTTATATCTTTTTATGGAACAAAATATATCCTTATGCTTTTTATGATGCCTTGTTTGGTCGAACTAATGCGTTTACATCATGCGAAGAACCGTAGTTTGCAGGTTGTGATATCCCCGCATAATTGACATTATGAATGACTACATTTCACTAGTTGTAATAGCATTCGCCGGGTGGCGCGATAGTCGGTTCCGTTTCTGTAAGTTCGAGAATAAACACGTGTAAAACTTCATGGATCTGTTATGTGATTGCTACATAGTAGAACGTCACATTTTGGCGACGAGGATGGGATACTATAAGCCCAAAATATCCATAGAAGTGAGTGTTTATTAATTTCTAAACGACCCCCCGTGTAAAGTCCATTGATTTTAATGGTGAAGTCGGAATCCGTCCCGCTCGAAACGCATTTGACCTTCCTGACCTTTGAACTACGAAATAGTGTCAAGGACATTTCTGTATTCAAAATATAGAACACAACATGCCGACGCACGGACGTCTAAACTCATTCAATGTGAATGAGGACTGGAACAGTTATAAGGAACAATTGGAGTTCTACTTTTTGGCAAACGATGTCAGTGACGATGATAAGAAGAAAGCCATTATGTTGAGTTGTTGTGGACCTGAAACATATCGTATTGCTCGGAATCTTGTACAGCCGAGTCGATTGACTGACAAGAACTATTCGGATATTGTGAAGCTGTTGACTGAACATTTCTGTCCAAAACCATCTGCAACTATCCAGCAAGCAAAATTTAACTCATCTTACAGAGAACCAGGCCAGTCAGTTTCTGAATTTATTGCTGAGCTGAAACGACTTTCTGAACATTGTAACTTTGGTGATCAATTGGAACAAAATTTGGCAGATCGGATATTGGTGGGTATTCATCATGAACGGATAATGACAGTGTTGTGTGATGTGACTGACTTGACATATGCTAAGGCATTGGACATTGCTTTAAGTTATGAAGCCACAGATAAGAGTGTAGCAGCGCTTCAATCATCAATCACCAAGTCACAAGCCATCAATGATACACCTGGTGCCACAGCAAACAGGGTACATAAAATGCAATCCAAGAAAGGTTATCCCAAGCTTGCAAATAAGAAGCCATCATTCCAACCACCCCAACATCAACATCAAAAACAGTGTTATCGTTGCCTCTCACAAAAGCATCATCACAGCAAATGTTTCGCTAAAGATATGATTTGTAACTTCTGTCACAAGAAAGGACACATTGTCAAGGCATGTAGAAAGAAAAATGGTTGTCAAATTCAAAAGACATGTCATGTCTCCGAACAACCACTACAGACCATTACCACTGATGACATTGTGGAAGAATCACTATATACTGTTTACTCTGTCAGTGACCGGATCGGTCCTGTGCCTCCGCTAATGGCAGTGATGGAGGTAAACGGAAAAGAGCTTGAAATGGAGATTGACACAGGAGCGTCAGCCACTCTGATGAGTAAAACAAAATTTGATGAATTTTTCCAGTCAAAGCAGCTCAAGAAAAGTAGATGTAGTCTATCCACTTATACAAATGAGAAGATCAAAGTGGAAGGAGAAATTGAAGTCTCAGTCAAACATAATGGACAGGAAAAGAATCTGCCCATTCTAGTGGTATCTGGTAGTGGTCCAACACTTCTGGGTAGGAACTGGCTGCAACATGTCAAAGTCGACTGGGGCGAGGTACATGCTATCAATGTACACGGTACATCTAAAATCAACCAGTTGTTAGAACAGTATGATGAACTGTTTAGTGATGAACTAGGTCAGCTTAAAGGAGTATCCGCACAACTACAAGTACCTGTTGATGCTAGACCATGCTTCTTCAAAGCCAGACCTATTCCCTATGCACTAAGGGATCGTGTTAATGAAGAGATTGATAATCTGGAAGCAAAAGGAGTAATAGATAAGGTCCAGCATTCTGATTGGGCAGCCCCGATTGTACCAGTAGTTAAACGCGATGGAAAGAAGATAACATTATGTGGTGACTACAAGGTGACTGTCAACTCTGTAGCAAAAACAGACACATATCCAATTCCGCGTGTGGAGGATTTGTATGCTAGACTTTCTGGTGGACAAAAGTTCAGTAAACTAGATCTCAGTAATGCCTACCTGCAAGTAACACTACATCCAGATAGCAGGAAGTTCACTACAGTCAACACACCACGTGGACTGTTTCAGTACAAACGTTTGCCGTTTGGCATTTCGTCAAGTCCGGGAATCTTCCAGCGATGTATGGACAATTTGCTTGGTGACCTACCTGGTGTATGTTGCTACTTGGATGATGTGCTCATATCCGCACCTGGAAAGAGTATTCCAACGTCTCTGTACAGCAGGATTGCGTCTAAAGAAGGACAAGTGCACCTTCTTATCCAGTGAAGTATCATATCTAGGACACAAGATTGATGCATCGGGACTGCATCCTCTTGATGACAAAGTGAGAGCTATCGTAGAAGCTCCACAACCAACCTGTATAGCTGAGTTGAGATCGTACCTAGGCATGCTTAACTATTACAGTAAATTCCTACCTGATTTGGCTACCATACTCGCTCCACTTCATCACCTACAGAGGAAAGATGTTGTATTCAAGTGGGGTGATTCTCAAACAGCTGCATTCAACAAGTCAAAGGAACTTTTGAATTCATCTCGGTTGTTGGTACATTATGATCAGGGGCAGCCAGTGGTTGTTTCATGTGACGCATCTCCATACGGCGTTGGGGCCGTTATGTCCCACGTATTCCCTGATGGTACAGAAAAGCCAATTGCTTTCGCTTCAAGATCGCTCAGCGTTGCAGAGAAGAATTACTCTCAGCTTGATAAAGAAGGCTTAGCTGTCATATTTGCAGTACGCAAATTTCATCAATATCTTTGGGGACGCAGATTCTCCATTATGACGGATCATAAACCTTTGTTGGGTTTGCCAGGGGAAACTAAGCCTGTACCAGTGATGGCGTCTCCTCGTGTTCAACGCTGGTCACTGATACTAGGGACATATGACTACCACCTAGTTTATAGACCTGGATCTGCTAACGCCAACGCTGATGCAATGAGCAGACTTCCTTTGAAGGATTCACCAATTGACCTTCCGCCTCCTGGAGAAATTGTGTTGTTATTGAATCATATTAATGATCAGACTACTCTATCAGTGAACCTGTTTAGACAATGGACTCAGAAAGATCCAACATTGAGTAAGATCTATGAGTTACTCCAACAAGGTTGGCCTGAAGGTCTACAAGTGGATGAACCTTTAAAACCCTATGCTAGCAGGAGGATGGAACTCAGCATAGAAGATGGATGTATCTAGTGGGGTATTCGTGTGGTTATTCCCCCACAAGGTCAGAAGAGAATTCTTGATGAATTACACACTGCTCATCCTGGTGTTACCAAAATGAAAACATTAGCTCGGAGCTATGTGTGGTGGCCACACATTGACGTGGACATTGAGTCAGTGGTGCGTGAATGCAACAGTTGTCAAGCTATTCGCAAACCTCCCCCGGAAGCACCCCTACATCCCTGAGAATGGCCCGATACCCCCTGGGATCGCCTCCATATTGATTACGCTGGTCCATTCATGGGTAAAATGCTACTGATCATAGTGGATGCATGTTCTAAATGGATTGACTGTCATGTCATGTCATCCAGCATCTCAACAGTAACCATCGAGAAATTGACTGAAAGTTTTGCCATACATGGTCTTCCAAGGACAATCGTGAGTGACAATGGATCGTCATTCACCAGTGAGGAATTCCATAAATTTACTCGCTCAAATGGCATCCAACATATCACATCCAGCCCGTGGCATCCCGCTACCAACGGATTGGCAGAGAGAGCAGTTCAGACTATGAAATCTGGTGTTAAAAAGATGGAAGGAGGAACTTTGGAAAGTAACGTGTCACGCTTCCTGGCTCGATATAGAATCACGCCTCACAGCACCACCGGGTGTAACACCATCAGAACTGTTAATGAAACGTAAAGTCAGATCACGCCTGGATCTTATTCGTCCAAGCATCACAACACGTGTTCTTGCTTCTCAATCAAAGCAGAAGTACTACAATGATCAACACACCCATCCACGTACCATTGAAGTGGATGACACTGTGCATGCCAAGAACTTTGCATCCGGCTCTCCCTGGCTAGCCGGTACAGTAATTGACAAACCTGGACCTTTGTCATTCCGTGTGAAATTAGAGGACGGTAGAGTAATCCGTCGTCATCTGGATCATATGAGGATGCGCTACAGCAGTGGTAACTTACCTGTGGACTCGCCTATAGTTACGCCGAATGACGACGTACGTGCAACACCACACTTACCTGATTCTGGAGTGCATACACCTAGAGTAGTTCCAGTTGCATCTCAGAACATTCAAATTCCTAGTGTTTCACCCTCTGCTACACCCAATGTTGAGACACCCAAACCTGAAGTAAGTGTGTCACCTGCCCGGATCAATGGTGGACGCCAGTCTATACGTAGGAGTAATCCACCAGCGAGATTGATCGAACAGATGTGATTCCATTGAACATTGAGCTATTTTGATGATTATCATTAATATCATTATTGCTAACATTCGTACAGTATTGATAGTTTTGCATTTTGTCTGATATCATGGAAGTCATGATTTAAGTGTGGAGGAATGTGATATCCCCGCATAATTGACATAGTGAATGATTACATTTCACTAGTTGTAATAGCATTCGCCGGGTGGCGCGATAGTCGGTTCCGTTTCTGTAAGTTCGAGAATAAACACGTGATTGCTACATAGTAGAACGTCACACAGGTGTAGGACGAATGTTCCAAATTAAGTATCTTAGAGGTTGTCAAATATGTTGATGGCACAGCAATAGTTGTTTTTACTAATTTATTGTTACTTTACAATTTTAATATTTTCATATGAGGCAACTGCGATCTATCATTCAACTCCGGAGGTTTTTCACATTTTATTTTCTCTGCCAATTTCTACCTCACAGTATTCATCAATTTTCTTATGTCGCAAAACTAATGGATTGAGATGCTTGTCAGTAATGCCAAGATTGCCAACTATACCATATGTAATGCTTATCTTCGTAACACCTGAGAAACAGCTCGCTATAAGGAATCCATGTGTGGCACCAGTATCTACGGACTGAGAATGAAAGTCTTTATTCAAAAACCGAGAGCGTTTCATCATCATCCCCATACTGGATTATACTTTCACATCGACGTTTCTTGCTAGAGTACTACGGTGACTGATATTTTGTTATAGATAACGCTTTCACGTCGTCGTTTCACGCATGAATACTACGGCGATTGTTATTTGTGCTACAGCTTCACTCGATCGGCCATGATCAATTGCTTTCGTGCGAACTTGATATTCAAAGTTATGTGTAAACCTAGCGATGTCACAAATACAGCATGATATGTATATTAGTGTTTGCTATGCTACTTGATGCAGCTGTAGATTAGCTTGTAAGACAGCTGTTATACCGGAATGAAGTATAACTTTCCAAGTTGATGGACAGTTGCGGATGGACAAGCCAAACCGCAAAAAATTATAAATTTATAAATATATGATCCTACCGCTGGAATATTGAACACAGTCCAAGCATTGGTTGGACGAATAATTCACATTGTAAATACCCGAGGAAAGTGTTCGACAGGACTCAAATTACAATGGCTAAGTTTAATAAGATCAACTGCTTGTCAGATGGTTATTGATTTGCTCGCACTGGGCTCTGGCTCATCAGGATTGCGGGATGAATGATATTTTAAGAAGTACCATTTAAGTGATATATTGCTGATCGCAGAATAGTGCCGCCTCTAAGGTGAGCAATGCAAGTAATTGATGTATGGGTCGTATAATCTAGATTAGCTTCAAGCAGCCGACGGAGTTGGCCCTAGAGCACAGGTGCCAAGGATGACGTGATAGGTAAACTTATGCCCTCACATCTAGCATCCTTTATTGCTTAGTACCAGCTATATATGTGGACGGTAAATGTTATTGTTAGGTAAACGCGTGCAATTTGTCAGATCGTCTAAATTCCAGCTAAAGCAGCAAACATTGCCATTAATTTAATCAACCCAGGTGCTTTCGTGTTGCCCTTTCTGGCAGTGGAGCATCTTGATGTCGATCACGTATGGCGCTATCAGTTAATGGCAGACGGTTGTAGGTACGCATCCAGACTAAGAACTTCCTCTGTCAGTTGATTCAAGAGATAATCACCACGTGACTAGACGCTGTTATGAGCTGAGTATCTCTTACTGATTAACACCAATGTGTACGCGTGAAGCACAATTGCAATGCAACTCATGGTGTCAAAGAAGTTGTGTGTGAAGGTCAGTCTAATATATATCGTAGATAATATTATTTCAAGCATACTCTCGCTAAGCTCCTGGCAATTGCATCTGTCATAATTCAACACACCTATCAAATGAGACGCAGCCGGTTGTTGTTTGACCCTTCTTTGATGACATCTAACCGAGATGCACATATTCGACATAGTGAATGTTGTTTTTCGGATACAATTTGACGTTGCTGAATAGATTCGATATACTGGAAGCATTCCTAGGTCAAAATCGTCCGTTGAGGCATGCATTACACATGTTTGATTTTGTTTCACGGGCGCAATCTAGTGTTGATGCATCGATTTGGCATGTGGTATGTAGTGCCACGGATACAATCTGACGTTGACGCAAAGTTCCGAAATGCTGAACGCCATTCAGCGGATGCAATTTGACTCTGAGGCATGAACTTCCCACCAATTAATGTGCGATGATCAAAGACTGATCTGTTGGCGGGCAAACAAGGGTCAATTATGCAGTCATATGATAGAAATGCGCAGTTATTACCAAAACTCACGACCGTACACCAGCTACGCCATGCATTAACTGTTCGAAACATTATTAGTTAATGAAATAAAACCAATTTCTCCTATTTATCCTCGGCAGAAGCAATGACTAATTGGACGATGTTAATGTCATGATCAGCATTTGTATAATCGTCATATGAAAGAGGTGAGGTAAGTTATCTCGCCACTTGACACCGGCCTACTGTAGCAGCGTTGCACTACCTCGTATCTGGCTATTCTAATTTCTTTCAGGATGGAAAAACGGATTCACTCGCTTTTATTTCGGCCCGATCTTACACGCATGTCGAAACAGAAGTGAAGTTAAGGACGAGATAAGAGCATACAAAATACATGGCGTATGTACATCCAAGTCGTTGGTGCTTTTTACATAAGTTTATTCCATTAAAGACGACTCAGGCTTGTTTCTATCTGCCCATTATAATCCCTTAGATAAACGTCTTAAAATGGAAGATAGCAATCTATCTTGAAACCCAAACGTTCTAAATAAAATTCTGATAATAATCGTGTTGTTTAATAGATATATAATAAAGGAGCAGCCAGGATAATCATACTTTATTTATGATTATTAGCAGTCACTTCATCTGCATTGTAAAATAGATGGCAATGGTGTTCGTCTTATCGCAGCTTCGATTCAACGCTTATCTATTAATTGTTTGAGAGAGGACAAACTACAGTCCAGTGGGAGAGCCTAGCGTTTTATGTCCTCTTTTGTAATGTGACGGGGTGGGTGGATAGTTCGCCCCAACCCATACACAATGAAACACTCCCACCGTGAGTACTATATATCAGGCCCTATGTGATACATGTCAAATGCCTAAGTAGACGAATTAGATATGTTATCCCGGGGCAGGTCAGTGATTAGCACTTGAAGTGTACCCTGTTATGTGTAGTATTCGTTCTACAACACCTTAAGTAAAATTGTTCCAACCGGCTGGATTATTATTTTCAGCAACTGATCTATTATCGGAGAGCACGTGGCAAATAGTCGCTGGTTTGGATTTGCTGAGGGTTCTTTTAGGTCAATGATACTGACAGTTTGCCGCTGGCTCATTTCTTTATCAGTATGTTTGGTAGTGATATGGCCATTAATGTACAATCACACCGCTGTCTATAGAAGCAAAAATGGACAGAAAATGGTTCATCGCTTAATTGAAAAAGGGGCGGCAAACAAATATAATTGTGGAACTCAATATGTAAATTGATGGGTAGACGCTGCAGTGATCATTCGACTGCTGAAAAAGGACCTTAAATGCCAGGAAATGCATGGTCGAGATTACTCTGTTGGGTTTGTTTGCGATGGATCCTCACAACGAATGCATATAAAATTCGCCAAGACGCCGCTTATATTGTTCCAGTGATTCTTAATCGCATAAATAACAGTTCAATTAACGCTATTATCACTCAGTTAACGCTGTCTGCAGTCACCTGCGGTTGATCATGCGCTCGTCAACACGAATCACGTGATTGATTGGTATTAGACGCCATGTAGAGTTAGCTGGATATGAGTGGGATACCGGTCTAAAAGAGGCTTTAGACTCTACAAACGATAACTAAGGATATTTACGGGTTATAAATAAAAATCAAAAACACGCGTTGATAATTATACCAACATTTATAGGATATTTAAATGGGTCACATGGCCATAACTAAAAATAGGAAAACAGGAAAGTTGCAGACTGCGATATATTGCTTTCTAAATGCTCCCCCTGTCATAAATATTTTGTCTTATTGTTATGCACACAATGTTTATTTGTGGCAAGGGGACAATACATAATATAATTTTGTACACACACGAGGCGGTATCCAAAAGCGCCTTCTACTCCCATAGCTCAATAAAATGTTTTGTGTTGTGAATTAATTCCGACAAGTGAACAATTAAGAACGGCGTCATCAGCTTTAGTTGTACTATATCGACGCCAGCCAAAGGAAGGACTGTGATGTTTTCCTTAATAATAATTGCTTTAGGTCATATCAGCACATTGATAACGGGTGTCGTTATTGATGGTTCTTTCCTATAAAGGGGTTATGACCACGATGGAAACGACAAGGAAGACATTTTTGCAAAATATTCCGCCAAACCGTGGGTTCTTGTCTGTTTTAGGGATTTTACCAATCTGCAATAGAGACAGCCAGGTGTTTACGTTATCAGCAATTCACAGATATCCTTAGATGAGAAGTTTACTGAACCAGTTGAATAAGTAAAATTCCGTCTGAGACGCATTGCTGCTACTAACGCGATTACTGCGTGTTAATTTCGTATTTTGTCGCAAATATAAAGGCTAATAGACAATCGGACAAAATCTGGGAAACGCGATGGCATTACTATAAAGGTTATTGACAATACTGCGTTTGGTTCTCGGTGTGACCGATAGCCAAGATGTATGGTAGCAACGGAATTCCGAAAAGTTTGTTTTCTGGTTCGTTTTCTTGTTTTGATCTGCTTCTGTTAGCTGTGACAATGCTGCGAGGTCGTCTTTGCATAACCGCTGTTATGTTGCCACTTTGACTTAAATCATGTAGGTAACCAGCATTATGGACCTGCCATAGTGACTTCAATATTTAGTATTTGCATTTTAGATAACTGATTCGGACGATTGTTGTAAGTTTCAACATTTTGCTCCGCATGCAATTCTCTGAATATACGAAGTCATGCAGCATGCTGACATTGTTATTATGTGTTAGCAATAAATCCTGGACATATGTTACAGTACAATTGTATCGATAAGTTTCCTGATTTCAGTTCGTGTCGATCCCGCTTAGTATTCCATCTAATTATCCAATGCAATGGAGACGATGTTTAAAGCTTTGTAAAGCCACTAATCGATTTGTGATAAGCTTTTCAGCTGATTTGATTTAACAAACACAATGTAATGCAGTGCTCGTCAATGGCGAGTTGGCAGTTACTCATTGCATCCTATCCGATATTGTTAACTGCTACTTCTTAGCGCATTATTATTCACGAGATCATACTCTTGAAAGGCATACACGATCAATATTGTTCATTACCTGCGAAATATAGGCGCTGGTTATGTTAGGTAATGGATGTCCGTTCTATGGCTTTTTTTTTCGCGAGAGTAGGATCAAATGTAGCACCCTTACAGAGGTGATTGCGCGTGTACAACAACGCAAAAGTAAAAGTCGTGTTGTTATGAACATAAGTAACCAGTGTCGAACAATCAAACAATTTATAAAAACACTTACTGTGGTGTTGAGTGTCTGTAAATGTACTGATGTCCGAGGCGCTTGTATTAGCGGAGTAGTAATTAGAAAAAAATAGTGACAGTCGATCACCAGCAGACAAGCGCAACCAAAATAATATCCTCATAACAAACGAAGCCTCCCGCAGGTGATTGCCACCTCACCGTCTTCTCTGTTTATAGCCGCAATCAACTGTTCATTATATTGTATGGATGCTAAAGAAATGAACCGATATACACGAAGCCGCTCAAGGTGCAAAACAGACATGAACTATAAAACCCCATAATGCTCTTGCAGCATATCTTAACTTGGATGACAAAATGGCTGGTGGGATATATTTAAGAGAGATCTGATTTGAACAGTTTTGCTAACTAACTGGTTGATGTTATCTGGGTATTTGATCGCATTCATTATGCGACACCACTAACAAATAAATCACCTTACCTTAGCTCTCCAGCGTACTTGGTTCGATGTTTCGATGTCTCGGTGTACCTTGCGACATCATATTCTCTTGCGACATTATGTCCACACTCACAGATTTGTAACATTTCCAAATCTACATCTAGAAAATGAACATGCAGTTATATCAATCCTCGTATTCATTTTTAACGTAATGCATAATGACGTACAGCATTGCGCTTCCTATACCTGAATCTGGACATCATAAAACCAAATGATGCCAGCACAAATAACAAATATCATGACTGAACAGACCAAAAGCAAAAATAAACCATGTTGGCAGCCCACATGTAAATAATAACGTTCGGAATTTCGCTATGCTCTGATGACCTTAGTCAGCGTGCAATCGGTTCAGTTTTTGGCATAAGTGCATTGTAGAGACACTAGTTTAAAATGTCCCCGAAAAATACTGGTAACATTGTAGCTCTCTACCTCTAAACAAGAAAGTTATTGCGGTGCTTGCTAACAGTTCAATCTCCGCCAAACAAATATTCCGTCCAACGATTGGTTACTTCGTCACACAACACATGCAGACAGCTCACCGCTACAGATAAGTAATCGATTTGACAACGTGACTTATATTTTGTTGCCTGACATGAGATTCCGCAAGTTGGCGGCCAAATATTTCTCATTAAGTAGCAATGGCAGGAGTGCGTTATTAATCGCACTAACTTGAATATTATAGCTACGTGCGCTTTGTTAAGAAGTAACAGTTGGAAAAGGATTCTGCTACAAGCTGATGCAAGGATGGAAATAAGCATTAATGATTATGACCTAGTTTTCAAAAGGGTAGTGTTTAAATCCATTAACCGCTATTATTACGCCCAATGATATGTTTATGGTAACACGGCATATTTGCTCGTACGTCAACGTGATTTCATCCGTCCACAAAAACTCAATGCAGTCTTTGCCATTTAAACCGGGCGATTTCCTGTCAAGTCAGCCAACTCGATCTCTACCATTGGAGTTAATGTTGCATAAACCTTACTGTGATCAAAAGAATGCCATCAGCATATAGTAAAATCGAATGGATAAGTTATTCAGGTATTCGTCATTCGCCCTGTGAATGTCGATAGTTATGTTGAATGAACACGATATATGGTCAGGCACTTCTCACGACTAGTTTGCGTTGGGTTGAGCTAGGTATTTGATGTTGCGTGTATACCGCTTACGTCATTAATGCAACATGATTTCATATATTCCGATGTTTGATCAGTTATGTTGATAATATGAGACTTTGCATTGCAATATGGTCCTACTTGCTTTGCTACACATAAAGCAATGTTTCATGTCTGTTATTGTGCACATTTCATTCTAGTGAGGATTATTGGTCAGAGTACTGATGAGCGTGATGTGTGTACTGCTAATACATTACTTACCTACCAATGGATGCCTTGAATGATTGTGACAGTCGTTTACCGAAAGCTAAGGAATATTGTGTACTTATATTGAGCTATTCAGACGATTAATGGACTAATGGGATACTTCTTGCTGTTTAGGACACAACTGCATACGCCATGCCGTAGGAGCAGTTGTAGGTTTATTCTCGAAACAATCATAATTATACAGCTAGTTATGTCTATTCTCGGAAAAAAGTTGATTTACATTTATATATGGACCGTTGTTGGGGGTGAGAATTTCGAAGTGAGCGCGGAAGGTGCAAGAACAAGAAGCTAAGATGCGACAATGCTGTAAAATCTATATCCCACGGTGTCTTCGTTGAGAGCGGTGGAAAACGTAGCACCTCGTGTATATACAGTGGTCACAAGTATATCTAGCTGCACAATGATCCGGCGAGGGGGGGGATGATAAGTAAAGGCGCACTCAAAAGCATCCGGCCGATACCCGAAGGTCCCCTTCGTGTCCTACTTGCAGATGTAATTCTGCAAAATACGGCCGATCGATCACACTTGAAGTGATCAGATTAAGAAATGTGACTGCTCTTTCAGCTTGAGTTAACTAGCTAATCTCTACAGTGTTTCCATGGCAATGGATTTTCATGTACATTTATCTTCCATAGCTCTTACAGGTGCGCTACTATTCGAACCACTAGGTATACGTACGTCGTTTACCTCCAATGTTCAAGTGCTGCGCACATTCGCCGTCTTTCATTTAGAGATTTCACTAGCTGTTTGAACCTATACCTAAATACGCTGCAAATTTGGGTCTTAAGAAGCAACAGATTCCGTTATAAGCACATTTTCGCCAGGATTTTACCTTTTTATCAATCATTCAACGTTACCATCCGTAAATAGTCACAGAAGCGAAACCCAAAAAACGCTTTCTACAGCAATATGTGTGTTTTATTTGCCTGTTACCACACAAATAATCTCATTAAGTCATAGCCATTTTTAGGAAAGTCGACCAGATATTTTTCTTTCAGTATTGGTCCCGAGTATACGGGGGCCGTGTCAAATATATACACAGTGTGGCCCTTGCGGCTAGTACATGGCAATGGTTAGTAATCCGTTACAAATCACCTTTTCCTTCCCGCTGAGAATAACTTGGTGCAACAATATTATTGATATGTGACTTGCCTCCTCACCTGCTCATCGAATCACTGTATACAGTTGAAGGCAAAAACGTTGTTTTGATCTGTTTATTTATAGGCTAGTGCAATGCATGACGAGTTGATTTCTTGAAGTTTCTTCACAGCTGTCGCTTACCTAGGCGGCCACCAGGAAAGCCATAGTTATTTGTGTACAGCGTCCCCACAAATGTTCATTGTATCACAAAACGTTCGCAACATCAATGTATTTCATACATTGTCCACGATCTATTAGGGTCTTTAAAGTCATAACAAGTTGCACTTTTATGATTGATACGAGTCTAAAACACACCAACTACTGCTCTTATGACGCCGAGCACACTGTATGGCCTTGAACAGCGTAGTGTCACAAGACTATACAAGATTCAATAGCTCTACTTTAGTGTGCACATCCATATTTGTCAAACTGTTTTTCTTAAATACCTCATCAGAGTAAGCAGCAACCTATGCCATGAAATAGCCTTAACTGCGGTCAGGTGCCCCGTTGTCACCTAGAGCAGATTTGTAATAACGGGATTCCGGCACGTGTCTGTAGTGTAGATATCATCTGACATTTAGATTCAATATACGATCTAGCTTCTTTTGATATTCAAAGGTCTCCCTGATTACAAAGCGAACTACACTTACGATTCATAAACAACGAATAAAACCTGATATATCGTCATAAATTAAATCAAGGACAATGTTATCAGTTATATACATTTTATAGAACAAAATTTATATTGCTGGTTACAAATACAGCCTTATGCCTTTTATTATGCCTTGTTTAGTCGATCTCACGCGTATACGCCAGAAGATGAGCCGTGGTTTGCAGGTAGAGGATCACGTGTCGCCTGCTCCCGAATGTGTATCTTAGAGGTTGTCAAATATGATGATGGCAAAGCAATAGTTGTTGCATATTAAAAGTTACTTTACAATTTGCAATAATTTTTTTAAAGCTGGAAGTTTTGCAAATTTTAATATACTTGCCAATTGCTACTTAACCGTATTGGTAAATATGCTATTGTGTCACAAAACTAACTGCTTGTCAGTAATTCCATGATTGCCAACTAGACACTATGCAAAGTTTATGTTCTTTACACCCAGGTGCAACTTGCTGTAAGGAATCCAAAGGTGGCACCAATATCTACGGACTGCGAATGAAAGCCTTTACTCAGAAACAAAAAGCGTTTCATTCTCCCTATACTTGATGACACTTTCACATCGACGCTTCATGCTTGATTACTAAGGCGACTGATATTTCCGTTATAGCTGTGCTCAATCTGTCATGATTCATCGTATTTGTGTGAACTTTATATTCCAAGTTATGTGTCTACTGAATGATATCACGAATACAGCATTATATGTACATTATTGTACGCCGTGCTACTTGTTGCAGCTAAAGATCTAGAGCAGTTGTATCGGAATGATGTCTAACTTACCAAGAGGATGAACAGTATCGGGTGGTTTAATCCGAACCGTATGCAGCATAGGTTTGCTTCCGCTGATTGTGGTATAAACAGAGGTTACACTCCCTCACTAGTGTGGGCATTGTATAATACATAATGTGGTATGCATGCGTAATCATATGGCCCTGTCGCTCGAATATTTAACACAGTCCAAGCATTAGTTGGACCAATAAACCATTGTAAATACCCTATGAAAAATGTCGGCAGGATTCCTATTATAATGGCTAAGGTTGATTAAATTCGATTGCTTGATAGTTGGTCGCTGATTTACATCGGACTTTTGCATATTTTTCCGTTCATAGGTCATCAAGTTTATGGATGTGAATGATCTGTTAAGTTGTACCATTTAAATAATATATTGCTGATTGAAGAATAGCGCCGCCTCTATGGTGGGCAATGCAAGTAATTGATGTATTAGTCGTTTATTTCAGAATATCTTCCAGCAGCTGAAGTAGTAGGCCCTTGAAGTACAGGTGCTGATGACACAATAAGTAAGCTTATGCACTAGCATGTAGCAGTCTGAAAAGCTTAGTACCAGCCATATACGTGGAAAGTAAATGTAATTACAAAGGTATCGCCATGGAAAACTTGACAGATCGCCTTTATTCCAGCTAAAGAAGCAGACATCGCCATTAATTTAATCAACCCAAGTGCTTTCCTGTTGCCGTTTTGGGCAGGGAACCATTTTGATTGGTCACATATGGTGCTATCAGTTAATGGCAGACGACTCGAGGTACGCACCTAGACTAAGAACTTCCTCTGTCAGTTGATTTAAGGGATAATCGCTACGCGACTGGAAACTGCGGTGAGCTGAGTATCTCTTACTGATTACAACAAATGTGCATGTGTGAGGCACAATTGCATGGCAGCTCATGGCGTCAGAGAATATCAGAGTTATGTGTGATATATACTGTAGTTAATATTATTTCAGGTATACTCTCACTAAGCTCCTTGCATATGCATCGTCACGTCGTAATTGTATACGCCTGTCAAGTGAGACGCAGCCGGTGGTTGCCTGCTACTTCTTTGGGGACATCTTGAATGTTGTTTCTCATGTATAATGTGACGTTGCTGAATAAATTTGACATGCTTTATGTTGTTTCTCAGTAAAAATCGTACGTTGACGCATGCATTCAACATGCTGGATGTTAGTCCTCTAGTACAATCTAACGTTGATGCATCGATTCGACATGTGGGATGTTGTACCTCGGATACAATGTGACGTGTGTGCAAAGTTCCGACTTGCTGAACGCCATTCCGTGCATGCAGTCTGAATTTGACGCATGAACTTATCACCAATAAATGTGCGATGACAAATAAATGATCGCTTATCAATTAGGAGTATCACCATAGGACCCTACAAACGATAAATAACGATGTTTAAGGGCTATTCTTAAATTAAACTCAAAAACACTCTATGATTGTTATACAAATGTTAATAGTATAAATGGATCTCATGGCCATAACTAAGAAACGGAAAACAGGAAAGTGGCAGAATGTCGATGCATTCCTCTCTAAACTATCTCGCTGCCATCAAAGTTTAGTCTAATTGACATGCACACAGACTCCGCAATGTTTATTTGTGGCAAGGGGACAATACATGATATAGTTTTGTACACGAGGCGGTACCCAATAGCGCCTACTTGTCCCATCGCTCAATCATAATGTTTTGTTGTATGAAGTTCATCCGACAAGTGGAGAATCGCGACAAGTGTCATCAGATTGAGTAGTGCTATATCGACGCCAGCTAGAGGAAGGGCTGTGATTTTTGTTATAATAATAATTGCTTCAGACTTTTTCAGCTCAATGATAATGAGGCTGGTTATTGATGGTTCTCTACGCAAAGGTGACGAGTGTTCTTCAACGACCCCTAAAACTAATGTTATAATGTAGGATCAATGCTTGTTGTGCTTACACAGTCCGGGATAACGTGCCTTTATACTGGTTAGGCTGTCGTTCTCAATCATTGGGCATCCACCATAGACTCGCTTTTATTACGACTTTTAGTAAATTCACCAACTTAGCTTGCTGTAGGTCCTTTGTGATAATTGTTTTGCAGTAATACGGAACGTGGATGGCTGCACACAATAAGCACAATCTATATTTCACTGTGGTCATATTTCATATAGCTTTACATGGTAAATGTGATGAGGTTATACGAGGTTCTTTGCGCTTATGTTACATAATGATATCAGATATTGGTTGTTTGACACATTAAGCGTAATCGAACAGCTTGTTACCGATGTGCATACATCTAACGTCGTTGTAAGAAATCGATATTATGCATTTACTAACATCTTTATGCTGAAGTTGCACGTTGGATTCCGATGTTATACATCTTAAAAGGCTACAAGCTGTCCATGGTGCTCGGAATTGCTAATTTGGTTGTGGTATGTCGGTATTGCTGTACCCTGAAGTGTCTGAACTTAATTTTGTACTTACCAAAACGCACATATCTGTATTCACATTTCTTCAGTTAAATAATCTGCTTATATAAATTAATAAGTTCTACCATGATTAATGCATCATTTTGAACCACGGTTAACTTCCCCTGAATTAATGCATCTTTTATGAATCAGGCTAGTAAGAGTATTAGCATAGATTGACTATTTGATTAAAACCTGGTGGGTATATCCAACAGTATATGGCATCAGGAAATATATTGCGACAAATACGAGATCGTTGAAATGTGAACTATAAATACAGCATTATGAATATATGTTGCAATGTTGATGTGATGTTCGACTGCCTACGGTATTGTCTTTCAACACAACATTAAGTCACGTATATGGCGTGCATAACAATTGCTGCATGTGTTCATATTCTTTTCTTTGGCATTGTTTTTAGAGCAGAGTTACATTCATGTGTCATACCAACCCCTCCCCCACCTCTCCTTGTTCTTCTCTGTATAATGGTCAGAGCAAAACGCGATTGATATTTGAATGCAAAGAAAACGACCATCACGCTAAATGAACGTATCGTTAGCACATGAATGAAGAATGTAAGGCTATAAATGGAAACCAATTTAGCTCGTTGTGCAATTTACACCCTTTGGTGTTTCCACGAGTTGTTCCCAGGTATTCATGGCCTATTTTTTATCGTTTCGGCAAAGAGTTGGATGCTTGCTCACTGATGTATTAATTTGAACAGTTTATTGCACTTTGTTAGTCCCGCATAGAAGCGATGCAGGGGTTCCTTTACAGTACATCACCAATTGTCGCTTGGGGTGCGATCGGGTAGACAGGTGGGTGGGGGTTGGCTGGGAATCCCGTGTTGCAAAGAACGGGTCAAAGGGGCTTTGTATACGGCGATAGTAAGCTGCCAGAGGAAAATAAAACCTGATAAGGCTACTCAGGTTCCACTATCGTGTTATCCGTATATTTCCGGCATCCAGAAACTTTACCCGTAATTTGACGAACTATATCAGTTTGCATAAAAGATGGCAATTAATATGGTAGACTGCTGCTAAGACTGCAGCAACGAGAGGAGAGGTTTTGTAGTTTATAATAAAGGTACCCAGAAAAATCGTTCGACTGCCTAGTGTAAATTATACAGTCATTGGTTCAAACAATGCAAAGCTGACGTAAAACGTATATGAAAAATTATTTGAACTCTAATACATAACCAGCAGCTAACAACAAAACTCCCTAGGAACCATCACACAGACGGAACAATGATGGAAGATCGCTTATGTGTTGAAGCGCCTTCCATAATTATTTTGTCAGTTGGCAAAAAGTCGGCATAAGAAATCGATGAATTGTCCCGATATGCAACACATGACTATCCTACAAAGCTCTACTTTTCCAATTACGTCGGGGAAGAGGCAGTCGAAATTAGTTATGACAGTCAGACGCCTAAAACCTGAGGGGAGATGTTTTCAAATAATGTTGGTAAGAATTATATGGGATTGAAATAGTGCCGCTAATATCTACTATTGTCAATCACCCCATAAAAACGTATGACGCATGGAATACAGGGCTGAACCAGTTCCTAATTTAACTTAGAGTTCTAACCGGCAACAATACTTACATACCAAGCGGAATGTACTGATTCAACAAAATCATCGTATCGAAACGGGCATCTATATTGATGAATTCCCTAAATCATCGCGAAGACAATTGACTCGAGCCATTGGCCTTTATAAGAAACCTTATTCTCGTGGTGTCGTGTGGTATCATCATAATCGCATGTCTCAACAATTCAGGGATTTATATTCAATTATATTCATTTTTCCAATGGTGTCAGATGGACCATATCGTACGGCAGATTACTGGAGGTCAGAGCAATAGTTGGTGAACACCGAACACACTAAGTTGGTTAACCGCCGAACACACTAATTGACACAACCTGATAATACACTTTGGTGCCGCGCTGTAGATAAGTAAGCCGACGAAATGACAAAGAATGGGTCTTTGGTAATTCCAAACGTTGCATTATAATTATAAATAATGCAATTTAAAGTGGTTATCTCTTATTCGTAAACTACCTTGGAGGATGTAATTATCTCGCAATCAAGCGTACATATTTTAAGACGTTGACGTTTGTAGCTCGATAGTATATGGATATTCGATGAGGTATATATCACACCCGATATCTAAACAGGGGCAGTGTTTATAACAACATTGTCATCTGCTTTATGGTACATGCGGTTAACAATTAACCTTGCAAGATATACTGTCAGTGAGATAGGATCGGGAATGTCAATGCCTAACCATGCCGATCTTCCTGTGTCATTTAAGCAAGCCTGCCTACGGCGGCGAGATTTCCATACTAAACCCCTGGGTTCCTGTCTGTGATTAGTTGGCGTGCTGCCATGCTTTGTGTTGTTCCGAGTGGACAACATGACACATACACACAGTTAGTATCAAACATACACTAGATATATATATATCCTAGTCCCTCCTAAATTGCCAATCGTTTAAAGGAAGAGGACAAAGTTGTTTTTGACCGCCTTAAAATAGAAAAGGCCAGAAATGAAGACAGCATCAATATTGAAAAATTAATGTAACGAGATCATTTACTGAAGCCTTCTATACATAGCCCATATATTTTGGAGGGCTTCCAATATGTCGCTGGAACGAGACGTTCGACAGACACAGAAAGTCAGCAGCAGCAAACAGTTTGTAAGTACTCATTTATTATGTAGTTGTTACGAATCCCTAGTTAGGTTGCAGCATTGATGAATTGAGGGGCAAATATATAAGTGCAATGTCAAGCAATATATTGCAAGTATACTGTAAGTACACTGTATTCAAATGCAAAAGCCACATTTGCCATCACAGTTTGCGTCGGGTTGTCATTGGTATTAAGTTCGAGCTAAGCATATATTCATAATGAAGTTATCTTGTTTCATGAATAATGAAGCACATAAAATATTATTTCGCTTGTTGAATTGATCTTTAAATGAGGTGACTCAAAGGCACAGAACGATACAATTAACTCCAGATACACACTGGTCGTCGGCATACCCGAATCAGATGGATATTCATTTGTTATCTTTGTCAGCCAAAGCTTAAAGGTGGCTTCCTTGATAGCTGCTCAAAGCGGTGTTACTAATTAGGCAATCGGATTAATCAATGATACATCAGTAGATATAAGTACGGTTTCATATTGGAGGTTATGTTAACCGCGGTCTAGTGCGCACGCATTCTGTCATTGTTGTATTTATATGATCACGAACATAATACAGTAGTTCACCTATATTCGGGGCCGAGGACCGGAATTTAATGCCAATCGTCGTTGCACACATAAAGATGATGATTATTGCTATGTCATTTCGCTATTGCTGTTGAGTATAAGCGAAATATCTACTGCTATATAATCAGCAACCATGCTGTGACGACGGGCGGTAAATGAAACCATGTTCACCGTATGCAAATAATATAATAATAACTACGCACAAGAGCTGGGCTTTATATCACAACGTCATCGCGAGTTTTAGTTGCACAGCATAAGAATGAATTGCTGGATCGCTCAACAGTATGATTTAAGGCCAACAGAAGACAGCTGGGTCGCAAGTAATAGCAGGCAAAAGGACGATTTGTAAATACACGCACGTCGTTATACTGCTCTTTCAGCCGTTTGAGTAACTGTTTATAGCCATACAATGTTTATTGATTTCTGAATACACTGTTAAATAAGGTGCGAAATACGGAGTGTGCCGTTAACGAAGCAACGGATTATTTGGTCGCAAGAAACAACATTCTAAAATAATATTTACACTCGTAATTCCCTACTGTTCCCAACACAGCAGCAGGCTAAGTCAACAGATCTGAATAAACGTTTGCAATTTGGTCCCAGAAGCGAAGCGGTACTTATAACACGAACATAATGTATAACGAGAGAATGACGTTAAGTTTACATCTATAATGAATCGTTTATTAGTAACAGGTGCTTGCGTCGGGCAACTGTTTGGAAGGCTTGAATGATCCATTGTTACAGCACCCATATTGGTGAGCTATGTGTTCGGCACTTATAAATTAGTCACTATGCGCTTATGAAGGGCACTTAATGCGACCAATATAAATACAGCAGCGAGAAGTACGTCGTCGATATTATTAACTTACTCCGGTTAGTTTGAGGATAGTTGTAGTGATCTCGATTCTATGGCAGACAATTACCAGTATATTTATGTACAACTGTACAGCATGCAATACATTGTTCCAAACGTTGGCCACATTGGTTGCGTGTTGCACATGGGGTGTAATAAAGTATCTGCCAGTTTGTTGCACCTCGAAACCATTGCATGTTTTGTGGTTGAATGACAGATTTCTGTAGGTTTATATGAACGCCTCGTACATTGTTGCCTGTCCTCTCTAGGATGATCGAATGCACGCGTGTCTCGCTTGAACCATCATGGCCTTTCTGAATCAGTTTGCAACTGCATGGAGGTAGGAACCTCCCACTTAATCTATAGCAGTGAGTTTGCAAATGTACATCACATGAAAGAATTAAACACATACAAGATTAGCAAACATCTTAATTTAAAAAGTCGTACGCCTAAATATACGGTACCCAAGACAAACCCTTGCCCGTCGATACATTTCATACGTAAAAAGCATTTTGAATGGCTCTTTATGCTTCGTGATATTGCTACTAGCATTAATGTAGTAAGAGCGCTTACTGTTTGCCAAGTCTGCCATCTATGACGTATCATCGTTGGTACGAATTGCATGGCTATCTCGAGTACTCGTAAGTTGATGGTGCCAAAGTGTCTGACGAAACGTAATTTAACTGAATTTGGAGTTATGACTGTCTAGGATTTTGTCAAGAAACTTTAATGACACACGATACCTCTTGTTACCAATTTATGTACTCTTGAACAATGACATCTTTTCAGTCCCAGATTAATAGTGCAGGGTATTAAATGGATGACTTAAAGCAGGTGGATTTCACACATTTAGCGTAACAGATGCCACGTCAAATAGATTGTCCACTTATTTTTTATCTTAATTATGCGCATTGCAAACGACAGTTTCTCATTAGCAGATCAAAGGTCCATGATATTTGATTTTCAAGTAACAGAGTATGCAACTACGATCCTTCTTTCCCAACCACCCTTTCGTATTTGGAGGCAGACTTTGACAGAATAAATTAATTGTAACACCTGACGTTGAAGCTGTTTTATACCACGGATCGCTATTTTACATAATGCGTATGATGTTTGTTGTAAAATATGTGCTCTGCTCTTTGTCTTCTGGCTTCATTGAATGGTGTTTTGAGAGAAGACCATCATTGTGTTTTAAAAACGAGAACATCGTGCGGAACGCCAAACCAAAGCAAGGAATTCAGCAAGCTGCATCGCATCCCTCGCCTGTATACCAAAGGCTCAGAGAACACCGCCATGCTCTTTTCTATTGCGGACTATGACCTATGTGTTGGGCTGTTCCTCACTTAATAAAGGCGTCACTACGGGGAACACGTCATATTCATGTCGTGATTATTACACGTTCAGCGGCACTCGGAACCCTTGAAATAGATGGGATTGAATTACTAGTGGTAATATGTTACTAACAAACCAAATATTTGACACAACGTGGGACACAAATCTGATAATGATCCAAATAAAGCTGACTTTTGCTGATAAACTCTCTACTTTTTACACCTATGATATGTTCGGGGTGGCACGGAGCATTATTTTGTATGTTTGAGTGATGTTACCCTTCCATAAAAACTCCACCGCGTGCTAGCATACTTAACCTGTTAACTGACCAACTGAAATCCTTACGAGAACCATTTGGACAACAAATGTTTTGCACAAACCCATTGCGTTATCGTATAAATAATTCATGAAGAGTTTGCTCGGTTACGTATTGGTTAAAGATCGAGTTAAGTCCAATGACTTGACATTTGACAATGTTTTTCTTCTTTTCAACCGAAGTGTATGCTTGCCGTGAACAGTAAATAAGATACAATCAGAGACATATAATCGATGCCACCAAGATCGAATGAATATCATGTATGAAGCATTGTCTCTTTTTATGCGGCTGCACTACATACATTGCAATACTATTTAGCCTTCTGTTTCATTAACCAACCGTGCCTTAATACGCAAAACGCTCTATTGTTATTCAGTTCGCGTTCCTTCGGGGGTTCTACAAACAGCCACGACATAAGCGGAACACATCATCTGAGTTACTTACGCCCATTATGCTAGTTCTTAACAATGATATAACAACGCAGAAATGCTGAGCAAACATTTGGAAGACATGATTAATGTGTAAGTAGATTAAGATATATAGACGAGTCGGCATATCAGCTCTATTCTGGAACTGACGTTCTCCGGCATCCAGCGTAGCAACCTACCATCATGAATTGTCAGACGTGTTACAGCCGCTTGGAAGACTCTATATATGCCTCTAGGTATATAAACGACATCTACTTAGCCACAAGTCAATCAGACGCAACACCGTGAATGCAATAAGACATCACAGCCTATGCTATATAGGAACGTTCCTGCTAATAGTGCAGCTGATCAACTGACTACATGTAACGCTGCCTGAGCACAGGTTGCACCTATAATGCAATACGTGAAATATCTCTGCTGGTCATAAACATGAGCTTGATTCAATCGGAGGAATCCATTGGTCCTCTTTTAGTCTCGTGTTGCAGCTTATACCTCAGTTTATATCTAATAAGGTGTTAGCAATGATTCGTCGATTGTTTGGCACCATTTGCGTTGAATACTGCTAATTGCAGATCATTGTCGCTATTTGAGACCTGTCCTTGGAGAAATCATATCAATTTGGTACTACACGGGAAATATTTTATTGAACAGGAAATAGTATTTGTTTGATTCGTCCCCTCTTCTGCCATCCCTGCTACCATTCTACCATTATGAAATGTGTGTCTCCCCTACCTGAAGGAGCCCACGTCGCTATATGTGCTGATATATCAAGTGCGTTAGAGCTGTCATTTGTGGCGGGAGTACATCGTAAGTGTGGTCTCGACCGTCACAATCAGACAACAAGGGCCTCTGAGGGAATGCACTTCGGCTAAGCATTCCCTCTACTTGTTGAATGATGTTATAACCATTCGGCTTGATGCAGCTCTATGCTTTGTATTTCTAGCTGGTTCCTACCTAGGTCCCACTGTTGAAATACGTATTTCGATAACACGCTTGCCCACACTCGTCGATAAGAACATAGGTGACATAATTTGCGAACGTGGGCCTAGTTGAAAATTTGGTTAACATGATTCCCGGCGTACTTGCATATACGCTTCTGGTCCGAGCTCTTTCCCGTGACCCGATCGCGATGTACTCAGGCAAATGTTTACTAAGAACAGTGTCATAAACCATATTCAGACTCTTCATCATTTTTGCATTGGCTCTCAGAAAGAAGCATTAAAACGTACCCCGATTGTGTGTGCGTTGAACACGCCATAGGACAGGCTACGAAGTCAATTTTGAACCAAACATTGATGCAAGTATTCTGAGATGCTTTATATCAGATACCATCTGGTGTTGATGGATAAGGTGAACTTGCTACACACTGCCCACTGATTTCAGCTTGCCTTGATGCATAGAGTTG
The DNA here is from genome assembly GCA_034190875.2 of Urechis unicinctus. Lineage (NCBI taxonomy): Eukaryota > Metazoa > Annelida > Polychaeta > Xenopneusta > Urechidae > Urechis > Urechis unicinctus. The sequence continues at coordinate 24,074,615 of CM067353.1, read as the reverse complement.
ACTTGATGACCGTTTTCCACCGGATTCCGTCTGACGTTGATGCATAAATTTGTCTCAGTACTCTCTTTACTTCTGATTAAATCTTGCCAGAATGTATAGATTGGACTTGTATTGTGCTTTTCTTCTGGTTCTAGATGATGTTGATGCATCAATCAGACTTCCTATGCGTTATCTGGCTGATACATTCTTACGCTTTAGGACATGCAATAAACGAGTTGGAAATGTGCAACTTTGTTCTCTCTATTTGCCAGTAATAAATGACTTATCCCAATGATTAATGTTCCCATATATTCTACTTAGCATATTTGAACTGTTATATCATGATTATATTTAGGCGTAGAAATACAGATAAGTTAAGTCCAGATAACTGTACGTAATTTAGCACGAAGAGCCTACATTTGGGATTTGTTGACCGATTAATTGGATGGGAGTAAGAACAAAATTGACCGCAATTTCAAGGCTGATGAATAAAAATACTAAAGTGGATTTTGGAATGCACCTAAATCATATAATCACGGATGTACTGCAGCAGTTGGACTACACTTCTCGTCGGGCCGTTAGTGCTATCGTGAACAGCGGAACTTTTTGACAAGGCGCAATTCTAGCACTTCAAAGAATGCATCGCATGTTCAGTAATAATGGTCGTTTAACTACGGGAAATAACCATGCCCCCCACAAAATTGCAACATTATGATGGACTGATGAAATGTGAGGTTGTCATGCAATGTTGCTAAAATAGAAACGGCTGAGATACAAGGAAATGGATGTTTTCCTATAAGTCGTCGGTTCATGCATCGCCCGCATTCGTGAGTGTTGTAACTGCATTTGCGATGCAACGATCCAGCTAACAATGTTTTCTTTTTTCCATCGCTGCTAGCAATACTGTTACACTGGCTGTATTAACGCAAGTCAGATAGACTAATCCGTTTTATGTTCCCGTCAAGAGGAATTCTATCGATGAAACAAATGTCGCAAAGCACAAATAATTTACTCACCAGTCGACATAGCATTGATATGCACTTTGTAATAATCATGCTTGCTACAGAACTCATTGATATACAACAAGTGGCATATTGATGATTCTATGACATGATAACTCATTGTTACTGTTCAACGATTAAACATCCTAGTCCAAGTCAAGTATTTAAAGCATATACTTGCTGATGCTAGAGGAATAAGATATATCTTTGATTGATATCGTGCTGTAAGTGGTATGTGGCACGAAAAGCATCTTTGGAACGGTGTTGAGTGACGGTATCCGATTATCCTGTTCTACTGAGTCCACATCCATTGTTTAGAACTAGTGAAGGCGTTCATTCTAGTGGCTCAGTGTTAATAGTGGTGGGATGTTTGTTGACAGGACAACACTTGCCAAGTACGATAACGATTACTGGTAAAGAGCAATTCACTTTCTGGTTCACACTAACTGTATACATTACTAAGAACGTATGTTTCAAGACGTTTGTCTCCTGTATGGTGTGAGGAATTGTGACGGTTTGATTGCTTATGGCTGGATTATTGTTGTCGTAGCGTATTGTCGAGATGCGTGGAGCTGCTTTATCATTGCCACGCAGTTCTACGATCATTCTGCTTTTATTTGTTGTCAAATGTGTAGGAGTATAAATGTGTCGGTGATGTTGTTGGGTCAGGTCCTGTGTTATTTTGTTTTCTTGACCAAAATTGGCTCGTGTAATCGGAAAACAGATAATTACAGACACAGGGATTCGCGTGCCTTTGTTATGGCAGCTGTTCTGTGGCGAGGAGGGAGCGGGGTTCTACTATGATTTCTAATACATTTCTTATCGCTTTCCATCAATCTCTGGCACGGACATTGCGCTATTTATAACCCTTAAACGTGTAATTACTGTGGCTTGCAAAATTTACGGCAAAGTTTTTAAGCTAAGATTGCTGTAGATGCATAACGGCTATGGTTGCAGCTGTGGATTCACAAGGTTTGAATAGTTTTCAACATGTTTTGTAATTTCTCGTAACATTACATTCAATTACGCGATCGGTCACATACATGTTACTTTGCTTAGGGATAATCTGAGTAGGAACCAGAACATATGGCTAAGCTGACCTATCGCGCAATCGTGCATGAATTATTGCTCACAGTACAAATAGAGGAATGACGTTGTTAAGCTGTGAATTACAGCATGTATTATATATAAAATGAACAGACCATAAACTTGCTAGATATTGTGCATTAAATGTTTCGGCTCGTTGATGAAATTAAATGAGATTTCCGTTATAATCAAGTGATAAACGAAAATGATTATGCTCGGAATACGACGTTATAATTATTTAACGAGTGAACATCTGTACCACAAGGAGAATGGTTGTGTCTAAGCAATCATCGATCAGCATTTTATCTCGTATTATACTGTCAGTCGAACGCTTTGTCTGGCCTCAGTACTACATAGCATTGGAGGTGACGTGTGTTGGAAGGATAACATTATTAGCAATGCATGCGCTTACTGATTCAATGTACTCCAGGCTATTCTAGCACAACGAATGCGAAAGAGCTTGAGCTATCATTCAATGATTGATGAGATATCGCATGCAACTGCTACTTAAATGGCGAAAATACAATGGTTTAATTCAGGATGCAACAAACCTCAACAATGATCTTCTTAATTATACAAGTAATACCATTTTGCCTCAGGTGGAAGCAGCAGACGAAGCGACTTGTGGTTTTCATAACTCTTCTTTCGCAAGCCCCCAGGTGTGATGGCACTCTTTCACAATCATTCTCCTTGCAAGCAGTTCGCACATTTCATGTTTATTTACTCAATACACTACACACTGGTTTTCAGCAGTAATCATTCACGACTTATACACTATGTTCGTTTACTGAATACAAGAAATCACAAATAACCATGAAATACCCAAAATACTGGTTCGCGGAAAACCGTACCATTATCCACTAATCACTCATATCACACTCAAATCCATTCAACACAATTCAATCACGACCAACAATAAAGATACAATTTTAAAAACAGTCTGTGACACTTATAACAAAACCAACTTTGTCGGATACTCCAACCAAAGTCACACCAATGACCATTTCATTAGTCAATTCCCGTAATCATGTCAGAAGCTAAAATGCATAACAATTGCAACACCGTTGTGAAGGAACTAGTTTTCTAACAACCCAGAGGCTATGTATTAATTTGATAATATTGGTCATGGTTGTAACGGATATACGACTATTGCTATTAAATATCACGATGACCATCATACTGTAAGAGCCAAAACATGCAATTTCGAACTGTCACACGTGCAACGTTATGATAAATGAGTTACATGTCTATTTATCGATGGTAGACAGTTGATCTAGTGTTTCTACAATAAATACGCCAGTTGGTAGCATTTAGTTGAATATTGAATATCACGTGACATTGCGCTGAGCTTTGTGACTAATCGCCTCTAAACGCTTGGTTGGGTGCATTACGTTCCTGTATTGAATGCCATATTCATGTTAGTGTGTTCTAACAATCCCCAGACATCATATCGACCAGCTATAGGTTTTCATTAGGGGATCCAATTATTTAACAGTTTTTGGCAGAGGAACTCCTATATTGGCCGGGTATCCTGACTTGCCCGAATTAATACAACAGATCATATGTTATCGTCGTTGACGTTGATCATGCAGTCATTGCACACCCGTCATCTCTTTTTGCTCTCGTATTTACAGTGTGCATACCATTATACATTTCGGTGGGTTTTTTTAGTATTCGCCGAGCAATGTTCAGACAGTATGATACGCTGGAGGCATAATACCATTTTCGCCCATAATAATGCAAATTAGCAACCATATTATTTTGTTCATTGACAATGGTGCGCTGGCACTGACGGTTGGATGCCTATGTGGCTCATGTTAAAATAACAATAATATCAAACTGCCTACAGATCATCACGATCATAGTGTTAGTGCGATGGCACAAGGATAGCACCGACTGCTGTCAGTGGCACTACTTTGCGTTTAACCCCTTACAATGACAACGGTGTAACATATCTTGCGTACCCCAAAAAAGATATAAGCAAGCATGTCAGCTGTAAAAAAACCATGGCATACATGTGCAGTAGAAAATGTCTTGAAGACAGCCGGTTGCTCTATTTCAGATAATATACTGGCTTTCTCATTGCAAATTCTACCGGAACAAACACTTGAAGTTACCTCCATGGGGGGGGGGGGATTTATATATTCACAGGTCGCATCAATTCCACCTTCAATAGCAGACATTCACATATGTTCGATGTGCATGATACCGGGTATGCAGAATGAGAAATTAACGCGCGACAGTGCTTTTACTCAGGGGTCTCATGTTAGGACGCTATGGTGATTAAGACGCATGTATCCACTATTCATCCTGAGTTAGGCCATCCTGGTTTGTTTGTCTTTCTGTTTTGCGCAATGAACGAGGTGTGTGACCGCCTAAATCTTAAAGAACGTTGCTTTGATGAGAAGCATGTATTATAATATAATAAATGCACTATTGTAGACCAATTTGATTTAGAATCACCTATTTTCAGGTAAATTATTCTTCTGCTATATGTGTAGTCAAAGGAAGTCAAATAAATGTAACTGAATATGGTCGCCCGTGGATAATACAAATAACAATATATAAATTAATACATCATATGTAAAGTGGACGCAAAGAAGTCGTTCTTTATGCACATCCCTTAATGTTTCCTTTCAGATTGCAAACGGCCAAAAGTTTTGTATGACATTCAATCTGAGGTAAAACATAGCAGTAGTAATGTAGAATTATGTCACCATCTGTAAGAGTTAGCTCATCACATAGAAGTGGAAAAAATCTAATTGAACACAGTTTGTAGTGTCCAGAGCCATAATTGGGCTTGGTAAAGGGTTGAAATGATTGGTTCTGTGGTCAAACCGCGCAAAATGTGCAGAATTAATACAGCTTACAGGTGTCAACAAAAGGAAAGAATCGCCAATGCTTCTTTGTAAACCTACAAACGTGAAAAAATATATGACAACCAGTTAACTTACTTGCTTCCCTGTATCGCCGTGCGTACGACGCCATGATAACATAATGCATACCGACCTTTATCTAAAAAATATGCCACAACGGCTGCAGCGCACGGGATTCACATTTGTCCAATGTGCATGTAACCCGGTATTCAGAATGATAGATAAAACTGTATTATAACGGACGAAAGTGCTTTTACACCTGGGTTTCATGTAAGAACGTTGTAGTGAATACACAAATACAGATGCAGGTAGTCGCCATTTCACTTGAGTTAGATCACCTCGTTTTGTTTGTCGTACTGTTTTGCGAAATGAGCGGGTATGAGCATACAAGTAGCTTAGATAAAGTTGCTTCAAATGGTCAGAACCAACTATTCCAAAGACATGAATACACAACGATAAGCGTATCTTGCATGTTTACGGCTTGTGAAAAATAGTGTAAATCACGAGCACAACACATAGGAAGCTACACTAATGTCACAAACAGATGATGATGACTGATGAATGCACGTATTAATTTATTCACATTCACACCCTTACCCCACGCCCTCCGTTTGGTGATAATTGATCAGTTTCCTGCTATCTAAGCACAAGGACCGAACGTCTATTCCCAAATACACAGTTAACCGGGCGACACCCTTCATGCTGGAAGCAATAAGAACACGTATTCTAACTTTCCATTCTTGAAAACAAACAGCTGTGCAAAGTTCCTCTGATTGCTGCAACGTTGATTAGTCTAAGCTGAGCAATCAACCAATTATTGCAAAGTGTCATATACTCTTTATACTACGGGAAGAGCGATTGTATCTTCGCCATTCATAGCAATCTACCGTTGCATGCTGCAACAATACTGCGCTGTGCATGCAATCAGTTGACATCAGATAAGGCGATTGTGACATTTGCAAAACAATCAAGAAACATTTGTATTCTATGATGTACGCAAAATTAGCGGTCTAAGCATCAATCAGATATATATTGATA
>CM067353.1:24003635-24063635 GCA_034190875.2 Urechis unicinctus | reverse complement strand
TTGTAGATGTGCTCATCATGAGCCATTGGTAGCGTTTCGCGAGCTTGTAGATAGTCAAATAATGTGAAATGAATATAGTTTTTTGGTATTAAAATTATTAAATCAATCAAATCTTTTAATGATGTAAATAAACATGTGCTACGCTCATGTTTAAACATAATTTAAGCCATTTGGGCAAAAGTATATGTGGTTTTAAGGAAGATATAGATGTTATCAGGTAATGTCATGGAATGGTTAGTTGTTAAAATTTGATTTTGCCCTAATATTCAAAATTAAAAGACATCATTCGTAAAATATTATCTGTGTACGTTATTACGACTAGACTATCAAATTAAAATGGTCAAACAAAATACAATTTGTTGATTGAGCACCAGCTATCTAGAGAAAGCATGAAATAGCAGTGCCCAATCAACTAAGGGAACAGCTGTTCTGAGCTGGCGAGAGAGGACATATTACAATTGTTAAGAGCAAGAATTACCATCAGCCATCAATGCATCGTTAAAAGAACAGTTATTATTATTGATCAGATAACGGTTCGACCTATTGATGCATCGTTGGTTAATCAGTAGAAGTATGCCCAATGTTAGAGTTTATATCTAGCACCATCGTCGTCAACATCGATAACCTTATAAGGTGCTAACAATAATAAATGCAGCGGCTGAAGTTGCTTCAAAGTGTGCCTTCGTCTTGCGCTTAACACGCATGTAACAACAATAATCATCTTGATGCAATCAATTCGTATTTACATAGTACTTGGTTAACCTTTGCGCACATTGCAATGTACCTGCACAGCAATTCATCACTACTGGCATTAATTCCTACCCAGAAAATGCTTTGTTCTTAACAAAACGTTAGGCTTAATGGGGAAACTAAGATGTCAACAACCAGCCAATGTTTGTATTTCCTTTAAGTATCCAACCACATCGATTGTCGTGTTCTTCAGCATCGCCTGGTTGTACCGCTACGTCGATCAATGCAACACCATGGCGGGAATAACAAAACTGCAGCTGATTTCTTCCCACGAGAATTGTGATTTGAGTCTTGCTATGTAGATGCTTCTATGGTAAATCATGCTCTGTTGTTAAGCGGTGCCTTTCATTGCTATAGTGGTCTGAAGGGTCTTACAAGAGAAGTATAGGACGATTTTGTAGTGAAACAAATTCGCGTATCTACCTCGACGCTCAATATGTGTTAACGCAAGGTTTCGACGACTGCAGCTTTTGCTTCAATTACGTTCTTCACTATCCACTGGTATATAAAGGATAGTTTTAACATGCATCTGACCTATTACTACAGTATTAAACATGGGCATAAGTTTGTGATCATCTTTGGACTCGACAATTATATCCACCATCAGCATCAGCAAAACTTTGCACTGGCTAGGACTCACATTCACCCGAACCTCTTCTCGCCAATAACTGGCCGAGGATGATACAGTAGTAGCATTATGATACGATTTCAATGCAGTTCGCCAAATCAATCTGCAACCGAAAGAAGTAGTACGTTTTTATATAATCTGAGTGTTGGCACTATAAGCTTTCTAGCTGCCGGCTTCGCTACAACGCAAACGTCGCACATTGACCTCGTCTTCTTTGAAGAACGCTAATTGGTTAGTCGACACCTACCACATTAGTTACACCCATCCCTCGGTAGATCAAGCTTTCTGTACATGGATGCTAGGAAGCCGTTGTAACCCGCCATATGCATTGCGTTTTTACATGCCTATATCGTATGGTTATGGCTGCAATTGTGTTGATTATGAAACCGCTGACAATTAGCCTGCTATTTGTAATAGCATGTGAGGGACCTATGGTACATTAACAGGATTAGTGCACCAGTTACATGGTTGGACGTGGACATTGCATATCAAAGCGCTTTATTTGTTTCAGGAGAACATGAATGACATCTGGTTATGAACTCTATATCTGCTATAAACGATGGTTAGGTTATGTGGCAAATAGTTCTTCTACTAGCCTTAAATCTTATAAGTAACGGCATGGTAATTGATAGCATCGAACATGTATTTCGTGCTGTGGGGATACGAGTAGCCATGCTGAAGACGCTTTTTCAGCAGCGTAACAGTTGCTAACATCAGTATTTGCAGTGGTTTACTTAGTGCGTGAACAGGCATATGTATTGGTTCATAAGCTGTGGTCTTCATATAAGAAGAGCAATTGGAATGTTGTGCAGAATATCAGCCACATGCAAACCACACACTTATTACAGGAGTTTAAAATATATCGGAGAGTTGAAATATTTTTCAATTTCATTGTCAATGTCATTACTGCCCTATCGGATAACAAGGTTGCAAACTACAGCGACAACACCGTAGTATTGTGAAAGAATGCCTCGGTCCGTTGCCATAAACGGTTAGGCAATCTCTGTGTCGGCTATTTAGCCAATATATGACATGCTACGCCTACCAATCTACTGTACGACCAATCAATATAGTTGCCAGTTGATGAAAAAAAGCTGACACAACGGTTTTCCCCCATTAATGAAAAGTCATAACGCTTGCACCCTGATTAAGAGGCTTCATTTGATATGGGAGGATTATTCTGCTGGCGTTTAGCTCTCGTTAATCATCGACGTTGAAATCCAACACTCTCCCTGGATGTGGATTTTACCATCCTATTTCCATATACGTAGGCTTCGCGTCATATTGCACCCCACCTGGTAAAATAATTATTCAACAGTGTGTGTATTTATCATCATTTTGTATTTACATTGTTGTAGCTTCATATGCTTAGTGCGATTGGTGTATAATATTTGACATTGTTATTGTACATTTCCCAGAAATATTGATGACGAAGTAGCAACTGATGACACACAATAAGTGATAAAGACCTCAAATGGACGTATGAATAATGCATGTTAAAATACAGTTGATTTGTGCGGTCATAGATCGTGTATTTCTGACACGAACCCTTGGCATAACAAATAGTGCCGTGCGTTCTAAGATGGAATCGTTTCTCATTCAGTCAGCGGTGCGGATTGTTACAAAGGCATTGTGAAGCTGAGCGATACAGATAGGCAAGATAACGCATTACCTATCACACATCTTCCTTCTATGACATCGCCAATTACACGGTAACGATGACGTCACTGAGTATTCAAACAGCATTCGTGGCATATCGTTGAATGAGCGCGAGCAAATGATAAAGACTAAGCTGTATTTGGATGCCGCGGATATTTCGTGGGCTCTTGTGTGTTTTTTGTACTTTACCGATCAGAAATAGAGACCCAAGTGTCCACGTTATCGACGAATCAGAGATACCCTCCACTGGGAATTCAACTGAACCAGTTAAATAAGTACAAGACAGTTTGCGACGCGTGTCATTAATAGAGAGGCTTATAGACAATCAGACAAAATCTGGGAAACACGAAGGCTTGCGGAACTCCTTACTTACTGTACACACTATTATCAATACTTTTATTTCTCAGTGTAACGGATAGTCTAGATTTATGGCAGCAACCTCTTATTTGGTGTTCCACTGACAGCTGTTGTAGGAGATAATTAATCATAACCAGAGAATAATTGCTTTCGTTAAAACCCGGGAGCCGCCTTAAAAAGCTGTGACAATGCTGCCAGGTCGCTTCCTTTACAACCGCTCTTATGTTGCCGCTTTGTGCGACTGTAAGGTAACAATCATTATGGGTTTTGAAGCAAATTGTACACTTCTTTATAACGCTTAGGTTCAGATGCATCAATCCATTAATATAGTTATTAAAACAAAGCAAGCACTGTTTGCCAGCAGTGCTGTTCTATCTGCAGAGCATTCATCATTGGTATGAAAATGGTTCTAAATATTGCTACATCACTAGCTGATTAGTGGATATCTGCCAAATGTTAGCATGTCATGAAGCATCGTCGTCTATATATATATCCTTTCACCAATGCCTTTGTTTAAGCAGCGTCTCAACGGGTATGACAATAGTGATCACCTAAATGCAAAAACAATTTCCATTGGATTGTACTGGGTTAACCTTTGCGCACCTAATTATCTACTTGTGCAGCAGTTCAGCACGGCTTCATTATGTATTTAATGCTATGCACTGACAAAAACATTTGTCGCAATATATGATCATTTTAACTTGTCATATGGCTTGCAGAATATGTTAGCCGGATGCACATGATACCCGACCCAATTCTCCTTATTGGATTTTCTGGTACCGTTCTACATTGTCAAATGATATGCATGGCGGTCGATTGAATGCTTGCAAATACATACTTATCCTAGATCAAATAGCATTACTACGTCACAAATATCATCGATCTGGTAACTCTTTATCCCAACATGTCTAGCCATATATGCTGAGATATTGACTCATCCCTATTACCTTGACGTGAGAGGTAAGCTTGGTCAGTGTAATTGGGTCTGGTATATGAACCAAAACATAAGTTTGAGCTGATAATTTTACTTAAAATCGCAATCAAAACGTATTTAGACAACTCAAAGCATTTGACATTCTCATGTTTATAAATGGATGGGAGCTGCCGAATGAGGGGGCGGAGGATGATAAATCACTGCCACCTGCCATCGTATCATCAATGTTAGGATTTCCGACAAGAACATTAAGGGATGTTATGGCAATGATAACAGTGAAATGCTGTCAGCTCAAAATATTGTATCGTTCTGAATTAAAAAATGCCTGTGGTTATGAAAACACATGTACAAGATATGCCCGTGAGCCTTTATTTTGAATGCTAAAATTATCCACCTGAATATCATACAAAATGAAGCGATCAATTCCAGCTCCGCTGTGTTATGCATGAAGCTCTGTCAGTCACAAAAATCATCGGTTTGTCAGATGGTTGATTAAGACAGGGCGGCGATCTTTTATAGAATAACATGACCATTTCATGGGAGCGGCATGGCTACCTAAATTGATCTGAATGTTTAAATGGTATGCTGTAAATTATTCTTATTATTCGACAAAAATGCGACGGATATCGCTGACGAACATGCCATCTTGGATATCGTTTTAAAGGCAAACGTCTGAGCATTGATGATGATTGCCGATAGCCGCTGTTCTAGAGAAACGGTCATCTTAACTTAAGAACTGATAGCGCGTCCAACAACAATGGGTCATGAACTTTACGTTGGCTGTACCATAGAACATCGCTGTATGAGTGATATTAGTTACATTGATGACGTGTCGCGCATTACGTTACCGTCACAGATGATAGGAAAACGTTCCGCATTTGTGAAACGCTTCTGCATGAGTACTATGTACTGTTCAATACTCCCAAATGACATCTGCTTGCCATCAATGCTAGAGACATTTCATTTTGTTTAACCCGAATACGTATTGTACTTATATATAGCTGTTCGCGTCGGTAGTAATATTGTTTGTGCTAATGTGCTGCATGCTCCATGTCGTGGTTTGGCAAAGCAGGACAATCTAAAATTTGAGGGATTTAGGGGCTTTGTATGTTTTTGTATACATAGCATAATTTGTTCACCCTGGCTTCTTAAGTTACTAAACTAAATTCATCGGCTCTACTTGCATATGCTGCGAGTCGGATCATTAAAAATGTGTTCACCCGCACAATGATTAAAATATAAATGCATTTTAGGATTACAAGAAGTTATGAAAGCCGCTAATTAGTATTGGCCGTCGTGCTATGGCATTCCCTATGCCACCGGCGCATGGTTCAAGTCTGTTTCGTACTTTGAGTGGCTTCGTGTATATCGGTTCATTGCGTTGGAATCCATATAAATTTATGCCACGAAATTGCCTTAACTGCGGTCAGGGGCCCCGTTTTCACACTTGGAATAGATTTGTAATAACGGGATTCCGGCACGTGTCTGCAGTGTAGGTTTTCATCTGACATTTAAGTTCAATATACGCTCTAGCTTCTTTTGATGCTCAAAGGACATCATGATTACAAAGCGTAAAGCACTTACGAATTATTAACAATGAATCACACCTGATTCTCATGCATGGTCCTTCTCGGAAAAAATTTTGCGACCATAAATTATATTAAGGATAATAATATCAGTTATAACAATTGTATGGTACAAAACTTATATCGCTAGTTACAAATATATCCTTATGCCTTTTATGATGCCTTGTTTGGTCGAACTAATGCGTTTACATCATGGAAAAAACCGTGGTCTGTGGTGTAGGACTAATGTTCCGAATTAGGTATCTCAGAGGTTGTCAAATATGTTGACGGCACAGCAATAGTTGCTTTTACCAATTATTTGTTACTTTACAATTTTAATATTTTCATATGAGGCAACTGTGATCTTTCATTTAACACCGGAGGTTGTGAACATTTTATTATATTGATACTTGATGCAGCTGTAGATCAGCTTGTAAGACAGCTGCTTTTCCGGAATGAAGTATAACTTACCAAGTTGATGGACAGTTGCGGGTGGACAAGCCCCAACCGCGGAACCAGCTTATACAGCTCGTGAATTGCCCTCCTTGCGTGGGCATTGTACGCTACATAATAAAGTATGTTTATATAAATATATGATCCTACCGCTCGAATATTGAACACAGTCCAAGCATTGGTTGGACCTATAATTCACATTGTTAATACCCGAGGAATGTTTTCGACAGGACTCCAATTACAATGGCTAAGATTAATAAGATCAACTGTTTGTCAGATGGTCATTGATTGTCGCGCGCACTGGGCTTTGGCTTATATTTCCGTATTAGGTCATCAGGATTGCGGGATGAATGATATTTTAAGAAGTACAATTTAAGTGATATATTGCTGATCGCAGAATAGTGCCGCCTCTAAGGTGAGCAATGCAGGTAATTGATGTATGGGTCGTATAATCTAGATTAGCTTCAAGCAGCCGACGGAGTTGGCCCTAGAGCACAGGTGCCAAGGATGACATGATAGGTAAGCTTATGCCCTCACATCTGGCAGCCTTAATTACTTAGTACCAGCTATATATGTGGACGGTAAACGTAATTGTTGGGTAAACGCGTGCAATTTGTCAGATCGTCTAAATTCCAGCTAAAGAAGCAAGCATGGCCATTAATTTAATCAACCCAAGAGCTTTCGTGTTGCCCTTTCTGGCAGGGGAGTATCTTGATGGCGATCACGTATGGCGCTATCAGTTAATGGCAGACGGCTGGAGGTACGCATCCAGACTAAGAACTTCCTCTGTCAGTTGATTCATGAGATAATCACCACGTGACTAGACACTGTTACGAGCTGAGTGTCTCTTACTGATTACCACCAATGTGTACGCGTGAAGCACAATTGCAATGCAGCTCATGGTGTCAAAGAAGTTGTGTGTGAAGGTCAGTCTAATATATATCGTAGATAATATTATTTCAAGCATACTCTCGCTAAGCTCCTGGCAATTGCATCTGTCGTAATTCCACACACCTGTCAAATGAGACGCAGCCGGTTGTTGTTTGACCCTTCTTTGATGACATCTAACCGAGATGCACATATTCGACAAAGTGAATATTGTTTTTCGGATACAATTTGACGTTGCTGAATAGATTCGATATACTGGAAGCATTCCTCGGTCAAAATCGTCCGTTGAGGCATGCATTCGACATGTTTGATGTTGTTTCACGGGCGCAATCTAGTGTTGATGCATCGATTTGGCATGTGGTATGTAGTGCCTCGGATACAATCAGACGTTGACGCAAATTTCCGACATGCTGAACGCCATTCAGCGGATGCAATTTGACTTTGAGGCATGAACTTCACACCAATTAATGTGCCATGATCAAAGACAGTTGGCGGGGCAAACAAGGGTCAATTATGCAGTCACACGATAAAAATGCGCAGTTATTACCAGAACTCACGATCATACAGCAGCTACGCCATGCATTAACTGTTCGAAACATTATTAGTTAATGAAATAAAACCAATTTCCCCTATTTCCGATTTGTTTAACAATTTATCATCGGCAGAAGCAATGACTAATTGGACGACGTTAATGTCATGAGCAGCATTTGTATAATCGTCTAATGAAAGAGGTGAGGTAAGTTAACCTCTATCACATGCGAGAGTTATCTCGCCACTTGACACCGGCCTACTGTAGCAGCGTTGCACTACCTCCTATCTGGCTATTCTAATTTCTTTCAGGATGGAAAAACGGATTCACTCGCTTTTATTTCGGCCCGATCTTACACGCATGTCGAAACAGAAGTGAAGTTGGGACGAGATAAGAGCATGCAAAATACATGGCGTATGTACATCCAAGTCGTTGGTGCTTTTTACATAAGTTTATTCCATTAAAGACGACTCAGGCTTGTTTCTATCTGCCCATTATAATCCCTTAGATAAACATCTTAAAATGGAAGATAGCACTCTGTCTTGAAACCCAAACGTTCTAAATAAAATTCTGATAATCATTGTGTTGGTTAATAGATATATAATAAAGGAGCAGCCAGGATAATCATACTTTATGTATGATTATTAGCAGTCACTTCAACTGCATTGTAAAATAGATGGAAATGGTGTTCGTCTTATCGCAGCTTCGATTCAACGCTTATCTATTCATTGTTTGAGAGAGGACAAACAACAGTCGCGTGGGAGAGCTTAGCGTTTTATGAACTCTTTTGTAATGTGACGGGGTGGGTGGATAGTTCGCCCCAACCCATACACAATGAAACACTCCCACCGTGAGTACTATATATCAGGCCCTATGTGATACATATAAAATTCGCAAAGACGCCGCTTATGTTGTTCCAGTGATTCTCAAACGCATACATAACAGTTCAATTAACGCTATTATCACTCAATTAACGCTGTCTGCAGTCACCTGCGGTTGATCATGCGCTCGTCAACACGAATCACGTGTTTGACTGGTATTAGACGCCATGTAGGGTTAGCTGGATATGAGTGGGATACCGGTCTAACAGAGGCTTTCGACCCTACAAACGATAACTAAGGATATTTAAGGGTTATAAATAAAAATCAAAAACACGCGTTGATAATTATACCAACGTTTATAGGATATTTAAATGGGTCACATGAAAAATAGGAAAACAGGAAAGTTGCAGACTGCGATATATTGCTCTCTAAATGCTCCCCCTGTCATAAATATTTTGTCTTATTGTTATGCACACAATGTTTATTTGTGGCAAGGGGACAATACATAATATAATTTTGTACACACACGATGCGGTATCCAAAAGCGCCTTCTACTCCCATAGCTCAATAAAATGTTTTGTGTTATGAAGTAATTCCGACAAGTGAACAATTAAGAACGGCGTCATCAGGTTTAGTTGTACTATATCGACGCCAGCCAAAGGAAGGACTGTGATGTTTTCCTTAATAATAATTGCTTTTGGTCATTTCAGCACATTGATAACGGGTGTCGTTATTGATGGTTCTTTCCTATAAAGGGGTTATGACCACGATGGAAACGACAAGGAAGACATTTTTGCAAAATATTCCGCCAAACCGTGGGTTCTTGTCTGTTTTAGGGATTTTACCAATCTGCAATAGAGACAGCCAGGTGTTTACGTTATCAGCAATTCACAGATATCCTTAGATGAGAAGTTTACTGAACCAGTTGAATAAGTAAAATACCGTCTGAGACGCATTGCTGCTACTAACGCGATTACTGCGTGTTAATTTCGTATTTTGTCGCAAATATAAAGGCTAATAGACAATCGGACAAAATCTGGGAAACGCGATGGCATGCGGAACTCTTCACTTACTATAAAGGTTATTGACAATACTGCGTTTGGTTCTCGGTGTGACCGATAGCCAAGATGTATGGTAGCAACGGAATTCCGAAAAGTTTGTTTTCTGGTTCGTTTTCTTGTTCTGATCTGCTTCTGTTAGCTGTGACAATGCTGCGAGGTCGTCTTTGCATAACCGCTGTTATGTTGCCACTTTGACTTAAATCATGTAGGTAACCAGCATTATGGACCTGCATTTTAGATAACTGATTCGGACGATTGTTGTAAGTTTCAACATTTTGCTCCGCATGCAATTCTCTGAATATACGAAGTCATGCAGCATGCTGACATTGTTATTATGTGTTAGCAATAAATCCTGGACATATGTTACAGTACAATTGTATCGATAAGTTTCCTAATTTCAGTTCGTGTCGATCCCGCTTAGTATTCCATCTAATTATCCAATGCAATGGAGACGATGTTTAAAGCTGTGTAAAGCCACTAATCGATTTGTGATAAGCTTTTCAGCTGATTTGATTTAACAAACACAATGTAATGCAGCGCTCGTCAATGGCGAGTTGGCAGTTGCTCATTGCATCCTATCCGATATTGTTAACTGCTACTTCTTAGCGCATTATTATTCACGAGATCATACTCTTGAAAGGCATACACGATCAATATTGTTCATTACCTGCGAAATATAGGCGCTGGTTATGTTAGGTAATGGATGTCCGTTCTATGGCCTTTTTTTTCGCGAGAGTAGGATCAAATGTAGCACCCTTACAGAGGTGATTGCGCGTGTACAACAACGCAAAAGTAAAAGTCGTGTTGTTATGAACATAAGTAACCAGTGTCGAACAATCAAACAATTTATAAAAACACTTACTGTGGTGTTGAGTGTCTGTAAATGTACTGATGTCCGAGGCGCTTGTATTAGCGGAGTAGTAATTAGAAAAAAATAGTGACATTCGATCACCAGCAGACAAGCGCAACCAAAATAATATCCTCATAACAAACGAAGCCTCCCGCAGGTGATTGCCACCTCACCGTCTTCTCTGTTTATAGCCGCAATCAACTGTTCATTATATTGTATGGATGCTAAAGAAATGAACCGATATACACGAAGCCGCTCAAGGTGCAAAACAGACATGAACTATAAAACCCCATAATGCTCTTGCAGCATATCTTAACTTGGATGACAAAATGGCTGGTGGGATATATTTAAGAGAGATCTGATTTGAACAGTTTTGCTAACTCACTGATTGATGTTATCTGGGTATTTGATCGCATTCATTATGCGACACCACTAACAAATAAATCACATTTGCTAAGCTCTCCAGCGTACTTGGTTCGATGTTTCGATGTCTCAGTGTACCTTGCGACACCATATTCTCACCGAACCGTCCACACTCACAGATTTGTAACATTTCCAAATCTACATATAGAAAATGAACATGCAGTTATATCAATCCTCGTCTTCATTTTATACGTAATGCATAATGACGTACAGCATTGCGCTTCCTATACCTGAATCTGGACATCATAAAACCAAATAATGCCAGCACAAATAACAAATATCATGACTGAACAGACCAAAAGCAAAAATAAACCATGTTGGCAGCCCACATGTAAATAATAACGTTAGGAATGTCTCTATGCTCTGATGACCTTAGTCAGCGTGCAATCGGTTCAGTTTTAGGCATAAGTGCATTGTAGGGACACTAGTTTCAAATGTCCCCGAAGAATACTGATAACATTGTAGCTCTCTACCTCTAAACAAGTAAGTTATTGCGATGCTTGCTAACAGTTCAATCTCCGTCAAACAAATATTCCGTCCAACTATTGGTTACCTCGTCACACTACACATGCAGACAGCTCACCGCTACAGATAATTAATCGATTTGATAACGTGACTTATATTTTGTTGCCTGACATGAGATTCCGCAAGTTGGCGGCCAAATGATTCTCATTAAGTAGCAATGGCAGGAGTGCTTTATTAATCGCACTAATATTATAGCTACGTGCGCTTTGTCAAGAAGTAACAGTTGGAACAGGATTCTGCTACAAGCTGATGCAAGGGTGGAAATGAGCATTAATGATTATGACATAGATTTCAAAAGGATAGTGTGTAAATCCATTAACCGCTATTATTACGCCCAATGATATGTTTATGATAACACGGCATATTTGCTCGTACATCAACGTGATTTCACCCGTCCACAAAAACTCAATGCACTCTTTGCCATTTAAACCGGGCGATTTTCTGTCAAGTCAGCCACCTCGATCTCTACCATCTGGAGTTTATGTTGTATAAACCTTACTGTGATCAAAAGAATACCATCAGCATATAGTACAATCCAATGGATAAGTTATTCAGGTATTCGTCATTCGCCCTGTGAATGTCGATAGTTATGTAGAATGAACACGATATATGGTCAGGTACTTCTCACGACTAGTTTGCGTTGGGTTGAGCTAGGTATTTGATGTTTCGTGTATACCGCTTACGTCATCAATGAAACATGATTTCATATATTCCGATGTTTGATCAGTTATGATGATAATATGAGTCTTTGCATTGCAATATGGCTCTACTTGCTTTGCAACACATAAAGCAATGTTTCATGTCTGTTATTGTGCACATTTCATTCTAGTGAGGATTATTAGTCAGAGTACTGATGAGCGAGATGTGTGTACTGCTAATACATTACTTACCTACCAATGGATGTCTTGAATGATTGTGACAGTCGATTACCGAAAGCTATAGAATATTGTGTACTTATAGTAAGCTATTCAGACGATTAATGGACTAATGGGATACTTCTTGCTTACATAACTGCATACACCATGCCGTAGGAGCAGTTGTAGGTTTATTCTCGAAACAATCATAATATTACAGCTAGTTATGGCTATTCTCGGAAAAAAAGTTGATTTACATTTATATATGGACCGTTGTTGGGGGTGAGAATTTCGAAGTGAGCGCGGAAGGTGCACGAACAAGAAGCTAAGATGCGACAATGCTGTAAAATCTATTTCCCATGGTGTCTTCGTTGAGAGCGGTGGAAAACGTAGCACCTCGTGTATATACAGTGGTCACTAGTATATCTAGCTGCAAAATGATCCGGCGAGGGTGGGGGGTGATTAGTAAAGGCGCACTCAAAAGCATCCGGCCGATACCCGAAGGTCCCCTTCGTGTCCTACATGCAGATGTAATTCTACAAAATACGGCCGATCGATCACACTTGAAGTGATCAGATTAAGAAATGTGACTGCTCTTTCAGCTTGAGTTAACTAGCTAATCTCTACAGTGTTTCCATGGCAATGGATTTTCATGTACATTTATCTTTCAAAGCTCTTACAGGTGCGCTACTATTCGAACCACTAGGTATACGTACGTCGTTTACCTCCAATGTTCAAGAGCTGCGCACATTCGCCGTCATTCATTTAGAGATTTTACTAGCTGTTTGAACCTATACCTAAATACGCTGCAAATTTGGGGTCTTAAGAAGCAGCAGATTCCGTTATAAGCACATTTTCACCATGATTGTACCTTTTTATCAATCATTCAACGTTACGATCCGTAAATAGTCACAGAAGCGAAACCCAAAAAACGCTTTCTACAGCAATATGTGTGTTTTATTTGCCGTTTACCACACAAATAATCTCATGAAGTCATAGCCATTTTTATGAAAGTCGACCAGATATTTTTCTTTCAGTATTTGTCCAGACTATACAGGGGCCGTGTCAAATATATACGCAGTGTGGCCCTTGCGGCTAGTACATGGCAATGGTTAGTAATCCGTTACAAATCACCTTTTCCTACCCGCTGAGAATAACTTGGTGCAGCAATCTTATTGATATGTGACTTGCCTTCACACCTGTTCATCGAATCACTGTATACAGTTGAACGCAAAAACTTTGTTTTGATCTGTTTATTTATAGGCCATTGCAATGCATGACGAGTTTATTTCCTGAAGTTATTTTCCTTGCGTGGGCATTGTACGCTACATAATAAAGTATGTTTATATAAATATATGATCCTACCGCTCGAATATTGAACACAGTCCAAGCATTGGTTGGACCTATAATTCACATTGTTAATACCCGAGGAATGTTTTCGACAGGACTCCAATTACAATGGCTAAGATTAATAAGATCAACTGTTTGTCAGATGGTCATTGATTGTCGCGCGCACTGGGCTTTGGCTTATATTTCCGTATTAGGTCATCAGGATTGCGGGATGAATGATATTTTAAGAAGTACAATTTAAGTGATATATTGCTGATCGCAGAATAGTGCCGCCTCTAAGGTGAGCAATGCAGGTAATTGATGTATGGGTCGTATAATCTAGATTAGCTTCAAGCAGCCGACGGAGTTGGCCCTAGAGCACAGGTGCCAAGGATGACATGATAGGTAAGCTTATGCCCTCACATCTGGCAGCCTTAATTACTTAGTACCAGCTATATATGTGGACGGTAAACGTAATTGTTGGGTAAACGCGTGCAATTTGTCAGATCGTCTAAATTCCAGCTAAAGAAGCAAGCATGGCCATTAATTTAATCAACCCAAGAGCTTTCGTGTTGCCCTTTCTGGCAGGGGAGTATCTTGATGGCGATCACGTATGGCGCTATCAGTTAATGGCAGACGGCTGGAGGTACGCATCCAGACTAAGAACTTCCTCTGTCAGTTGATTCATGAGATAATCACCACGTGACTAGACACTGTTACGAGCTGAGTGTCTCTTACTGATTACCACCAATGTGTACGCGTGAAGCACAATTGCAATGCAGCTCATGGTGTCAAAGAAGTTGTGTGTGAAGGTCAGTCTAATATATATCGTAGATAATATTATTTCAAGCATACTCTCGCTAAGCTCCTGGCAATTGCATCTGTCGTAATTCCACACACCTGTCAAATGAGACGCAGCCGGTTGTTGTTTGACCCTTCTTTGATGACATCTAACCGAGATGCACATATTCGACAAAGTGAATATTGTTTTTCGGATACAATTTGACGTTGCTGAATAGATTCGATATACTGGAAGCATTCCTCGGTCAAAATCGTCCGTTGAGGCATGCATTCGACATGTTTGATGTTGTTTCACGGGCGCAATCTAGTGTTGATGCATCGATTTGGCATGTGGTATGTAGTGCCTCGGATACAATCAGACGTTGACGCAAATTTCCGACATGCTGAACGCCATTCAGCGGATGCAATTTGACTTTGAGGCATGAACTTCACACCAATTAATGTGCCATGATCAAAGACAGTTGGCGGGCAAACAAGGGTCAATTATGCAGTCACACGATAAAAATGCGCAGTTATTACCAGAACTCACGATCATACAGCAGCTACGCCATGCATTAACTGTTCGAAACATTATTAGTTAATGAAATAAAACCAATTTCCCCTATTTCCGATTTGTTTAACAATTTATCATCGGCAGAAGCAATGACTAATTGGACGACGTTAATGTCATGAGCAGCATTTGTATAATCGTCTAATGAAAGAGGTGAGGTAAGTTAACCTCTATCACATGCGAGAGTTATCTCGCCACTTGACACCGGCCTACTGTAGCAGCGTTGCACTACCTCCTATCTGGCTATTCTAATTTCTTTCAGGATGGAAAAACGGATTCACTCGCTTTTATTTCGGCCCGATCTTACACGCATGTCGAAACAGAAGTGAAGTTGGGACGAGATAAGAGCATGCAAAATACATGGCGTATGTACATCCAAGTCGTTGGTGCTTTTTACATAAGTTTATTCCATTAAAGACGACTCAGGCTTGTTTCTATCTGCCCATTATAATCCCTTAGATAAACATCTTAAAATGGAAGATAGCACTCTGTCTTGAAACCCAAACGTTCTAAATAAAATTCTGATAATCATTGTGTTGGTTAATAGATATATAATAAAGGAGCAGCCAGGATAATCATACTTTATGTATGATTATTAGCAGTCACTTCAACTGCATTGTAAAATAGATGGAAATGGTGTTCGTCTTATCGCAGCTTCGATTCAACGCTTATCTATTCATTGTTTGAGAGAGGACAAACAACAGTCGCGTGGGAGAGCTTAGCGTTTTATGAACTCTTTTGTAATGTGACGGGGTGGGTGGATAGTTCGCCCCAACCCATACACAATGAAACACTCCCACCGTGAGTACTATATATCAGGCCCTATGTGATACATATAAAATTCGCAAAGACGCCGCTTATGTTGTTCCAGTGATTCTCAAACGCATACATAACAGTTCAATTAACGCTATTATCACTCAATTAACGCTGTCTGCAGTCACCTGCGGTTGATCATGCGCTCGTCAACACGAATCACGTGTTTGACTGGTATTAGACGCCATGTAGGGTTAGCTGGATATGAGTGGGGATACCGGTCTAACAGAGGCTTTCGACCCTACAAACGATAACTAAGGATATTTAAGGGTTATAAATAAAAATCAAAAACACGCGTTGATAATTATACCAACGTTTATAGGATATTTAAATGGGTCACATGAAAAATAGGAAAACAGGAAAGTTGCAGACTGCGATATATTGCTCTCTAAATGCTCCCCCTGTCATAAATATTTTGTCTTATTGTTATGCACACAATGTTTATTTGTGGCAAGGGGACAATACATAATATAATTTTGTACACACACGAGGCGGTATCCAAAAGCGCCTTCTACTCCCATAGCTCAATAAAATGTTTTGTGTTATGAAGTAATTCCGACAAGTGAACAATTAAGAACGGCGTCATCAGGTTTAGTTGTACTATATCGACGCCAGCCAAAGGAAGGACTGTGATGTTTTCCTTAATAATAATTGCTTTTGGTCATTTCAGCACATTGATAACGGGTGTCGTTATTGATGGTTCTTTCCTATAAAGGGGTTATGACCACGATGGAAACGACAAGGAAGACATTTTTGCAAAATATTCCGCCAAACCGTGGGTTCTTGTCTGTTTTAGGGATTTTACCAATCTGCAATAGAGACAGCCAGGTGTTTACGTTATCAGCAATTCACAGATATCCTTAGATGAGAAGTTTACTGAACCAGTTGAATAAGTAAAATACCGTCTGAGACGCATTGCTGCTACTAACGCGATTACTGCGTGTTAATTTCGTATTTTGTCGCAAATATAAAGGCTAATAGACAATCGGACAAAATCTGGGAAACGCGATGGCATGCGGAACTCTTCACTTACTATAAAGGTTATTGACAATACTGCGTTTGGTTCTCGGTGTGACCGATAGCCAAGATGTATGGTAGCAACGGAATTCCGAAAAGTTTGTTTTCTGGTTCGTTTTCTTGTTCTGATCTGCTTCTGTTAGCTGTGACAATGCTGCGAGGTCGTCTTTGCATAACCGCTGTTATGTTGCCACTTTGACTTAAATCATGTAGGTAACCAGCATTATGGACCTGCCATAGTGACTTCAATATTTAGTATTTGCATTTTAGATAACTGATTCGGACGATTGTTGTAAGTTTCAACATTTTGCTCCGCATGCAATTCTCTGAATATACGAAGTCATGCAGCATGCTGACATTGTTATTATGTGTTAGCAATAAATCCTGGACATATGTTACAGTACAATTGTATCGATAAGTTTCCTAATTTCAGTTCGTGTCGATCCCGCTTAGTATTCCATCTAATTATCCAATGCAATGGAGACGATGTTTAAAGCTGTGTAAAGCCACTAATCGATTTGTGATAAGCTTTTCAGCTGATTTGATTTAACAAACACAATGTAATGCAGCGCTCGTCAATGGCGAGTTGGCAGTTGCTCATTGCATCCTATCCGATATTGTTAACTGCTACTTCTTAGCGCATTATTATTCACGAGATCATACTCTTGAAAGGCATACACGATCAATATTGTTCATTACCTGCGAAATATAGGCGCTGGTTATGTTAGGTAATGGATGTCCGTTCTATGGCCTTTTTTTTCGCGCGAGAGTAGGATCAAATGTAGCACCCTTACAGAGGTGATTGCGCGTGTACAACAACGCAAAAGTAAAAGTCGTGTTGTTATGAACATAAGTAACCAGTGTCGAACAATCAAACAATTTATAAAAACACTTACTGTGGTGTTGAGTGTCTGTAAATGTACTGATGTCCGAGGCGCTTGTATTAGCGGAGTAGTAATTAGAAAAAAATAGTGACATTCGATCACCAGCAGACAAGCGCAACCAAAATAATATCCTCATAACAAACGAAGCCTCCCGCAGGTGATTGCCACCTCACCGTCTTCTCTGTTTATAGCCGCAATCAACTGTTCATTATATTGTATGGATGCTAAAGAAATGAACCGATATACACGAAGCCGCTCAAGGTGCAAAACAGACATGAACTATAAAACCCCATAATGCTCTTGCAGCATATCTTAACTTGGATGACAAAATGGCTGGTGGGATATATTTAAGAGAGATCTGATTTGAACAGTTTTGCTAACTCACTGATTGATGTTATCTGGGTATTTGATCGCATTCATTATGCGACACCACTAACAAATAAATCACATTTGCTAAGCTCTCCAGCGTACTTGGTTCGATGTTTCGATGTCTCAGTGTACCTTGCGACACCATATTCTCACCGAACCGTCCACACTCACAGATTTGTAACATTTCCAAATCTACATATAGAAAATGAACATGCAGTTATATCAATCCTCGTCTTCATTTTATACGTAATGCATAATGACGTACAGCATTGCGCTTCCTATACCTGAATCTGGACATCATAAAACCAAATAATGCCAGCACAAATAACAAATATCATGACTGAACAGACCAAAAGCAAAAATAAACCATGTTGGCAGCCCACATGTAAATAATAACGTTAGGAATGTCTCTATGCTCTGATGACCTTAGTCAGCGTGCAATCGGTTCAGTTTTAGGCATAAGTGCATTGTAGGGACACTAGTTTCAAATGTCCCCGAAGAATACTGATAACATTGTAGCTCTCTACCTCTAAACAAGTAAGTTATTGCGATGCTTGCTAACAGTTCAATCTCCGTCAAACAAATATTCCGTCCAACTATTGGTTACCTCGTCACACTACACATGCAGACAGCTCACCGCTACAGATAATTAATCGATTTGATAACGTGACTTATATTTTGTTGCCTGACATGAGATTCCGCAAGTTGGCGGCCAAATGATTCTCATTAAGTAGCAATGGCAGGAGTGCTTTATTAATCGCACTAATATTATAGCTACGTGCGCTTTGTCAAGAAGTAACAGTTGGAACAGGATTCTGCTACAAGCTGATGCAAGGGTGGAAATGAGCATTAATGATTATGACATAGATTTCAAAAGGATAGTGTGTAAATCCATTAACCGCTATTATTACGCCCAATGATATGTTTATGATAACACGGCATATTTGCTCGTACATCAACGTGATTTCACCCGTCCACAAAAACTCAATGCACTCTTTGCCATTTAAACCGGGCGATTTTCTGTCAAGTCAGCCACCTCGATCTCTACCATCTGGAGTTTATGTTGTATAAACCTTACTGTGATCAAAAGAATACCATCAGCATATAGTACAATCCAATGGATAAGTTATTCAGGTATTCGTCATTCGCCCTGTGAATGTCGATAGTTATGTAGAATGAACACGATATATGGTCAGGTACTTCTCACGACTAGTTTGCGTTGGGTTGAGCTAGGTATTTGATGTTTCGTGTATACCGCTTACGTCATCAATGAAACATGATTTCATATATTCCGATGTTTGATCAGTTATGATGATAATATGAGTCTTTGCATTGCAATATGGCTCTACTTGCTTTGCAACACATAAAGCAATGTTTCATGTCTGTTATTGTGCACATTTCATTCTAGTGAGGATTATTAGTCAGAGTACTGATGAGCGAGATGTGTGTACTGCTAATACATTACTTACCTACCAATGGATGTCTTGAATGATTGTGACAGTCGATTACCGAAAGCTATAGAATATTGTGTACTTATA
Source organism: Urechis unicinctus (assembly GCA_034190875.2). Taxonomy (NCBI): domain Eukaryota; kingdom Metazoa; phylum Annelida; class Polychaeta; order Xenopneusta; family Urechidae; genus Urechis; species Urechis unicinctus. The sequence continues at coordinate 24,044,037 of CM067353.1, read as the reverse complement.
GTAAGCTATTCAGACGATTAATGGACTAATGGGATACTTCTTGCTTACATAACTGCATACACCATGCCGTAGGAGCAGTTGTAGGTTTATTCTCGAAACAATCATAATATTACAGCTAGTTATGGCTATTCTCGGAAAAAAAGTTGATTTACATTTATATATGGACCGTTGTTGGGGGTGAGAATTTCGAAGTGAGCGCGGAAGGTGCACGAACAAGAAGCTAAGATGCGACAATGCTGTAAAATCTATTTCCCATGGTGTCTTCGTTGAGAGCGGTGGAAAACGTAGCACCTCGTGTATATACAGTGGTCACTAGTATATCTAGCTGCAAAATGATCCGGCGAGGGTGGGGGGTGATTAGTAAAGGCGCACTCAAAAGCATCCGGCCGATACCCGAAGGTCCCCTTCGTGTCCTACATGCAGATGTAATTCTACAAAATACGGCCGATCGATCACACTTGAAGTGATCAGATTAAGAAATGTGACTGCTCTTTCAGCTTGAGTTAACTAGCTAATCTCTACAGTGTTTCCATGGCAATGGATTTTCATGTACATTTATCTTTCAAAGCTCTTACAGGTGCGCTACTATTCGAACCACTAGGTATACGTACGTCGTTTACCTCCAATGTTCAAGAGCTGCGCACATTCGCCGTCATTCATTTAGAGATTTTACTAGCTGTTTGAACCTATACCTAAATACGCTGCAAATTTGGGGTCTTAAGAAGCAGCAGATTCCGTTATAAGCACATTTTCACCATGATTGTACCTTTTTTTATCAATCATTCAACGTTACGATCCGTAAATAGTCACAGAAGCGAAACCAAAAAAAAACGCTTTCTACAGCAATATGTGTGTTTTATTGCCGTTTACCACACAAATAATCTCATGAAGTCATAGCCATTTTTATGAAAGTCGACCAGATATTTTTCTTTCAGTATTTGTCCAGACTATACAGGGGCCGTGTCAAATATATACGCAGTGTGGCCCTTGCGGCTAGTACATGGCAATGGTTAGTAATCCGTTACAAATCACCTTTTCCTACCCGCTGAGAATAACTTGGTGCAGCAATCTTATTGATATGTGACTTGCCTTCACACCTGTTCATCGAATCACTGTATACAGTTGAACGCAAAAACTTTGTTTTGATCTGTTTATTTATAGGCCATTGCAATGCATGACGAGTTTATTTCCTGAAGTTTCTTCACAGCTGTCGCGTACCTAGGCGGCCACCAGGTGCACCAGGAAAGCCATAGTTACTTGTGTACAGCTTCCCCACGAATGTTCATTGTATCACAAAACGTTCGCAACATCAATGTATTTCATACATTGTCAACGATCTATGAGGGTCTTTAAAGTCATAACAAGCTGCACATTTATGATTGATACGAGTCTAAAACACACCAACTACTGCTCTTATCACGCCGAGCACGCTGTATGGTCTTGAACAGCGTAGTGTCAAAAGACGATACAAGATTCAATAGCTCTACTTTAGTGTGCACATCCATATTTGTCAAACTGTTTTTCTTAAATACCTCATCAGAGTAAGCAGCAACCTAAGCCATGAAATAGCCTTAACTGCGGTCAGGTGCCCCGTTGTCACCTGGAACAGATTTGTAATAACGGGATTCCGGCACGTGTCTGTAGTGTAGATATCATCTGACATTTAGATTCAATATACGATCTAGCTTCTTTGATATTCAAAGGTCTCCCTGATTACAAAGCGAACTACACTTACGATTCATAAACAACGAATAAAACCTGATATATCGTCATAAATTAAATCAAGGACAATATTATCAGTTATATACATTTTATAGAACAAAATTTATATTGCTGGTTACAAATACAGCCTTATGCCTTTTATTATGCCTTGTTTAGTCGATCTCACGCGTATACGCCAGAAGATGAGCCGCGGTTTGCAGGTAGAGGATCATGTGTCGCCTGCTCCCGAATGTATATCTTAGAGGTTGTCAAATATGATGATGGCAAAGCAATAGTTGTTGTTGCATATTAAAAGTTACATTACAATTTTAATATTTTCATATGAGATAACTGCAATCATTTATTTAACGCTGGAAGTTTTGCAAATTTTAATATACTTGCCAATTGCTACAGTATTGGTAAATATGCTACTGTGTCACAAAACTATCTGCTCGTCAGTAACGCCATGATAGCCAACTAGACACTATGCAAAGTTTATGTTCTTTACACCCAGGTGCAACTTGCTGTAAGGAATCCAAAGGTGGCACCAATAATCTACGGACTGCGAATGAAAGCCTTTACTCAGAAACAAAAAGCATTCTCCCTATACGTGATGATAGTTTCACGTCGACGCTTCATGCTTGATAACTAAGGCGACTGATATTTCCGTTATATCTGTACTCAATCTGTCATGATTTATCGTATTTGTGTGAACTTTATATTCCAAGTTATGTGTCTACTGAATGATATCACGAATACAGCATTATATGTACATTATTGTACGCCGTGCTACTTGTTGCAGCTAAAGATCGAGAGCAGTTGTATCGGAATGATGTCTAACTTACCAAGAGGATGGACAGTATCGGGTGGTTAAATCCAAACCGTAGAACTAATCATTTATGCAGCATAGGTTTGTTTCTGCTGGTTGTGGTCTAAACAGAGGTTACACTCCCCCACTAGTGTGGGCATTGTATAATACATAATGTAGTATGCATTCGTAATCATATGACCCTGTCGCTCGAATATTTAACACAGTCCAAGCATTAGTTGGACCAATAAACCATTGTAAATACCCCATGAAAAATGTCGGCAGGATTCCTATTATAATGGCTAAGGTTGATTAGATTCGATTGCTTGATAGTTGGTCGCCGATTTACATCGGGCTTTTGCATATTTTCCGTTCATAGGTCATCAAGTTTATGGAATGAATGATCTGTTAAGTTGTACCATTTAAGTAATAAATTGCTGATTGAAGAATAGCGCCGCCTCCACGGTGGGCAATGCAAGTAATTGATGTATTAGTCGTATATTTCAGAATAGCTTCCAGCAGCTGAAGTAGTAGGCCCTTGAAGTACAGGTGCCGATGACACAACAAGTAAGCTTATGCACTAACATCTAGCAGTCTGAAAAGCTTAGTACCAGCCATATACGTGGAAAACTTGACAGATCGTCTATATTCCAGCTAAAGAAGCAGACATCGCCATTAATTTAATCAACCCAAGTGCTTTCCTGTTGCCGTTTTGGGCAGGGAACCATTTTGATTGGTCACGTATGGTGCTATCAGTTAATGGCAGACGACTCGAGGTACGCACCCAGACTAAGAACTTCCTCTGTTAGTTGATTTAAGGGATAATCGCCACGCGACTAGAAACTGCTGTGAGCTGAGTATTTCTTACTGATTACAACAAATGTGTATGTGTGAGGCACAATTGCATGGCAGCTCATGGCGTCAGAGAAGATCAGAGTTATGTGTGATATATACTGTAGTTAATATTATTTCAGGTATACTCTCACCAAGCTCCTTGCATATGCATCTTCACGTCGTAATTGCATACGCCTGTCAAGTGAGACGCAGCCGTTGGTTGCCTGGTACATCTTGAATGTTGTTTCTCATGTACAATTTGACGTTGCTGAATAGATTTGACATGCTTTATGTTGTTTCTCAGTACAAATCGTACGTTGACGCATGCATTCAACATGCTGGATGTTAGTCCTCTAGTACAATCTAACGTTGATGCATCGATTCGACATGTGGGATGTTGTACCTCGGATACAATGTGACGTTTGTGCAAAGTTCCGACTTGCTGAACGCCATTCCGTGCATGCAGTCTGAATTTGACGCATGAACTTAACACCAATAAATGTGCGATGACAAATAAATGATCGCTTATCAATTAGGAGTATCACCATAGGACCCAACAAACGATAAATAACGATGTTTAAGGGCTATTCTTAAATTAAACTCAAAAACACTCTATGATTGGTATACAAATGTTTATAGTATAAATGGATCTCATGGCCATAACTAAGAAACGGAAAACAGGAAAGTGGCAGAATGTCGATGCATTCCTCTCTAAACTATCTCGCTGCCATCAAACTTTAGTCTAATTGACATGCACACAGACTCCGCAATGTTTATTTGTGGCAAGGGGACAATACATGATATAGTTTTGTACACGATGCGGTACCCAATAGCGCCTACTTGTCCCATCGCTCAATGATAATGTTTTGTTGTATGAAGTTCATCCGACAAGAGGAGAATCGCGACAAGTGTCATCAGATTGAGTAGTGCTATATCGACGCCAGCTAGAGGAAGGGCTGTGATTTTTGTTATAATAATAATTGCTTTAGACTTTTTCAGCTCAATGATGATGAGGTTGGTTATTGATGGTTCTACACGCAAAGGTGACGAGTGTTCTTTAACGAACCCTAAAACCAATGTTATACTTAAGGATCAATGCTTGTTGTGCTTACACAGTCCGGGATAACGTGCCTTTATACTGGTTAGGCTGTCGATCTCAATCATTTGGCATCCATCATAGACTCGTTTTTATTACGACTTTTAGTGAATTCACCAACTTAGCTTGCTGGAGGCCCTTTGTGAAAATTGTTTTACAGTAATACGGAACGTGGATGGCTGCGCACAATAAGCACAATCTATAGTTCGGTAATCACTGTGGTCATATGTTCTATAGCTTTACAAGGAAAAAGTGATGAGGTTATACGAGGTTCTTTGCGCTTATGTTACATAATGATATCAGATATTGGTTGTTTGACACATAAAGCGTAATCGAACCGCTTGTTACCGATGTGCATACATCTAACGTCGTTGTAAGAAATCGATATTATGCATTTACAACTAACATCTTTATGCTGAAGTTGCACGTTGGATTCCGATGTTATACATCTTAAAAGGCTGCAAGCTGTCCATGGTGCTCGGAATTGCTAATTTGGTTGTGGTTTGTCGGTATTGCTGTACCCTGAAGTGTCTGAACTTAATTTTGTACTTACCAAAACGCACATATCTGTATTCACATTTCTTCAGTTAAATGATCTGCTTATATAAATTAATAAGTTCCGCCATGCATCGTTTTGAACCACGGTTAACTTCCCCTGAATTAATGCATCTTTTATGAATCAGGCTAGTAAGAGTATTAGCATAGATTGACTATTTGATTAAAACATGGTGGGTATATCCAACAGTATATGACAAAAATGTCTGGCATCAGGAAATATATTGCGACAAATACGAGATCGTTGAAATGTGAACTATAAATACAGCATTATGAATATATGTTGCAATGTTGATATGATGTTCGACTGCCTACGGTATTAAGTCACGTATATGGCGTGCATAACAATTGCTGCATGTGTTCATATTCTTTTCTTTGGCATTGTTTTTAGAGCAGAGTTACATTCATGTGTCAAACCAACCACTCCCCCTCCTCTCCTTGTTCTTCTCTGTATAATGGTCAGAGCAAAACGCGATTGATATTTGAATGCAAAGAAAGCGACCATCACGCTAAATGAACGTATCGTTAGCACATGAATGAAGAATGTAAGGCTATAAATGGAAACTAATTTAGCTCGTTGTGCAATTTACACCCTTCGGTGTTTCCACGAGTTGTTCCCAGGTATTTATGGCATATTTTTTATCGTTTCGGCAAAGAGTTGGATGCTTGCTCACTGATGTATTAATCTGAACAGTTTATTGCACTTTGTTAGTCCCGCATAGAAGCAGAAGCGATGCAGGGGTTCCTTTACAGTCCATCACCAATTGTCGCGTGGGGGTTGGCAGGGAATCCCGTGTTGCAAAGAACGGGTCAAAGGGGCTTTGTATACGGCGATAGTAAGCTGCCAGAGAAAAATAAAACCTGATAAGGCTAGTCAGGTTCCACTATCGTGTTATCCGTATATTTCCGGCATCCAGAAACTTTACCCGTAATTTGACGAACTATATCAGTTTGCATAAAAGATGGCAATCAATATGGTAGACTGCTGCTAAGACTGCAGCAACGAGAGGAGAGGTTTTGTAGTTTATAATAAAGGTACCCAGAAAAATCGTTCGATAGCCTAGTGTAAATTATACAGCCATTGGTTCAAATAATGCAAAGCTGACGTAAAACGTATATGAAGAATTATTTGAACTCTAATACATAACCAGCAGCTAACAACAAAACTCCCTAGGAACCATCACACAGACGGAACAATGATGGAAGATCGCTTATGTGTTGAAGCGCCTTCCATAATTATTTTGTCAGTTGGCAAAAAGTCGGCATAAGAAATCGATGAATTGTCCCGATATGCAACACATGACTATCCTACAAAGCTCTACTTTTCCAATTACATCGGGGAAGAGGCAGTCGAAATTAGTTATGACAGTCAGAAGCCTAAAACCTGAGGGGATATGTTTTCAAATAATGTTGATTAGAATTATATGGGATTGAAATAGTGCCGCTAATATCTACTATTGTCAATCACCCCATAAAAACGTATGACGCATGGAATACAAAGTTGAACCAGTTCCTTATTTTACTTAGAGTTGTAACCGGCAACAATACTTACATACCAAGCGGAATGTACTGATTCAACAAAATCATCGTATCGAAACGGGCATATATATTGATGAATTCCCTAAATCATCGCGAAGACAATTGACTCGAGCCATTGGCCTTTATAAGAAACCTTATTCTCGTGGTGTCGTGTGGTATCATCATAACCGCATGTCTCAACAATTCAGGGATTTATATTCAATTATATTCATTTTTCCAATGGTGTCAGATGGACCATATCGTACGGCAGATTACTGGAGGTCAGAGCAATAGTTGGTGACTACAGAACACACTAAGTTGGTTAACCGCCGAACACACTAATTGGCACAACCTGATAATACACTTTGGTGCCGCGCTGTAGATAAGTAATCCGATGAAATGACAAAGAATGGGTCTTTGGTGATTCCAAACGTTGCATAATAATTATAAATAATGCAATTTACATACGGTTAACAATTAACCTTGCAAGATATACTGTCAGTGAGATAGGGTCGGGAATGTCAATGCCTAACCATGCCGATCTTCCTGTGTCATTTAAGCAAGCCTGCCTACGGCGGCGAGCTTGCCATACTAAACCCCTGGGTTCCTGTCTGTGATTATTTGGCGTGCTGCCATGCTTTGTGTTGTTCCGAGTGGACAACATGACACATACACACACTTAGTATCAAACATACACTATATATATATATATATAGATATATATATATATATATAGATATATATATATATAGATATATATATATATATATATATATATAGATATATATATATATATATATAGATATATATATATATATATATATATATCTATATATCTCTATCATATATTATATATATCTATATATATATATATATATATATATATATATATATATCTCTATATATATATATATATATATATATCTCTATATATATATATATATATATATATATATCCTAGTCCCTCCTAAATTGCCAATCGTTTAAAGGAAGAGGACAAAGTTGTTTTTGACCGCCTCAAAATAGAAAAGGCCAGAAATGAAGACAGCATCAATATTGAAAAATTAATCTAACGAGATCATTTACTGAAGCCTTCTATACAAAGCCCATATATGTTGGAGGGCTTCTAATATGTCGCTGGAACGAGACGTTCGACAGACACAGAAAGTCAGCAGCAGCAAACAGTTTGTAAGTACTCATTTATTATGTAGTTGTTACGAATCCCTAGTTAGGTTGCAGCATTGATGAATTGAAGGGCAAATATATAAGTGCAATGTCAAGCAATATATTGCAAGTATACTGTAATTATACTGTATTCAAATGTAAAAGCCACATTTGCCATCACAGTTTGCGTCGGGTTGTCATTGGTATTAAGTTCGAGCTAAGCACATATTCATAATGAAGTTATCTTGTTCCATGGTTAATGAAGCACATGAAATATTATTTCGCTTGTTGAATTCATCTTTAAATGAGGTGACTCAAAGGCACAGAACGATACAATTGACTCCAGATACACACTGGTTATCGTATCAGGCATACCCGAATCAGATGGATATTCATTTGATATCTTTGTCAGTCAAAGCTTAAAGGTGGCTTCCTTGATAGCTGCTCAAAGCGGTGTTACTAATCAGGCAATCGGATTATTCAATGATACATCAGTAGATATCAGTACGGCTTCATATTGGAGGCTATGTTAATCGCGGTCTAGTGGGCACGCATTCTTTCATTGTTGTATTTATATGATCACGAACACAATACAGTAGCTCATCTATATTCGGGGCCGAGGACCGGAATCCAATGCCAATCGTCGTTGCACACATAACGATGATGATTATTGCTATGTTATTTCGCTATTGCTGTTGAGTATAAGCGAAATATCTGCTGATATGTAATCAGCAACCATGCTGTGACGACGGGCGGTAAATGAAACCATGTTCACCGTATGCAAATAATATAATAATAACTACGCACAAGAGCTGGGCTTTATATCACAACGTCATCGCGAGTTTTAGCTGCACAGCATAAAAAGGAATTGCTGGATCGCTCAAAAGTATGATTTAAAGCAAGGCCAACAGAAGGCAGCTGGGTCGCAAGTAATAGCAGGTAAAAGGACGATTTGTAAATACACGCACGTCGTTATACTGCTCTTTCAGCCGTTTGAGTAAGTGTTTATAGCCACACAATGTTTATTGATTTCTGAATACACTGTTAAATAAGGTGCGAAATACGGAGTGTGCCGTTAACGAAGCAACGGATTATTTGGTCGCAAGAAACAACATTCTAAAATAATATTTACACTCGTAATTCCCTACTGTTCCCGACACAGCAGCAGGCTAAGCCAACAGATCTGAATAAACGTTTGTATTTCGGTCCCAGAAGCGAAGCGGTACTTAGAACACAAACATAATGTATAACGAGAGAATGACGTTAAGTGTACATCTATAAAGAATCGTTTATTAGTAACAGGTGCTTGCGTCGGGCAACTGTTTGGAAGGCTTGAATGATCCATTATTACAGCACCCATATTGGTGAGCTATGTGTTCGGCACTTATAAATAAGTCACTATGCGCTTGTGAAGGGCACTTTATGCGACCAATATAAATACAGCAGCGAGAAGTACGTCGTCGATATTATTAACTTACTCCGGTTTGTTTGAGGATAGTGGTAGTGATCTCGATTCGATGGCAGACAATTACCAGTATATTTATGTACAACTGCACAGCATGCAATACATTGTTCCAAACGTTGGCCACATTGGTTGCGTGTTGCACATGGGGTGTATTATAGTGTCTGCCAGTTTGTTGCACCTCGAAAGCATTGCATGTTTTGTGGTTGAATGACAGATTTCTGTAGGTTTATATGAACGCCTCGTGCATTGTTGCCTGTCCTCTCTAGGATGATCGAATGCACGCGTGTCTCGCTTGAACCATCATGGCCTTTCTGAATCAGTTTGCAACTGCATGGAGGTAGGAACCTCACACTTAATCTATAGCAGTGAGTTTGCAAATGTACATCACATGAAAGAATTAAACACATACAAGATTAGCAAACATCTTAATTTAAAAGGTCGTACGCCTAAATATACGGTACCCAAGACAAACCCTTGCCCGTCGATACATTTCATACGTAAAGAGTATCTTGACTGGCTCTTTATGTTTCGTAATATTGCTACTAGCATTAATGCAGTACGGGCGCTTACTATTTGCCAAGTCTGCCATCTATGATGTATTATCGTTGGTACGAATTGCATGGCTATCTCGAGTACTCGTAAGTTGATGGTGCCAAAGTGTCTGAAGAAACGTAATTTAACTGCATTTGGAGTTATGACTGTCTAGGATTTGGTCAACAAACTTTAATGACACACGATACCTCTCGTTACCAATTTATGTACTCTTGAACAATGACACCTTTTCACGTCCCAGATTAATAGTGCAGGGTATTAAATGGATGACTTCAAGCAGGTGGATTTCACACATTTAGCGTAACAGATGCTACGTCAAATGGATTGTCCACTTATTTTTTATCTTAATTATGCGCATTGCAAACGACATTTTCTCATTAGCAGATCAAAGGTCCATGATATTTGATTTTCAAGTAACAGAGTATGCAACTACGATCCTTCTTTCCCAACCACTCTTTCATATTTGGAGGCAGATTTTGACAGAATATATCAATTGTAACAACCATGACGTTGAAGCGGTTTTGTATCACGGATCGCTATTTAACATAATGTATATAATTTTTATTGTAAAATATGTGCTCTGCTCTTTGTCTTCCGACTACATTGTATGATGTTTTCAGAGAAAACCATGATTGTGTTTTAGAAACGAGAACATCGTGTGGAACGCCAAACCAAAGCAAGGAATTCAGCAAGCTGCATCGCATACTTCGTCTGTATACCAAAGGCTCAGAGGACACCGCCATGCTCTTTTCTATTGCCGACTATGACTTATGGGTTGGGCTGTTCCTCACTTAATAAAGGCGTCACTATGGGGAACACGTCATATTCATGTCGTGATTATTACACGTTCAGCGGCACTCGGAACCCTTGAAATAGATGGGATTGAATTACTAGTGGTAATATGTTACTAACAAACTAAATATTTGGCACAACGTGGGACACAAATCTGATAATGATCCAAATAAAGCTGACTTTTGCTGATAAACTCTCTACTTTTTACACCTATGATATGTTCGGGGTGGCACGGAGCATTATTTTGTATGTTTGAGTGATGTTACCCTTCCATAAAAACTCCACCGCGTGCTAGCATACTAAACCTGTTAACTGACCAACTGAAATCCTTACGAGAACCATGTGGACAACAAATGTTTTGCACAAACCCATTGCGTTATCGTATAAATAATGCATGAAGAGTTTGCATTCTTACGTATTGGTTAAAGATCGAGTTAAGTCCAATGACTTGACATTTGACAATGTTTTTCTTCTTTTCAACTGAAGGGTATGCTTGCCGTGAACAGTAAATAAGATACAATCAGAGACATATAATCGATGCCACCAAGATCGAATGAATATCATATATGAAGCATTGTCTCTTTTTATGCGGCTGCGCCTAACTACATACATTGCAATACTATTTAGCCTGCTGTTTCATTAACCAACCGTGCCTTAATACGCGAAACGCTCTATTGTTATGTAGTTCGCGTTCCTTCGGGGGTTCTACAAACAGCCACGACATAAGCGGAACACATCATCTGAGTTACTTACGCCCAATATGCTAGTTCTTAACAATGATATCACAAAGCAGAAATGCTGAGCAAACATTTGGAAGACATGATTAACGTGTAAGTAGATTAAGATATATAGACGAGTCGGCATATCAGCTCTATTCTGGAACTGACGTTCTCCGGCATCCAGCGTAACAACCTACCATCATGAATTGTCAGACGTGTTACAGCCGCTTGGAAGACTCTATATATGCCTCTAGGTATATAAACGACATCTACTTAGCCACAAGTCAATCAGACGCAACACCGTGAATGCAATAAGACATCACTGCCTATGCAATATAGGAACGTTCTTGCTAATAGTGCAGCTGATCAACTGACTACATGTAACGCTGCCTGAGCACAGGTTGGACCTATAATGCAATACGTGAAATATCTCTGCTGGTCATAAACATGAGCTTGATTCAATCGGAGGAATCCATTGGTCCTCTATTAGTCTCGTGTTGCAGCTTATACCTCAGTTTATATCTAATAAGGTGTTAGCAATGATTCGTCGATTGTTTGGCACCATTTGCGTTGAATACTGCTAATTGCAGATCATTGTCGCTATTTGAGACCTGTCCTTGGAGCAATCATATCAATTTGGTACTACACGGGAAATATTTTATTGAACAGGAAATAGTATTTGTTTGATTCGTCCCCTCTCCTGCCATCCCTGCTACCATTCTACCATTATGAAATGTGTGTCTCCTTTACCTGAAGGAGCCCATGTCGCTATATGTGCTGATATTTCAAGTGCGTTAGAGCTGCCATTTGTGGCGGAATACATCGTAAGTGTGGTCTCGACCTTCACAATCAGACAACAAGGGCTTCTGAGGGAACGCACTTCGGCTAAGCATTCCCCCTACTTGTTGAATGATGTTATAACCATTCGGCTTGATGCAGCTCTATGCTTTGTATTTCTAGCTGGTTACGACCTAGGTCCCACTGTTGAAATACGTATTTCGATAACACGCTTGGCCACACTCGTCGATAAGAGCATAGGTGACATAATTTGAGAACGTGGGCCTAGTTGAAAATTTGGTTAACATGATTCCCGGCGTACTTGCATATACGCTTCTGGTCCGAGCTCTTTCCCGTGACCCGATCGCGATGTACTCAGGCAAATGTTTACTTCGAACAGTGTCATAAACCATATTCAGACTCTTCATCATTTTTGCATTGGCTCTCAGAAAAAAGCCTTAAAACGTACCCCGATTGTATGTGCGTTGAACACGCCATAGGACAGGCTACAAAGTCAATTTTGAACCAAACATTGATGCAAGTATTCTGAGATGCTTTATATCAGATACCATCTGGTGTTGATGGATAAGGTGAACTTGCTACACACTGCCCACTGATTTCAGCTTGCCTTGATGCATGGAGTTGACTTGATGACCGTTTTCCACCGGATTCCGTCTGACGTTGATGCATAAATTTGTCTCCGTACTCTCTTTACTTCTGATTAAATTTTGCCAGAATTTATAGATTGGACTTGTATTGCGCTTTTCTTCTGGTTCTAGATGATGTTGATGCATCAATCAGACTTCCTACGCGTTATCTGGCTGATACATTCTTACGCTTTAGGACATGCAATAAACGAGTTGGAAATGTGCAACTTTGTTCTCTCTATTAGCCAGTAATGAATGACTGATCCCAATGATTAATGTTCCCATATATTCTACTTAGCATATTTGAACTGTTATAGCATGATTATATTTAGGCGTAGAAATACAGATAAGTTAAGTCCAGATAACTGTACGTAATTTAGCACGAAGAGCCTACATTTGGGATTTGTTGACCGATTAATTGGATGGGAGTAAGAACAAAATTGACCGCAATTTCAAGGCTGATGAATAAAAATACTAAAGTGGATTTTGTAATGCACCTAAATTATGTAATCACGGATGTACTGCAGCAGTTGGACTACACTTCTCGTCGTGCGTTAGTGCTATCGTGAACAGCGGAACTTTTTGACAAGGCGCAATTCTAGCACTTCAAAGAATGCATCGCATGTTCGGTAATAATGGTCGTTTAACTACGGGAAACAACCATGCCCCCACAAAATTGCAACATTATGATGGACTGATGAAATGTGAGGTTGTCATGCAATGTTGCTAAAATAGAAACGGCTGAGATACAAGGTAATGGATGTTTGCCTATAAGTCGTCGGTTCATGCATCGCCCGCATTCGTGAGTGTTGTAACTGCATTTGCGATGCAACGATCCCGCTAACAATGTTTTCTTTTTTCCATCGCTGCTAGCAATACTTTACACTGGCTGTAACAACGCAGGTCCGATAGACTAATCCGTTTTATGTTCCCGTCAAGAGGAATTCTATCGATGAAACAAATGTCGCAAAGCACAAATAATTTACTCACCACTCGACATAGCATTGATATGCACTTTGTAATAATCATGCTTGCTACAGAACTCATTGTTATACAACAAGTGGAATATTGATGATTCTATGACATGATAACTCATTGTTACTGTTCAACTATTAAACATCCTAGTCCAAGTCAAGTATTTAAAGCATATACTTACTGATGCTAGAGGAATAAGATATATCTTTGATTGATATCGTGCTGTTAGTGGTATGTGGCATCTTTGGAACGGTGTTGAGTGACGGTATCTGATTATCCTGTTCTACCGAGTCCACATCCATTGTTTAGAACTAGTGAAGGCGTTCATTCTAGTGGCTCAGTGTTAATAGTGGTGGGATATTTGTTGACAGGACAACACTTGCCAAGTACGATAACGATTACTGGTAAAGAGCAATTCACCTTCTGGTTCACACTAACTGTATACATTACTAAGAACGTATGTGTCAAGACGTTTGTCTCCTGTATGGTGTGAGGAATTGTGACGGTTTGATTGCTTATGGCTGGATTATTGTTGTCGTAGCGTATTGTCGAGATGCGTGGATCTGCTTTAACATTGCCACGCAGTTCTACGATCATTCTGCTTTTATTTGTTGTCAAATGTGTAGGAGTATAAATGTGTCGGTGATGTTGTTGGGTCAGGTCCTGTGCTATTTTGTTTTCTTGACCAAAATTGGCTCGTGTAATCGGAAAACAGATAATTACAGACACAGGGATTTGCGTGCCTTTGTTATGGCAGCTGTTCTGTTGCGAGGAGGGAGCGGGGTTCTACTATGATTTCTAATACATTTCTTATCGCTTTCCATCAATCTCTGGCACGGACATTGCGCTATTTATAACCCTTAAACGTGTAATTACTGTTGCTTGCAAAAGGTACGGCAAAGTTTTTAAGCTAAGATTGCGTTTGTAGATGCATAACGGCTATGGTTGCAGCTGTGGATTCACAAGGTTTAAATAGTTTTCAACATGTTTTGTAATTTCTCGTAACATTACATTCAATTACGCGATCGGTCACATACGTGTTACTTTGCTTTGGGATAATCTGAGTAGGAACCATAACATATGGCTAAGCTGACCTATCGCGCAATCGTGCATGAATTATTGCTCACAGTACAAATAGAGGAATGACGTTGTTAAGCTGTGAATTACAGCATGTATTATATATAAAATGAACAGACCATAAACTTGCTAGATATTGTGCATTAAATGTTTCGGCTCGTTGATGAAATTAAATGAGATTTCGGTTATAATCAAGTGATAAACGAAAATGATTATGCTCGGAATATGACGTTATAATTATTTAATGAGTGAACGTCTGTACCACAAGGAGGACTGGTTGTGTCTAAGCAATCATCGATCAGCATTTTAGCTCGTATTATACTGTCAGTCGAACGCTTTGTCTGGCCTCAGTACTTTATAGCGTTGGAGGTGACGTGTGTTGGTAGGATAACATTATGAGAAATGCATGCGCTTACTGATTCAATATACTCCAGGCTATTTTAGCACAACGAATGCGAAAGAGCTTGAGCTATCATTCAATGATTGATGAGATATCGCATACAACCGCTACTTAAATGGCGAAAATACAATGGTTTAATTCAGGATGCAACAAACCTCAACAATGATCTTCTTAATTATGCAAGTAATACCGCGAGATCACATTTAACATGAGTCCAAGTGAACTACTTGCACAGAAGATTTCATATCCGGTTGATATGTATATCAATATTTGAACGAAATTATTTTGCCGACTATGATGTTACATGCAAAAATAAGAAGCAAGAAGTATACACATATTTCATTTACACAGTATACACCTTTCCATCGTCAGGTAATCGGTTTTTCGGAACATTCGAAATGCTGAACAACTTGCAGTGATGAGGAGCAATAATAGCACCGTGGTGCAGCGCATTCCTGCTATGGATATACTATTAGTCAGTTACTTATATTCGCCACGCATTCTTAACATTACGTTAATATACGCATTATTATGCTTTGAATGATTCACAATGTTCAATCTTAAACCTATTCTTGTGAATGTCCGATAAAGATATTCATGAGGACTTGCATAATGCCTACAAAACATGACGTTACGTTACAACCTATGGCAGCAATGTCGGCTTGCGAGATATGTATTCGCCGCCACAAGTGGTAGCAAACGAATCTGACGTCAGGTGTATAACGAATGGGCTTGTGACATAATGACCTAGTGGTCGCCGTGTAGATACTGGACCATATCGCTGTAGGGCTTTGTTGGACATAAATACAAGGTTGGAACTCCTGACAGGCCTCCATTTTTGCATTTACAAATGAGGCAAGCCAAAAAATATCTCGCACAACCTAAAATCTAATCAACAAAGGATTAATTGAATGCTTCAATTATTGAATTAAAAGAGTGAATACCTTGACGCTTGCGCGTCTCTGTGAAATATGTGCGGATCTGAGAAGTGTGATGTCATTTTTTAGCAATGGACACATGTGTAATCTAGACATCTGTCGTTCGATCCAAATCACGATTCGAATATTCGAAGGAATAAACTATCGAATATTCGAACTTATAAACACTGATAATGTTTAAACAGAGATGATTTTAAAATTCGTCGCCTTCATACACATCACGAAGAAGAATATTGGAGATGGTGTGACGTCCAGGTTCCACAATGTCGTCGTCAGAGCTTAAATCAGGGCATTAACAATATTGATTACGTAATGGTTCGGGTACCAATACAATAAGGTTATTCGTGCCAAGGTCACTATTCCGATTAGAGTGTAGTTAAATAATGTGATCGATTATGAGTGTCCGATTTGTCCTTGACGAGGAGTCGCGCTACTATGCCGATTAGACCGAACTCTGCTCGCTACGTGATGAATTACAAGCGATTACATCAAACGTGATGACAAATATGGGTAAATGACTCAGTTCACTGCTTCTTTCATGACTCATCGCCATCATCATTTGTGACCGTAGGCATCGGTAGCTTAGAGCTATGTACGCAAGTGACTCTGGTCGGCATTTATAGTGTGGCCCTTGAGAGGGTAATTTCAGACATGGCCTTGTACTCCATAATTGTAGGGTTGAATCTCGAGGATTCGCTTGAAGTGAAGGATTTGTAAGAAAACCTAATCGGCACGACAATCTACTCGCGTCTTACATCTGCTGATCTCAGGATTTGCCATTATAGAACGAAAGGAGTCGATTATCGTGTTCTATTGTTTCCTCATTCGTCATGCCAGGTCATGAGAGGTCTCAACTAATGATCTTAAAAGTAACTAGGTCATTGAGTGCGATTCGAACATCGCCGGTATAAAATGAACAGCCCTATTTATTTTGTAATCGATATTGTTGAGGACCAAGAATGCAACTATCATGGCTGGAAACGAAAGCTGAGTGCTATAATATCATCGCTCATTTGTTGTTAGTAACATGAAGTTAATTTAGTAATATAATCCACAGGCACTTGATGGGTTAAGAGTACATAATTGATAGCAAGTACTCACCTAAATGCCTAACGTGGACATAACCCTATCGCACCTCGCGGGGCACGGGTAACATGACGCATTGCTGGAGGTCAGGTCTAAACAGAAGGACGCATAGAATTGCAATGTCGCCTGTTTTCTGTATTAGCGGCGTTTGTTTCCTATATACGCCCGAGGTTTAAAGAGGCACATAAGTAGAGGGTGATGGTTGCAGGTTAATCTGAAAGTATAAAAAAAAGCATTTACGCAGCTACCAACTAGGACGGGCGCTGTCTAGCTGCTTGGAAAACAAATCAATGTACAAGGACAAGTATTCCTAGTTATTAGATAAACGTGAGTGATTATCATACGTATGCTACACCTGGCCATATATATGCCCTCGATGTGTTGGCAAGAATAAGAACCACATAACTGGAGTTAGCGTAGTAACACTGAATACAGAATTTATTTATATGTTTGCATGTATATCAGGGGCGTAGCTTGGATGGAATCATAGTGTAGGCCGAATTCTAGGGGGACCTGGGGTATGCTCTCCACGAAGTATTTTTGACTATAGAATGTCAGAGGTGCGTTTTGGCGTATATTTGGTACAAAAAGAACGTTTCATGGACAATTTCGCCATTTTACGTAGATTTAAGTATCATGAGTGGAATAACCGGCCGAGCCTCGTTCCCGCCAAAACAGTTACCGGTGGTAAAATGAACACTGGTAAAAGCTGCAGATATCCCCATCCGGTATGCAAGAAAATTCAATCTAAGGACAGGACAGATCCACTGTCATGTTTTCGGTCATGATGACCTCTGTCAGGTTCTTGGTCTATTTACATTTCAAAGAAAAAGCGCCCACAAAGAATCCTTTGAAATGTTTAAAAGACGGAACTTTACAATACGCGGCCGGCCCGAACTTTACATGCGGGCTCCAGTAGTTCGCACTCTTCCTTGGGGTATAAAGACTATAAACCATTCTATACGTGTAGATTCCGACAAATCAATCACTGTCTGTTCTTGGTAAATCTTGTTTACAGATGTTCCATTACCCCATCTCCCCTACCCCTCTGATTTTTATTGCATTTTTGGCATATTTATTCTTCGACTTTCTAGGTAAATGTAAAGGCCGCGGCCTGCACGGCCTATAGAAAGCAACGCCAGCGTATATATATATTTATAGATATAAATATGTATATATATATATATATATATATATATATATATATATATATATATATATATGTAATATATATACATATATATATATGCATATATATATATATATATATATATATATATATATATATATATATATATATATATATATATATATATATATATATATATATATATATATATATATATATATATATATATATATATATATATATATATATATATATATATATAGAATGAGTGGCTGTAAATATTTTACGCTGCTTTAAGTCAAGCAACCCGCCATTTCAAAGTCGCCTCGAAAAGGTCAAACGCACATTATATATTACCCTGTTATATGGCTGAACACAACGCCTGGATATTATTCGCTATACATTTACAATAGCCCTACTAGCGACGCAGGCGATTGATCAGGCTTTGCAAGAGGCGTAACTGAACTTAACCTCACAATCAGATGAGACCGCATAACGGAAAGCTGCGACAACCAATTACCACAAACTGACGCAAACTCCAATGCAAGCCAATAACTCGTGCCTACCGTCTGTGCCGTGAAAAATGAAATAATTCAAGCATTGCAGCAGAGAACCCGCGCTACAGCCACTAAGATACGAGGGGCGGGGGTAGGGGTTATTGCACTGAGCTACAGCTATTTATCATCGTATGATCCGTCCAAGCTTTACCAATTGTGTACTAATGTCCAAGGTGCCATAGCGATCGCTCATCAGTTGTATAAGATACAATCTTTTGGCCGCAACACGACTCCAAGTTTGATATTTATTGATTTTAAAATTTATTTTTTTGCATTATTGATTGTATTGTAATCCGCAAGATGAGGGCCATGGCAGGCATTGATCTGAATCAATGTGAATGGAAACGGCGTGAAGAAACGTAGCAGTACGCGGGCTTACCTTAATCAATCGTCGTCTCAATAAAGAGAGCTCTTTGGTGCCGGCTACGTCTGTAATGTGGTCATGGAAGCAGAAACCTGAAAGTCACACAACGATCGTGGACAGCATTGATCTTTTCGTAAGTCTTACTGGTTCGAACAGCGTACAATTTTCGATTTTGTGACAGCAGTATTTGATCTTCATCGCAGTTGCATGATTATGTTGTTACCCATTGAATACTAACTATTACACGAGTTTCCATGGTGTCGTGAAGTTCATGAGTGCTGCTTACACATTAGTGCTACATCCTATGTATAATTGGTAGCAGCAGGAGCCTCTTGAATAGGGCAACATACCTGTTACAATTTTCATAGCAGTCTGGATCTTTTGATTTGAATAAGAACACACCCAATTGAATCGAAACGGGTATCACAATGACACTCTTTGCGACGTACTGACAAACGCATCATATTGATGGTGATTTTATGCTATTTATTTTTCTAAGAGGCAAAAATACTGTGTGCTATCTAGAATGTGCCCATACTAATCTTACTGGTTAATAGAACCATATACTTATAAATTCGAAAGTTGACTTTTTAGAATGCATTGCTGTATGATATATAAACACTGATTGTATTTAGTAATACAAACACAATGTATATAAACAGTAAAAAACCAAGGTTACACGTTACTATCTTAACGCAAGCACAATCACAATGCAGAATGTATTATTGTATGAAAATTAAACACTGATCGCAAAAAGTAAATAACAAAACGTATATGGAATAATAACTAAGGTAACGCACTCATCCCCTGAAGCAGGCACGATCACATTATACCACCCTCTATTGTTGTTCAGCTAAGGAAGAAGCTGAATTTAACAACACCTTCAAGCAAAAACTACGATAGCTGATTTAATCCGCCATTGTTAGATACGTTACACAGTTCTGAGCCTGTCACAACAAAAATCACATGCAGGACTCCGCAAAAACAAGGCACAAACATTATCTCTGCTACTAATGATGTACTAAATAATCACTCTGGGCGAGTTATGAAACATGTACATCTCACAAACGTAATGGAAATGTCACTATGAAATTGGCTACGCATTAGATCGGCTGTTTATTGTTATTTAATACGCCCAGACGTAACTGCCTTTAACAGAGCCGCCAGATGATCGATACCACAGTTAATTATGCTGCAGTTGTGTTATATGCGTTCAAATAGTTGGCATCTACATCACTGTAACATAGACAGAGCTATTGCATTATCAGCACTCCTTGTGCGAATGGGGCCCCTAGCATACATATGTAAATCGTTCACCACTGTATTTTAAGCACATATTTGTCAATAGTTTGGTCGTTATATTTTATGCGATATACATAAACCTATTCGTAAACATGCCGTATATAAGTGAAAACACAATCAAATTGATGTGATTTCATAAAACACTAGTTCATTAGATGCCGCTCCCTTGCGTATGCAGAGAAGATTTTGACAAGAAAGTTGCCTAAACGTTGCTTCACATTTTACAAAGGTATTACAAGCATTTAACACTTAATTCCCCTTAAAACCCTCGTACACTGGTACACAATGATGTTAACCATGCAGATACAAACGACATATTTGCTATATACTTTAAGCACGTTTATCCTATTCATGTATCAAAATCCATAACTCAAGCGTGTGAAATCTACATTCGGGGATTTTAAGCCATCTGATATATTACAATAAAAAAATTTTGTCTTCATACCGATTTTTGCATGCTGAAATCAAATAGTTAAATTGCGATTTCTATACTTTGGCTGTGCCTGAAATGGTGCTAATGTGCTTTAAACTGCTAAACAACAAGTGAAAAGTAAATGATAACTTAGTTATATATCGACCATCAACGGCATAGTCGCAAGCTCAGTAGACATTAACTAATGCATAGTTCCTCTCTTAGACCCACTGGCCAGTAAAAAACGAATGTCGTGTTTACAAAACCTTTTTGAGAGCTTTTAACTATTGTCAAGTTGATGAAATGGATTATGCTTATACTCAATGTAGTTTTTGCAGACCTTCGTCAGCCAAATCCCAGATTTGCACACAAAAAGGCATAAAGTAGTATAGGGAACGTCAAGTAATGTTTTCACCATTATTTACGGAACGCTTTGTTAATTTACTAAGAGGCGAGCATGATAATGGATAAACCTGCGCACTTATTGTACGCTAACAAGTAATATGCTACTTCTATTTGATGTTCCTATGCATCTGTTGTTCTGCGGCAAAAGCATAGTATAGAGACAGCGGAGTAAACTACCTCATTATTGCAGATGTGAAACGATGCCAGATCTATCGACTCAGCAACACTCTTGAAGCCCGGTATGCACGTCCAAAAATACACTCATAGTCATGTTGCTTAACGATGTAACATTAATTTAACTCTTGGTACTCCATTTTGCATGACATCACACTTGAATAGCGTGGTAGCTTTGTTACTCCTCCTCTCTGGAATCATTGTTGGCCGTAACCCCAACCGTTGATAATAGTCATATGCTGATATATGTTGCAATAGTACAGTAAGCCGGTAAATATAATGCGACCACTTCTACAATGTGATCAACACATGATAACGACGCAGCGTTTATTGCAAATTCTGCATTCATTGCGCCATTGATCGGCGTGATTTACGATAATCGGGAAGAGCTATCAATAAAGAAGATCGAGAGGGTATTTAGTTGCCATTGCACAAATTGTACACTATGAAAGGACACTTATTGTTTCTGATCATTGTTATTGAATTTAAGCAAGGCGATAAGCTACTTCAGCGATGGTGATTAAAGCAAGATGAACTTGAGTCTAAGGAGCACGATGGCAACTATAACTTGATTCATGGTGTGTTCAAAGCATTATGAAACTAACGCCGACCTATAAATTATCGTAACGATTGTTAAATCGCTTGGCTTTTGTTATCATTTCAAATTTGCCGCTGTTACGTGTCGCTTCTGCATATGGGCGTTTTGATGCCGTCTTTGTGTGATGTTTGCTCATTTTGCGGTTTAGTACGTGCGCGTAGCATTCCACGATAAGAGGGAATGTTATAAACACAAGATAAGGTGCATGAAAAAAGACATATAGAAAGCATCGAAGATAAACTGTGTTGTTATCAATATATGCACAAAGATTCTCTGAGCGTAAAATTCCTACAGCGGAAAAACAATGAGAGTCACAATCTAATGTTTGATGTTGATATACCATTGATCTACTTGCTGGCAACAGTAGAATGATCACATGTTTGTGTATGAGCTGTCACCACGTACTGGGGGTAACTCAAGCTAACCAGGTCCCGGTAATTCGACCTCTCGCAGAAGCATTGGCTGATGTAAACTCAAACCATGCTCATGAAGAACTGCAGATGATCGAATGAGGCGCATATTTGTACGCTGATCAGCAAATGATTGTTCTATCGACCGTCATAAACCATGAATCTGACGGCCTGATATGATAGATATGGTTTTATCATCATGCCAACTCCCCAGCTAATTAACAATATGCTGTGTCGTCGGACTCTCGCCGATAATACCATAGTATCACTGTAAAACTTCACCGATAACTAACTAGAAAAACTTGTGACAAGTGTCCACCAGTCCGCAAGGATCAACGTTATTGATTCATTTTATCATGGTTAGAAAACGTATCCAATATATTTGATAGCATGCATTTCATGTGATAATAACACGAGGATCAAAAAGGAGTCAGTTGTTGTCCCTTGTTTGTCGAGCATAATGCGCTATTAATTTAGCATGCGCAGTATGTTCTCTAGTGAAACACTTGGGCCGGGTTACAGGATCCTAATCGGCACATTAACTGTTGTAGGCGAACAGATGTATCGATAACGTTACTTTATTCAAACAACCGCCATAATTACAATAACCGTCATTCACGCAGCAGATGAGTTTTGCTATTCCAAAATTGTTTATTATTTGCCTTGTGCTTTCGCAGGGATTCATTTCTGCCGTACGGACACTATTTCGATATTAACACGACTCGGAGTTGTAAGGTGCTTAGATAATAAGATAGGCCAATTAAATGGTTCACAAAGCTTTTGCAGCCTGTTAGAGATGCTAAGAACAACATGTGGACCTCGCTTAGCATTTATTATTATTGTTTTTATTATCTTGTTTTTATTATCTTGCTAATGGAAACTGCTATCATGAATTGTACTTCATAGACAAACACGTCAAGAACTAATATTGAGGCCCGCTAGGATAAAATCCGCCTATTAACGTTGAGAATCTATTTATGTTCTAATCAACCATCCATCCGGGAGGTTTACATATTTGCACGCCCTTTTGTGGTGACTGAATCGAGTGATTGACTTTCACTCCCTACTTAAGGAGAGACATAATGTTAAATGTGGTAGTCGATGGCTTTGGTGTGTGGCATGTTATCTACAGATTACCATTCTTCTTCGTTTGTTCATGCAGAGCTCAATATAGACATTCTCTCATGGCGGCATTTAGTACTAATTAGGCGAGTCTTCAGACAGCGATAATAGTTGTTGTTAATAAAGTCATGAACACATTGATTTCCACAACGCCTTTTTCTGCCAAGTGGATGTTGTGACTGTTAAAACAAGCGATACAAGGAATGGAGGCGAATTTCAATCATTGATTTGACATGTGGCGCGTACGACACAATATCTGACTCTACTGGACCACAATATCTGCAATTATTGCACGCATTATTTCAACATTGTGTGGTATTTTCCCAGCCGTTATTAGCGCATCTGAAAAAGTGCTAACATGACTAACATGCGCATGTTGCATGCCCAAGGTGAAAGTGATCCACAATGTGACCTCGCCTTATTGACGTGACACGCTTAGTCGAATTGATTCAAATTGAAAAATCTGATGTAGTTTTCGCTGGTTTCAGGTGTTCAGGTGTTCAGTGATTATCTTATAACACTTTGATTTACGAAGTATTGCCCATTCCCGTTGATAGTACTTATATACGGGTATTACAACGGGTATCAGAACCGCGGGAAGACGTTGATTGGTTGGCGGATACGGTTGATCCTATCGCTTTGCGCCACTTACGGTGCTTGCTCCGAAAACTATGATAGTTTACCAGAAACACATTTTATTCTGTATGCACAAGATGAAACACTGACATACAGATGGCCGGATGAAAATGTGAAGAAATGCCTACAGAGACAGGCTATCAGAGCGCAATCAACTCCGCGAACGATGCCAGTTTGAGGAAAAGAATCCAAACGATTGTACGACTACACTTTTGCGATGCCCTTTACAACATATTATACAAAGTTATTTGTTTTTCGATAAGAATATTATTTTGCACAAAGCCGTTCTACGACACTTACCTTTATCGTTATCTACGAAAATGACATTGTATCTACAAAACTAATTTACCGAAAGGTACTCATCCGTAATGTATCTCTAAGCTCTGCCAGAAGATGATAAGCTTCTCTTCTTAATGTGCAACGATTCCGGCTGGTTTAAAATCTTTATTTAGAGCAATTCTCCGACAGCTGCAGGTAAATCTCAAGTCCTTGTGCGGAATTAAACACAAATTGTGAACGGGATTGTTCCTGGTAATGGCTCTGGTTTTTATGTCGCCAAGATATAATCTAGAAAACGCTTAACGGTGCATTTTTTTTCAAAAAATCGAATCGAAAAAAAAGTTGCTAACTCCAAGAGTACCCTAAATGGTGCTGATATCCGGATTCCAAAGTTGGAATGGCCGTATATATCCGTTCGATTCTAAACTTCCAGCCAAGAATAGACCATATTTGGTAGCTCAGCGCAGAAACGTCATCACTCTGTGCCGATTGCCGCCGGCGGGTGTTTAGTTTGCGCTATTTTCATTGCGATAATGGACGATCAAACCAAGAAACAAAGAAAAGATGGAGGGAGAAAGAAGCTGTTAATAGATTCAACAACTAAGAGAAGGAAGCGGGGGCTAGACCATCTGCGGTCTAACACGAGGGTGTCTTAAGATAGGCATTCAGGGAAGTGAGGAGTGTGACCATCGAAGAAGCTGCAAAGTTTTTGCTGGACATTTAAGTAATCTCGTTGTATTATGAACAGATGAATACCCTGCTATCGAATCGGTCTGTATTGAATCGACTTGTGTAAATGTCACTGATTAAATAAAATCTAAGGGCCTATTGTGAGTTCATTGCACCATTTAGATTTGTAGATTGTTGTTGCAAACATACCTTACTTAATTTGTAAATTTCAGGTAGAGAAATGATTGCATCCTCTTGACCCTAATTCAATGGCTGGTGATCAGGTGTTCGTCAGACCTTGCCTGCAGTCAAGTTGTGACAATGGACCACAACAGGCATAGGGATAGGACATATGCACTCAAGTAGGGTTGGTCAGCCAATGTAAGTCTCTCATGACCACTCAACTAAGCACTGACTTAATGTCCTATCAGAAAACAAAATACTGATGCTGCACATGTAATGTGTTCTAGCTATTTGGCCATCTAATGCCATTTGTTGTGTTACAGGTACAGCAATCGCTTCAACAAGCAGTCAAAGACGTGGTCATCGGTTTAGAGATCAAGACTTATGCCCATATAGCAGATATGATGACAGAAATCTTTAGGCCCAAGCAATGCGACAGCAATCACAACAACACCCACAACGCTCTGCTGATGACCCCGCAAAATCAGCTTGAACATTGCTCCTGTGCCAGGCCACCTACCCGAGAAACAGTTGCAGGAGTCTCATTTTGATTAAAAATTTGATTTGGAAATTTGTTTTTGTTGAAATGTACAATAATTTATTAGTCACATTCTTTTGTCTGTAAATCCAAACTGTAATAGAAGAACACATGTAATTGGCAAATAAATAATACATGAACTCATTTTAATGTCACTTCTTTTTTTATCAGGGCTAGAATTATGAACATAAAATCTGAAGATAATTGTCATGACTAATTGACAAAATAATGTGTGCATAATTCTTTTTTCTGTGTTTGAGAGACGAAAAATTTACTAATATATGAATGCTCATTCCATAAAACAAATAGACAATAAGTTATCAGATTGTCGAAGCAAAAATGTTCAGAACAAATAATACCACATGTTTTGTAAGACTAAGCAATTTATAATCCACACAAAAATACCAATCAGAACAATGTGATATTTCTGGATTAAAATTAAAAATTAAAACATTTAGGCTTAGTATATTACCAAAACCTATTTTGTATTAAGCCTGTATACTGTCAATACTTGTTAAGGAAGATGTCTCTGATCTTCCTTACACAACCGGAGTTACCCTCCTCCAAAAATACATGAATCCACAGAACCAATTGCTGACAGACGTCGTGTCTAAGCATCTTTTTTTTTGTCCTCGACAACCGCATCCCATAGTAAGTCCACCCGGTACCTGTTAATAACCTCAATGACAAACATGTATTAAAAAAGCAGTATGGTTGCACTCTACTATCTATTAAGCGCAATGTTGTGCAAGCGCAGTTCAAATCAAATCACTTTATAAAGAATGTGTGGATTTCCATGTCTTCAACTACACGTAGCTCCGTACAGCATTACGCAGCATCACGGGCTAATTAATGACGCGAAAGTCGATGTTACGTAACAACTATCTCCACGCCGGTTTACAAGCCTTCGAAAACATATCGTAGTAATAGAAAACCTTAGGCATACATTAAAAATTACCTAACCGGCGCAGAATTGATTCTAGGCAATTGATCAAAATCTAATATGTTCTACGAAGCGCTCCAGATGAACTTTTGTTTTGAGAATTAATCATGTAATTTAATTCCTGTGGTACGGAAATTCAGTAATGGCGTGCTAAAATTTGTATGCCGATGGACAACACCCTTACAAATTTTAAGACGGGACATAGGGTTTCGGTAGCGTTGTAGCCATTACGTAATCGTTTGAAACAGTTTAGAAACTAATATCACGAGGCTTTCTCTGATTCTGGTCCTTATCGTCAAAGCAAATGCTTTAATAGCCTACTTACCAGCTGCTTTCAATAAACACAGACAATCCACTCGGACTGATAGCGGAAGTAGAAAATAATAACAATGGCTCCTCGCTTCAGTGATTTGTGATTCAGTAGCGGTTGATCTCAGATAAAGCAATCTGCTGCGTTCTGATAAGACCAAATGGTTCTGTAACTCAAATCCGTTTCGATGCAATTTAACGATTCATCATATCAGTCCTTCATTCTAAATAATTGTTATGTTCTTGCGGAGGTATGTGATGCTAGTGTAAGACGCATATTCCCTTACCATGATTCAGTACTTGCGTTTGGTTATGAGTTTCTGCGGCTGGCCGTTTGGCGAATCCAAATCGTAAATTTAATAACCTTGAGACAAATTTGTTTTGATTGGTTGCAAGGATCTATTATAGATTCATTAAAGACCGCAAATGTGATATATATTTATATTTAGCAATAATGGAACTGAAATCATTCCACAGTTACCGACTCAATGATTCGCTGTATATTTAGCATTAATAAGCTTTCATGCCTCAATCCCCTAAAATATGCTTGCACCGTTAAATTACTTAATCACAAAGTTCCCGGCACAATACATGCACAGGTCGATCCCTGCAATCACTACATTTATCTGCTTGATCTTGTCAAATGTTGCTGCATTTGCCGAGCGAAATATTTTCTATATCTTTGCCTGACTATTTTGTAGCGGCTTCACATTATCGTGTGCCTTACAAGTATGTTAACTTGATATCAATGCAGAGGTTTGCATACTACTGTATGCCGTTACCATATCAACCTGATAACTGTAACTTAGGGCGCTGCTGACGCCTCAAGTGATCAACACACATTATTATAGGCGGTTCACTTGCTTGACATGAACGCATTCCATATATGTTAACCGTTGGTTTATAAATGTAAATGCTGCAAATTTAGCCGCTATGAATTTCAATTAAGGTGCATGCGCGTCTTTACGTAGAATAAGGCAGAGACAGAGCCAGTATCCATGGAGTGCTGAGTAAAGTTGGTTGATTTCTGAATTTCGTGGGTGGAGCGCTGACCAAGATTTGGTGGAGTGCAAAGTTACGTTGTCGGAGTGCTGAGTTACGTGGGTGGAGTTCTGAGTTAAATGTGTGGAGCGCCGAGTAACGTTTAAGTGTTGCAAGCTACGTACGACATTGCTTGAAGACTCTAGGAAACCCCTTTAATTGATTAAAACATCTGACAAACTGTCTTCAATGTCATTGTAAGTGCACAGCATAGATGTGGCGACATGTTTCAAGCAGCCAACGATAAGTGAAGGTCGCGACATATTGCGTCCTGACTTAAAAATATCCGATTGCATGGGCAGCAGCCGATAACATAGAGGCTTGACATGCTCAGATGTAATGCAAAAAAAACAAATTTAACGGTAGCGCAGATATATAGAATTGCAATAATGCTTGTTCATGATGACGATAGTACACTTTATTATCAAGAACGTCATGACAAGCGTAAATCTACCTTAGACTGTATTGAAAGAGATTTGTCAAGAATTCATAACTTATTTGAGCTCAGTTCCTTACATGACAATTGTATAATTATTCATATATCCAATATTCGTTGCATAATCCTGTTACTGCCAATTATCTTGGTGAGATTTATTGACCGGGGCAGGCCTGTTCATCATTTACATGGACGTATACCAGGTAAAACCTCAATACGCACTCTAAATCTGTTGATGTCACTTCAAAGTGAGAATCTGACTTTGAATCTCATCTAGTATAATATAATGAGAGATTTGTTTCTATAGGGTATCGTTGGGCGTTAAATGCAGCGATTTGAGTAGGCTTATCAGGGCGCAAATAATTAAAGTTGCTTTGAATTTACAATTGATACAGTTTAACGTGGCAGAAAACCTACGAAGGCGTTTCTGCTTACTAATGGACGCTTTCATTCCTTATTGAATTGCATTAATGGTAATTCCCTAAAAGAATGGCTATAATTGTAATATATTTAGAACGTTAGATGTTGGTTGGCCCGTATATTTACCCCAATGCGCTTAAAAATTCGATTAAACACTTTAGGGTATATAAAGCAATAGGTGATACGCATAATCGCAGCCCATTAATGCGGATGATAACCAGCACATAAAGCGACTTGTGCAAACTCCAACATCAGTTCGTCAGTAATCTAGTATGTGAGCATCTGTTCACCAAATCGAAAGCCTCTGATGCCACAAGGAATTAACATATATCTCTTTGCAAGCAAAAGTGGTTATGGCTAACGGCTTCTATGCCAAATGTAACGTAAACCAGGTCTAATGGCTGTCGGAAACCAATTCCATACCGTCATCCACATGTTGAGACTCCACATAAGGCGTGAATACTCATAATTTGCATTGAAATGTGTGCGGTGCAGTCGTAACTGGACCTTGTGGTGGACCATCAGCATTCACGTGTGACCGATGTAAAGATACCCTAGTAACGCAGGCCTAAGGTTAAGGCCTGCCGGTTGAGAGGTCGTCCGATCTCTCGTCAAATTTCCAGAGAGTTAAAAAAACTTGTGTGTTGTGTTGTTTCGATCCCTGAACTTGGATGTAAAATCACACTCTCCCGCTGGTGATCATTTCAAGCACAAACCACATCCGCATTACAAATGATCCACATGTTGACATGCATTTAGCCGACCTGTCTCTTTGGACAAATAGTAAGTTGTAGCCGAAATAACCGCATACCCTAGCTTCTTTTATCGGGACGCACGAGCATACTACACCGGAAAATTGCAATTTGCACTACCCCATCTATACACTGAGCATTAATGTAACCAAACGACGATAATGCAAGCGTAAACATCAGCCCTTAAAATCGGCTTGATGCGTGTTGCACATTTGATACACGATCAATCATAAGCTCGCAGCCTGTTGATTACTTCAGCGTCTATTTTTGCCACAAAATTACTAATATCTAAGGTCTTATTGCGTCTTCATATCATCAAATAGCTTGTTTTTCTTAGTGTTTAATTTAAGGCCATATGTTACTTACCACGTGTTCACAGTTGAAGTTTTTAACTGCATTGTTGGTCTTTTGGTGTTGCTTACATCAGGTCATTTAAGGCGTATGTGGGCCAATGCACTCAATTTTAAGCAATTCGTCGTAGAATAACTAAGCAACTCGTTGATTCTACAATATGTTAGGTCTTCTGAGAATGTAGATAACAGCCGAGAAGGATTAAAGTTATGAGGGGCAAACCCTAGTGAAGTGAAACAGGGGCGACTAAGAACGGATTTTAGCTATTTCCCATTGTAATGCGTTTTTGTTTGTTTATGCGTGAGGTTATGAGACGGTCATGTGTTGTTATCCACGTAACGCTGGTCCTACTTAGGATAGTGTCATTGAAGTGGTCGACCGTTCTGTCGTCATAGTTCTGAAGAGTTCACTACTACTACTAAATCCTGCTTGTTGTGTTGCTTTTCATCCCTGATATTAATTGGATATATTATCATAATCTCAGATTCCAGGTATAAACCCCATCCGCATTACGTATGACTCGGCTATTGACAATGCACCCAGTAAACCTGTGTCTGGCTTTGTTCAAATAATTAGTCGCCGCCTGAATGACTTGATGTGGCAACCGACTGGTTTTGCTCGTCCTTAAAGGAATAAGGGATCAACCAATGAGTCATAATAACACTTCTTTGCGAAAGAACTTTCAGTGCTCGGACTAAGATATTTTGACGTAAAAGCGCCTGTTCTAATAAGTCATAAACCCCTGGAACAAACTTAAATGAAAATTAATTATCAACAAATTCTACTTTGTTCCGCAGCAAGTAAATATCATAATCTAAGCAGCAAGTACCATACGTGACACACTATCCTATTGCCACGCATAACGCTATCTGATATATACCTCTCATGGTACCTCATAAAGCATAATCACTGAGAATGGATCTATCTGGATGAGCGGCGCCAATAGGTTTTTCGTGAATATTTTATAAGGTGCTAATTACTGACTGCGATATAATACATAAACCTTACGTTAGTGAGGAGAAACAGAAAGAATTGTTCCTCACACGAGTCGATATGTGTTACTATTTTGCGGTCGACGTATGTTCCTATATCGAGATATATGGGACACGGTATAACTAAGATGCGTGCCAATAGTATTTCGAGGCATTTTTAATTTGTCCGACGCATAAGCAGAATTTCTTCTCAATGGTAATCTCGATATAGCCTATCACAATGGTTTCTTAAAAAATAGTTAGCGTAGCAATTACAATATAAATTTGCCCGTAATGTGTACAACTGGATTAATGATTTTGTTTTGATAGCTTAGCGCACGGCTGAAATTCGACCACTTGGTTACCAAAGAAAACTAATTTCAGTTAGCTAATTGCTGATGTGATCGGTTATTGGTGCAAAATTTTATAATCGTATTATTGTTATTCACACTATCACCTGTCAGGATGTTCTAGTGGTAAAACATAATATGCTTCTGCAAACGAAATTCAAGCTTTTGTACTTACCGAAACATTATATTGCATTATCATAACATCAAGTTAATCTGACACATGTTAGAAATATACTAAAGGACGCATCGCTGGTTAATCTGGGAGCCATTTTATTCACAAGTAGGTTATTCATCGCACCCGCCTAAGAATTTCATCGAACTAATATGGCTGTACCCTATGTAAACGATACACGACCATACAATATTCATGCAAATGTGGACACATTCAGGTTTTGGCAGGTTACGACATTGATCCTCCATTATCATTCCATTCTATGCAAGACGACGCTCGACGATGCTAAAATACTGCCGATGGCATTAACTCTGAATTCAAATAAAGCAAAACTACCCTTAGACAAATTGTTTGTCATCGGCCGAAACAATGAAAAACATGCGCTTTCTCTCGAATTAAATAAAACTTTCCGTCTGCAGCTCTCTTCGGGGTGATTCGTTTTCAACGTTTGACTTTGGAAAAATTAGCCAGTAAGAAAAACCAGATGATTACTCTTTTGATCGGATATCGCACTCAAGATTTTAGTTATCTATCGCTTAATTCAATGTAGTGAGGATCGCATTTTTCACAAATCTGCGCAAGCAGAAATTAATCAAAAACATTGCCGTGCGAAAAAAGCGCAATTGTAGATATGGTGTAGTAAAGAGCGATCATTTTTACGAAGTTCAGCAGCAGAAACACAACGCAGACTTTTACTACTTGATTTCATTCTAATTTAGAGCTGACCCCTCTCCGTTATGTTACTAATTGGGAAGTGGCTTCCAGGACGGATATTTAACATCAACAGGTGCCTCTTTGTAAAGTAAACTCTTTAGGTCTTTGCTTTCCACTTCAAGCGTGAAGTATTTTTCCCAGTGCAATAAAAAACGTTCTTTTCTTGCAAGCGTTCATTTCGTCAGCATGAATCACAAACTTAGATTGCCAGGTAGTGTTCTACGGCACAACGTACAACGCGTTATTTTCGTGCTTCTCGGATAAGTGTCAACACGAAAAGAATAATTTAGTACAATTATCAAGCAGGGAGGCGATGTAGCAACATATGCCCACATTAATTGACTACGTAAATTCTTACACTTGGGCGTCTTCAGGATACTAATGGTCAAACAGTTCTATAGTACAGATAAAACCTTACCTCTTTGAAGTTATATACTCAACTATATAGTTCAGACTAAGAGTTAGTCATCCGAAAAGTCGATGTAAACTTGCACGTTCACATGCCGTGTGCAGTTCGTCGAGGAGTGTTCGTCTTCAACGTTTGACTTGGGAAAAATTTGGCTTACGTTTTTATTCGACTTTCGCAGTCATCCATCTCTGAATCAAATGAAGTAAAGATCATAACCTTAACTCGTTTCACATTCCTTTGGAAAATGAATGATGGCGTAGGTGTTACTGATCATTTATTTGTGAACTGCATCCCCAAGCACCATCGGTTTGTTTAACATAATGCACACAAGCACGAACATGTACAGACGCTCACTTAGTTTAAGAAGATATTAAAATGCTGGAGTACTCTCTGAGCTTGGTGATCAACAAACACATCACAGTGTTAAACATTGCAAAGTAGGCTTTGTACATGGGATGTGTCCATAACTAGTCAAATGACTGGTGTTCTCGCGGTCTAGTTGTTCGGTTATTGACCCCTAACGCATGGTTAATGATCACATCAGTAATAAATATTACATTTTTAATCCATGATGGATGAAAATGATTACAAAATATCGGCCATCCGCAAATATGCGAAAATATATTTGGGCACGAAAGATTGTATAACGGCGTATAAATAAGCATCTTGACCATTCGTGGACGACCTTTAGAGGACCGAATGTATATATTAGGAATAAAAAGTGTAAAACAAATTTTATTTGCATTAAACATTTTCATTACATCAATCAATATGTGCTGCATTAATAATTATAAATAAATGACAGCAAAAAAGCACTGACAAAATTGTCCACGAATAGCTGGTATATATATATATATATATATATATATATATATATATATAGAGAGAGATATATGATATATAGATATATATATATATATATATATATATATATATATATATATATATATATATATATATATCTATATATATGTATATACATATATATTATATATAAATATATATATATATATTTTATATGTTTTAAATATACGTATGTATTAAATCTATACCGTAATATTTATCATTTATATGCTCAAATGTATATAGTGGTACGGTCCGGAGGCAATATAGTGTATTTATATCCGAATATACTTATGTTTAAAAAACAAATTAATCACATATTATATGTACAGCCAGGATATATACCGTGACATAAGATTACTGTTGTAAATAATGATATGTACCTATATTACATTTTATATGAGAGTTACATAATCAATATGTATGGTATAACCCGGCATTCGCAAATATTGTAAAATATACCGAAAATATTTCATTTATATGCACAAAGATGTACCTAGTGGTACGGTCCGGAGGTATATTAATAAAAGAAACAAATTAATTCGACCATTCGTGACGTATCTATGAGCTGAGAGTGTTACAATAAGCCTGCGCTACGCCACTTGTTGGTTTGTTTATTTTGGTACAAAGTGTTGACAGATTGAGATACCTAGGAGATGTATAATGAAGCGAAATAACCCTGCACGCCACGTTGTACAAGTTCAGAACAACACCGTGTATATTGATAAGATATTCCGGTCACCTTACGTCTCTTCTTACTACCTATTGTTGTTAAAAATACAAGACGTTACATTACGGACCAGGATATATGAATACGTCTATGCCGCGTATTGAGCAGTATTTATTTAAGTAATATTTACAGACATATACGCTACGCTTTAAATGATCTATCTAAGACAAAACGTAATGAGTACAATGTTTATGCTTACCCACATAAATGGAGATGCATTAGTTGACCCCACCCCAACCCCCACCAAAAAAGAACATTTGATGAGCCATGCAAAATCGAAGAATCGAATCTATGCGGTTCGATCAAGTTGGTCGAATGCATTGAGCATTTTGTAATTATAATTTGGTAATGTGAATCAGTGTGGCGATAAAAAGCCCACTCATTGCCACCCAGGGCCGGCAAAAATTAATAAAGAGTGGTGTGTTCAATAATTGGGCGGTCACATTAATTGGATGTGTGAGCAAGAACGCAAAATTGCGCATCTCTTTCTGATATGCTGACTAGCATATCACCCTATGCGTCCCTGTGGTGCGAATCTTATTCCACAATTGATCAATTCGTATTCAAATCGGAACTTAATATGCAAACTGCGCGTTAGCGAGTGGATGTTATTCGTACATGTATTGATCAGCCATCGTTCGGTAACATGAGTCATGCCTTTGCAAATGTTAATTAATCGGATGCTTGTAAGATTTTCCATAGTTGACTTACATTCACTTACACTCAGCATCATTGTATACATTAACATAACCGGAGTAAAATGCAATGTTACGAGTAAATCTCTCGTAATTGGTAAAATGTTATCAGATAAATGATCGGTGGAGTTTCTGCATCAATGTGTACGTCTTTGTCTTAGTCTAATTTCAAAGTGTGACTGATATTACTTAGTGGTCTGAAAAGTTTGCCCACTGCCAGACACTTCACCTGGATCGGCCATATCGTTGAATGGAAAATTATAACTATGCTGTTAGCTTTTATGGGGTGAGGAAATGGGGGTTGGTATTTGGTGCTTATTATTGATTATGTAAATTATATATTATGCAATGCCCGTAAAGTAATATATTTTTGATAAATGGTCGTTAATATGTATCATTATCTGGGGGTCGCCATCATTCCATCGCACCCTAAAATGTCTGACCAAGCCTTTGTATTGATTACATGTAGAATTCGATGGTTAGGAGTATGAGGCACGAATAGTGAACATCTAGTACCTGATAACACTGAGTGAAGTGCAAAACCTTTCGGAACGAAGCAGGTCAAATTCAGCCCTAGTGGTGCAATAGGAACTGAAATAACTATTTCACAGCAGACCAGGACTGACTTCTAGCGTAAAATAGGGGCTGGGTAAGCATCTAGAACACCAGTCATAAAATTTATGACAGAAAGTACGGTCAGGTGAACGAAATTAAACAAGTTAGTTAAGTACTGGAGTTCAACCTGAAACCGATCTGTTTTAGAAATGTGAACTGCTACAGGAAACCGAACGAAAAGCGCCAAAAGATAAACCCAGTTATAGCAGGCTATTATCGGTTGTATTAGGATCTCAGCAGCGGATGACGTACATCAAACAATAATGACATTATGCATCCATTCTATTTTTGTTGCGATATTTGTTGTGCTATTTTGCGCAGTGAGCAAAATAGGTGACCTAACGGCATATTTCTGAATGGTTTGAATATCCCAACTATTATGGAATAAATATCTCTTGAATATTGATGCCGCATTATTGATATAGCCTATTCTGCAATGCACAATGGTGACTCTATCGTAGCATTGATTGGTAGCAATTGATATTGCCTTTACACATAACAATTGTCAGTTTTAAGCGAGTTGTTCCTTCTTCTACGAAAGGCTACATTGACAACATACCGAGCTAATTGGATGAGTTGCTCCATTCCCCGACGAAGCCTCTATATCAGCCTTGCTAGTAGGAAATACTGGTTTTGCATGCCTCACATCGATAACCACAACCGATTGGTCGTACATTACAACTGCGAATCTTACTGCCCGACAAATTATCTGATAGCGCCCATCCAGGGTCAACACTGGCCAGCGTCCAGTTCAACGAAGCCTCGAATGGGTGGGCTGTTACAATGGCGTAACATGTTTGGAAGAGATTGCGTTATCGATACGCCGCAGATGCGGCCGGATACACCGATTAGTTACTTACTTCCTCGCATTAGGTGATGCTTTGAAGCATTATCAAAAATTGCCAAATAAACATAAATTATGAGATAAGTTTTGAAATGTCGATGCAATGTTAGAATGCCACATAGTTCGCAAAATGTCACTTTAAAATTCAGCATTCTGAAAGCCTATTGGCAGGGCCTACTTTACCATAACTAAAATGGACTGTTCATTCAATTAATCATAAATTTAATAAGTCTCTGATTGAACCGTTCCTTGATGCTACCCTACCGTAATTAAGTGAGTGACGGTAAACTCTTGTCGTGGTGTGGTAACGTCAACACACTTTTACTGCTGTCTGCGTAACGTTGCCGACCGTTGGTCTCAATGCCTCGTATTTGTACCACACGAGCCATAAGAGACAACATAACTCCACGAGACAGGTAACATATCCGCTCACTATGCCACTTTACTCATTACAATTGGCTATGTGGATTATAAACATGGTTTATTGTACCATTCCGGGTCAACTTCGGCCATATGACGCAGAGTTTTGTTGCAATCAGTAAAAATACGCGACAGTAAGCAGACACAGCGGCACTATCGATATAACAAGGGTGTCTAAAGCGCTGTGATGAACGCCTGTACCTCTTTTAGTATGTCTAGACAAGTGTTTGTTGCCAGGATTATTGAGGTGAACAATAACTTTGTGAAGGTAACTAGGTGCATAGATTGGCCCAAAATAAACAATGACCAGTTTTTCAGCAAAATATTCTGAGGTAATGTGTAATTCTTGGGTTGCCAAGAACTACTCAATGTATACCATTTGCCTTGCGACATCACAATTGCATGAAGACAGTAGATACTTCGTAACGGGGGCAATCGTGTCGGTGGTTGTTAGATTACGCAGTGAATCAAAGTGATTTGATCACAATAAAAGTGCACAAATCGTGTATGCTGGGAGTAAACACTGGCGGTCATTTGCCTATCATCTATACATGGTCTGGCTTTGTGTTTGGGCTGCAGTAGAGGAAAGACCCCTCCGCATTTTGTTATAATGTATTGTCTCATCCAGTTATCTTGCCAACGTCGGCAACAATCCCATTTGTAAGCATTCAAGGATGACAATTGAGGAGTATATTTGCTCTTGAACCATATAATGTGTACCATTACATTAATTGAAGTACTTCCAATCAAATGATAGATAAGGTTCGTACTGTGGTTTAGCCATCAATTTAGTTTATATTGACCACCAACAATATTTTTGTTTAGCAACTCACAAAACTACCCAGGAGTGAAGCAGAAAAAACCCATCCCGATATGGGAGCTGAAAATAAGATTAGGTACCAAATTTCGCCATTGATACCATGACGTATTTCCAGCGTCAGTTACAGCGTTCGTAGGTGCAAGGATAGTGCGCACCAGCTGCCTTAGTGAAATGTTTAATTTGCGCCTAGAGATGTCTTTGGCTTCGGTTTTGTAAAATTCAAATAGATTTGGTACTGGGATGAGGTGATGCCTCCCAATGTCCTGTAAGTCTCATAGTTAAAATCTGCTTTGAAATTGTGATGTTGGCATGAGAATAATTAGATACATATATTTAAGGGGGCAGAAACAATGTTAATTCATAATCACTCGATCAATTAGTGGTCCAGAGTCTCTTGCTTGTAGGCATCTTGCTTCTACAGGCAGCTAGGTACACAAAAAAAGCTTTACCATATAACATTAACTCTAACTTAACATTAACATGTAGCATTAACTCGGAGATCTAGCCATTAGCAGGGATCGGAATTAATGGATGCGCAGGATACGCGTGTCCATGTAATTGGCTTATTCGTCAAAAGCGTAAAATTCATAATGTTATTCAGTAGCATGTACCTAATAGATTCAGGGCGACCTCCTGTGAGGTTTGTATCTGTCGGATATCGAAACACCATCGGGATATATTGTGCCATCGCTTAATCAGGGTTAATAAAACGCACCATTTTCATAAAAGCATGTAATGATTAAACCAGGGCAATTAACTATACCTTAATGGCTATAAATGTAATAAACAGCAAACCGTACAAAGTTAATCGTGCTTTCTTGGGGCATGGGTCGATTCTAATTCCGAGCATGTCCACTTTTAGTCCCGTTTAACGCTGAATTGCGCAAATGATGCGCATTGTATATTATCTGGTTGATTGCTGATGGTATTCATTTAATGGTTGACGGATTATTCACTTGACAACATTTCAGTTCATGTGATATGCCCTGCTTCTTTAGAAGTCTGCAACGTCATTGGTATATTGACCTACCGCAGGGTAAGAAATACAGCATTATGAATTTGACAATTATCAATCTTGCTTGAAATTATATCAATATTTGCAATAGTGTTTCTATTTTGAACCGTATAGAACGTCTCGAGATGCGCTTTTGGTGTTGAGAATGTTCCAGTCACTCTTGTGTAGTTTCGGGAATCGTTATTGAAGAGTATGTATTAACATCTTGTTATAAGAAACTAGGTGGGGTGAGTTTGGTTAATTACCGTCATCTACAATACAAGATGCCGTCGCCTAAGCTTATTTCTGCTGTTTTATACAAAACAATGTAATAATAGGATCACTAAAATATTTCGAGTCATACCCTTCCCCAAGATGATATATATCTTTATACATCTTATATATATATATATATATATATATATATATATATATATATATATATATATATATATATATAATATATATATATATATATATATATATATATATATCTACGTAAATCTTATATATAAATATATATATATATATATATCTATCAATATATATTATATATAATATTTTATCTATATATATATATATATACCTTTAACATATATTTATATATATATATTTATATATATGTATACGTAATTTATACTTATATATATTCCTATGTATTCATATTTTACATATATAATATATTTCTATATATGCATATATATGCCCATGTATATATATGTACATATTTATATAAATATATATATATATATATGAGATATATATATTCATATAATTATTTTTTAATAAAATATATATATTTATATACATACATTTATTTATATATTAACAATATTTATATATATGCATATATATACAGATATTTATGAACAGGTTACCAGCACCACATAGAATATTTATACAAAACTATATTTATACTTATATTATATATATATATATATATATATATATATATATACATAATAGATAGATATATACGTAAATGTATTCCTATGTATATGTATATTTTAATCTGTATATATATAATTAACATCATATATTTCTGATACTATATGCATATGTATGTATGCCCATGTATATATGTATGTACATATTTATTATATAATATATATATATATATATATATATATATATATATATATATTTATAAATATATATATACATATATATATAAATGTATTCATATAAGCTTATATCTAATTATATATAAATAAATGTGTGTATATATATAAATAATTGTGTGTATATATATATACATATATTATATATATATATATATATATATATATATATATATATATATGTATATATTTATATATATATGCATATATATACAGATGTATAATGAACAGGTTAACCAGCACCTTTATTTATATAAATGCTTATCTATATCTATAGAAATGTAAATACAAAAATATATATATATGTATATAAATATATATCTCAAAACATATACGTATATATAAATATAAATATTTTTATAAATGTCTATTTATCATTTTTATATATATATAAATATATATATATATAAGTATATATATATAAATAAATATATATATATATGTGTATATATTTATATATATACTTATATATATAGTTATATATATATATAATTATGTTTGTTTATATATATAAGTATATTACGTGTTTGTACGCAGCGTTTTTCATTCAATCGTCATTACATGACCGTC